>JAZDUA010000030.1:2937500-3412500 GCA_038098605.1 Gryllus longicercus | reverse complement strand
AGACTAGCGAAGTTCAGTAAATCTTCAAGTTTTATAAGAGTTTCCATCGCACAACAACACCTTAGAACACAAATTAGAACACCACAACACCACGTCGTGACTATCTGCAACAGATCTGCAGACTAGAAGTGTGTCCCCCGACTATGTCTCCTGACACGTTCACACTACATCATGATGCGTGACACTACATCACACTACATCACTACAACAGGATACATATTTGTATCATGTATCCTATTTCGATTGGGAGACCCGAAACACGCAACTTTTGTATCGCGACAGTTTTAAACAAGGAAAAAATGTCGCGGAACATCCCTGGAACTTGTCGCGATACATCTGTTCTGTTATTTTCTCGCTAGGTGTGTATTAGGTTTAAAAAAGTTTAATGAGTTCAGTTTAGTTAGAAAGAATGAAGTTTATTGCAAGTTGTAATTAAAATTAAATACGATAGAATTAACAATTTGTTATTATAATAAATAAAAAACAAATTAAAAAAGGATTTGAAATATTTCAGCCCAATCAGGAAAAATAGTTCAACAAGTAGACAAGTTATTAACAGATTACATTTTGGACCATTGTTACAATGTTTACGAAGAATTGTGAAGCAAATATTCCTTGCGTTTACGTGAATGTTCAGTAAGTTCAGTTTATTCGACACAATACTGAATCTAAATTATATATCCTCTAAGAAATACCATATTATTACCATACTGCTGTCACACGTCACACTTATCTAACACACTCTGAATCGAAAAACACTATACTTTTTCAGAACTTGTTTGATTTCCTTAGATTAGGCACGTAATTTTACAAATGGTAAGTATTTTTATCAAAGGTATGCTCATATGTATGAAAAGTACTCCAATAATCCTTTTATGAGGAAATAGCTAATGGTCGATGTAATATTTTCTTTGTAAGAACATCATTTTCATGTAGAGTTCTAATTGATTTTGATGTCAACCGGTGTGATCCACATTTTATATTCTCGTCACAAGTATACAATGTGTGCCAGACGACGAAACATTTAATAGCGTTCTTAGCGTCATTATTTCAAATTAAAAGTGTCAAAAGCAATGACATTATATTCCTTAGTGAATCTTAAAGCTGTACCTTTCAACTTTTAACCCCGAGCCATTATAGTCTTGGCAGATGTTTCTCCACTAAAAGAGACTTCGGCTATTAAAGTGGAAAACGTTCATACACAAACTTAAAACAAAAAAGTATATCTGAGAACGATAATTTAATTGTGTTTTCTTCTGAATTAGTGCCAGGCTGCAATAAAATCTGAAAGGTTGGTAGGTCAAACGCCAGCAACTGGGATAAAAGCCGTGTTGTGCAAGTCATACAGTTCTCGTTGCACTTTTCATCTGTTAAGTGAGTGCATTTCTTCTGATGTTCCGTTTGTGTTATACCGGAAAATCGTGACCATGAACTTTTCGATCAAACATACTTAGCAGAAGTAACACTTATATTCATTTAGATGATAAGCTGAAAGATTTTATGTATCTGAATCAGAAACTGTAAAAGAATATTTCTAATTAATTCAAATTCATGCTATCAAACTGCATTAATTAATCCTTCGTTACTCTTCCGGTTCTATATTATATATAATAAAAGTAGAGCAGTTATTAGATTTTCACAACAGGCATTCAATCGACATGTTTCAGAAACATTAGTTTTCAAGTGTTTGGGGGGTTACGTCATTCATTTACCGAAAAATTATTTTAAGAATTTTATTAAATTAAGAAAAGTTTATATTATAAAAAATTGTGCCTACTTTACCTCATTCTGTAATAGCTAAATACTAGTAATATTGAAGACAAAATATTTCAGAACCAGAAACATTTTTTCTTCAGTTGTTTGTTTAGAAACACTGCAAACGAAATGAAATGTCGACGAACGTTGTTATCATTGTCATGTAAGATTTTTATGGTTTCGATTTGTTCCATTAACATAATACTTTGAAATTTTTGAGGCCTTATATAGGTTTACAAATTTGTCGGAATTTCAGTATCTGTAACCGAGAGTTAACCACAGTAGTCACTAAACGCATTGAATCCAGGGCAAATCGATGGTCCATCCAGCGTCACCTCCATCCTCAGCTCGCTCAGTCAATTACTCTGATACTGCCATTCACTCTATACACTGAGCTACATAGCATGATACATATGCATACTGAATACGTTTCTCGGCCTGCATTACATAATGGAAGTGCCTAAGTAATTTATGCGTAATGATGGCGCTATTCTCCACCCGCGTGCCATGCACCTGTACGCGAATTCAGCACTCCCGTTTCCATTCTAATTGCCAGGCAATGTGGTTCATAATTCTTGTTCTTGTTTCACTTATCACAATATTATATTTGGACGCTCTTGTTTTCATACTTTCTCAACCGTTCATACAGTTAGGCTATCACCAAAATAATGTAAAAACACAGTATGCCTCAGTCAATCATATGTAAAGAATGCTAATTTGCAAATAATACTGTATTTTTGAATATGTTTTAATCGTTTCCGTAGAAAGGCACAACTTAATAAAAGGTACGTAATAGAATAGTTTTCTGCTCTTTAATATTTTTTTTGCTTTTTTAGATTGTTTATTGACATATTATTTGGTTCTTCCTTTTCATAATGATTGTTTGGTGTCTTGCTCAATCCCAAAGCATTTCCTCTTGAATTTTACGTACTATATTTGTGAAAGTTTTGTATATTTCTAGTATATCACAAACATCATGCACCTAAACATTAAACTCAGCAATCCATTTGCTTTGATTGGCTTCGACATCAAAGATAGTCTAGGCGATTTATTCTCGCCTGCTGATCGTTTCGTTTGTTATCTCTATCACATCACCTCGTCTTTTTACTCCTCCCCCTGCCCCAAAGTACCTTTTCAATAGAATTGCCATCCTCACCATCGTCACCACTCTTGACTTTGCCTCATGTTACTGCAAGCCTCGCAACCACTTCCGCAACCGCCCCCACTCCTTCTACCATCGCCGCCCCCACCGCCATCACCGCCATCGCTGCCGCCGTCCACATCGATCGCAACCCCTCCGCCCACGCAGCAACCACTCGACGCGGCCCCGCCGCCGCCGCCGCCACCGCCCCTCGCTTGTCACCGCACGTCGGTTCCACCGGCGCTCATCTCCGCGGCGCCGCTCCCGCTCCCACCGCCGCTCGCGCCACGCCCCTCGCCGCGCCGCAGAGCGCGCGCCTCGCCCGCGAATCTCAGCCCAAGGCCCCGGATCCACTCGGATGCAGGCGCGTTATTGGCATTGGGCTCCGCCCGTTCCACCTCGCTCGCTGGTCCCGCCTCGCGTCCCCACGGAAATCAAGAACGTTTGCGAATGCGCAATGTGGCGGAGGGGGGGGGACTGTTCTGGACGAGGGGGCAAAATGTTGCAGAGAGCAACAAGTGGGGGGAAAGTGCGCAATGCAGCACAACGAGGTCCGACAACCGCGGACGTCGCTTTTACTCTCTGCTGCCCGTCGCGGTGGACATTATGGGCCCCGAAACGAACGTACGGCGAAGGTTAATTCCCGGTGGCAGTCGCGGACGCGACGGAAGGGCATTAAAAAGCCACAATCTCTCGGGGAACGACTTCGGAGCGAACGGCGTCGCCAGCCGGGCCCCGCCCTCTCCCGCCCGGCGCGCGCCGCCGGAGCCACCGAATCCGCGATAGCGTATCTCCCCGCCACGCCCTCCGCTCCCCTCGCCGCGCCTCGCCTCGCCACGCCCCGCCCGCGCCTAAAGGGGAGCGCCCCGGCTGCGGCGGCGGTGGCGACGGCTGCGACGGCTGCGACGGCGCCCGCGGGCGGCCCGGGCAGCCCCTGGCGACGCGACGCGACGCCGCGCCGCGCCGCTGATGCCGCCACTTGCGGTCGGCGCTGACGCCGCCGTCGGGCTCTTCCGTGTGCACAGAGGAGGAGACAAAGGGTGTCAGCGCTGGGGAGATGATCGCATCGGATGGCGGCCCAACTTGACTTTTTATTTTTTTTTCTTAAAGGGAAATAATCAGGAGCCAATAATCTCGTATTCCGCGGTAGAAACGTACCCTTTCAAACATGTTTTATAATATACATTAAACAAAAATTTAAAAATATTTGCATGTATTCAGTTCTTCAATTATACAACTAGCCAACAACTTTTAAGGGAAGTGATGTACCAAGCCTTCTTGTAATTATTTGGAACTCGTGATGTTTCAGTTATTTCCTAACAGCTCTCAGTGAAGTGCAATAATTAACGACGATGTAATACTTCCATTACTATAACCAAAAAAAAATACTGATATCGACACCTACTTCTTCCTGTGGGTAACAGATTGAAATTTCTAAAAATCAGTCGTGACAAAAATCATAAAGTTATAAACCGAATTAATGGCATTATCTCTCTATGTTAAGTTACAAATAAAACCAGGAGAAAACGTTTTTACAGAATAAAATTAAATAGGTAAAACTTTAAATTTGAAATTAATGTTAATGTGCGCAATTATCAGATTCTTTTATTTCATATTATACAAAATTTGCATCCAATGGCAAACAAGTTTTGATAAAATATAGCAGATTATCAAATATGAATACAAACAGGGTCTGCATTGCAAGGGATCTCACGACCGTTACTAAATGTCGAATTGCAGTTATATATGGTATCTCTGAAAGTTTATTGCTTTTATCTCCGCGTATTTCATCGATATGGCCTGCCAATACTGTATAAAACGAAGATGAGAATTGCTTTCAGATTTCACGCCGATATAGTAGTTAATATTTTGCATTAAAGTACCGAAACGAAAAAATCTATTGCAATAATTGTCTTACTTGCCACTAAATAGTTAATGTCTGAGGAAACGAAAACGTTTATTTGTCTTTCATGATTTTTGTAACTAGTCAGATCAAAAGTGATTCACGAAATTTAATATCTACTGTACTGTTTACTTTATTTACTACACTAAAATAAGTTACTAATTTAATATTAGTAAAATGTAAATACTTGTCTCTATGTGTACAAAAGTCGTTGATTTACATCCTAATACATTTAATTCTAAGCTATTGATGTCATTTATACTAATCTATACACGTTCAACGATATTAAGACTGTAATGATGTTCTTTTATCAATATATTGTGAAAATTGCTGCTCCTACAAAGAATGGCCACACTGGAAACTAACTCGGAAGAAGTGTAAAACAGTATTCCAGCAATAAGAGATTAAGTTTTCAGACAGCAGACCCAACAACGTCGTCTGTTGTATGACCTGTACACAGAAGTAAGCACAGAGTTACGCCCTGCTCAGGCCGTGAAGAACAGTCAAACTAACTGAAAATGCTACAGCAAGTGCCATAATGTCACGTCGACACCAAAGGGCACAACATCAGCATGTGAGCGAGTTTGAACGGGAGGACAGAACGAACGGATCCGGGAAACGAGTTTGTAATTCCGGCACATTTTAGCTCGTTCAGCAAATGCTATCTCAAAGTATAGGAGTGTTCTACGAGCGGCTACTGGACTATTCAATGTCACCGCCGCACGGGATGACCTTCATGTCCACAAGGCCGTATCGGTCCCTAAAGATCCACTCATTCTGTTGGCTCATGTACGACGAAATATTGCAGCCAAAATTGACGCCGTTTGCTGCAGGCTGGGCAGACGGCATTACATTCCATTGCATCGACTTCCATTGTCCAGAAACCACGAACGCATCAAGTTGCAATGGGCCCTTGAAGCCTACTGAAGGGCAAACCTTCGTGTTTTCTGAGGAGTCTGCTTCAACTTGTCCCACAGTAATGACTGTTAGATGCAATCTGGCGGCCTGCATTGTTGAGTGGCATGAGGTCATGCAAAGTGTAATGGTTTGAAGCAGTATTAGGTACCAGATGCGATCCCACTTCCAACGTATTGAGGGCAATCCGAACAGGAACCGTTACATCAAGGGAATTTAAAATCCGAGATTCTTCTGTTTCTTTGGGTGACTACGCATGCCACATTTCAGCAGTACAATATTGGCACTTGTGCTGTGAAATGTGCAATACTTCTTCAAAGAACGAGCACTATCGTCTCAAGTTCGCATGTGAAATCGTTTATCCAACGTGTCAGCGATATGGTTTGTCACCAACTTGATAGCCACAGTCCTCCAGCAACCATTCTTGTTTCTTCGTAGACATACATAAAAACTGTGTGGAGTGAAATTCCCCCGGATCATATCCGGGCAGAATGCCTTCAATTTCATGTCTCGGCCGGCATTGAGAATATCGGACGTGGGAGCTTCAACCAGAGTGAATTACCAAGGAAAGAGATTATGTACAGTTCTGTGTAATCATAATCATTCACATATTGCAATGTACTTAATCTGTGATATAAAATATTTATATCAATCACATGGTTTAGAATACACGCTCAAGAGCGCTGTCTTTTGAACGTTGCAATTTTAACAAAGAATAGTATATTTTATTCATGATCCGCAATATACATGGGCGACCAAATAATGGAGTTGTATTTACAAATAAGTGCAATATTTGCATGTACCTAAAGATAGTGACAATATATTGTCTCTTCCACCAAGTAACATTAGGTATCAGGTATCAAAGCAACATACTGAATCACCAATTTTGTTATTTCAAAGACACGGCTTTAGAAAGAAAATTATATTTTATGTTGCTAAATTGTAAATCATAGTAATTCCTTTTACATCAAATGTACAGTGAAACGTATTTTTCAAATTTCATTCTATCTGCCTTTCCCAATGTTTGTGAGTTTTAGCCATACGAAAAAGAATCGTTAATCTTTTAAGGGCGCTATCTTCGAAAAAATAAGCTTTCTTACTTTAATTTATGACTGCTGACAGTAAATTTGTTAACGGTGACGAATTAAAAAATAAGAACATGACCATCCCTCACCCAACTGCTTTCTTACTTCACCCCAGAGACCTGTACTTTCGGTGTTGCAAATGAGTCATAATATGGTTTACAGGCCTCATCTGGCCTGACCGAGACGGAATTCGAATCTACAGCAGTCCGTCTCACAGTCAATAAAGCTCGACATGGAAAAGTGCCGAAAAGCAGCACGATCCTTTGAGAATGAAGAGCCGTTTGGGGGCGGTGGCGGAGCGGCCCTAGGGCGCTTTGTGCGAGCAGCGTGCCCAATCCGCTGGCGCGGGGCCCCGGTGCAGCACTACGGCTGGCAGACGCTGGCGGCGCGCAGTGGGCCCAAATGATACTATACGCATTGCGGGGGAGGGCGATTATTACGCACATTTTAGATAACAAATATTAGGTTATTTTGTTTTTCATCCTCACTTTAACCCGGTAGTTATAACTGTTTGTTGAAAAGACAATACAAAACAAAATTACGCTCTATGTAATACACTGTACTTCAACTATCACAAGTATGTGACTAAACAGTAAAATACAAAGAAAACTAAACACCCTAAATTCCGACATCACGATCTTTGTTTCTTAGCACAGAGTAACCAATTCTGCTGTATACTTAACTAGTGGTGCTTCAACACCACATACCGTACTTCCTGCCAATATTTCGAATTTTGCAATATTCGAAAATTCAGAGTGTTCAACGAATATTAGACCAGCGCCATTCTTTTGGTGCTTCGTTCTTCTATCCGTGCAAAAACAATGGAAGAAAAAATGTAGAACGGTTTTTGTGAAAAAGGTTTTTCTATAAGTTGCGTTAATTTCAAGCGATAATTACGCAAAACGTTTTGTTTTTCATAAAAATGTTCACTCTCTTTTTAAAGAAACCTCTCTATTTTCAATTTTGTGAAATGTTAACTTTTTTCAATTTTCGAAAATATGGAGAACTCCCCGAAAATTGAGGGAGTTTCCCATATTTTTTATCGTTCCTTGGCGCATACGAGGAGAAAATTTTAAGAAGAAATTTGATGCGGTTTTTGAGAAAAAAATTGTTTAAAAAAATTAAAATTACCTTTATTTCCCGCAATATTACAAAAACTACCCATATTTTCGAAAAATTGAACATGTTCATATTTCAAGATGTTTTAAAAACAGATGTCATTAAGAAAATATATCTTCTTCAATATAATAGTTGTAAGAAGATGCCCAATAATTGCAAATGCAAGATAAGAGGCATTTTTCGATTTTGCAATTTTCTAAAAATCTTTATCAACGAACATGAGACCTGTTCCAGTCTATTAAGAAATCTTAACACTATCCGAAGACAAAGATTGATAAAAAAATTTGAATTCGTTTCTTTAAAAATTTTGAAAATATTTTTAGTTTTCTGTAAAGTATCATCAAAATATCCAGTTGAAACTCTCAAAGCTTGGAGTTCGTTTAGATCTATTTGAGAATATCAATTTCGGAGAAAACAGGCTCAATGGTTGCCGCTAGCTAGCGTTGACCACAGGCGATTGCAGTCAATCACGTTTTTGCAGTCAATCACGTTTTCGGCATCAAGGATCCATAAAACAACACCTGCTACACCACATATTAGAGGAATTAATTTATTATACATTGCAACAAGATATATAGTAATATAGCATACGCAAGCCGGGCAATACGAGTTTTTCTGCCAAAAATTCTCCGTTTTCCTGAGGACAATTACATAACTTTCTCTTTTTACAAAGTGTGAGAAAGTAAGAAAACAATAAGTAATTTTGCCCGATGATTGTATTTAAAAGAGGTTATCATACTCTGTACAATAATTACCTAAAATGATCAACTGAAACAAAATCTGTTTTTCGGTTACAACCGGAAGGTTACTCCTATCTCTAACACATTGTGTGATGCGGTGAGTGCCATTATCATTTCTACGGCCCACAGGAAGGAGGAGGCCTGCGCTTTTCTTGGCAGGTTACCACTGCGATGGCGTGCCTTTGTCATTCATTGTATGAGGGATGAGTGGTCATGACAGCTGAAGATGAGAGATGAAGGTAGTGGTATGAGAAATCAAGCACGCTACAACCATACGGGAAAGCACCCGCGCCTTGTCAGAACTCGAACCTATAGCTCCGCATACGTACACGGAGGGTATTGTTGGAATATTACTTATTTTCAACAACTAACTGATGGAGGCAAAACTAGGAAATTGGCTTCTTGTTTAAAAACAAAGCAATATAAAAGGAATATGTCAATATATTTTGTAGAATTTTTCAGAAATATTTATATTTTACTTAATGTGCATGATTTGTGATTGCTATTAACATTTAATTCCTTACTGAGAGTGTCACATTAGCAATTTTGTAATTTATACGTGTATTAATTTGTTGTAAGTTGTTGTAAGTTATAATTTCCATGACGAAATAGCCATTGTAATTTCGTTCTCAATTTGTACGTTTTGAAGTACCATGTTTTATTTATTTATTTATTTTGGTTATGAGCTCTTTTTGGACCGTTCCAAAACAGTTTGCCCCGCTATCAGCAGAGAGAACAGAACGGGAGTAAGCAGGGGACGTCAGGGCCGGAGGAAAAAGGAATGAAAGATGCAGATAGAAACAAATGCAAGAGTTCTGAGCGTTTGTTGCGAGAAAACCATGTTTCTTCTACTTCATGAGGGAACTGAAACTCTGTAGAGATCAATTTTGTTGATTGGGAAATTGTCATCTCACACTATGCAAATATAGTGCTCGCTCTCGTAGGGGACGCAAAAGTAATATGTCGTGAGTATCCTTTCAGTTTAAGAATTGTTGCAACAGAATTCTTCGAACCCACTGAAGTGAAATCTGAACTTTTAAAAACAAAAGTTCCATTTCTGATACAATGAATCAATGCTTACGCGCATGTCGGATGACCTCATCCATAAATATCATGTTGCTCAATTGTAAAGTTAAGACTTCATGGTCATGATCAAAATGGCGGGCAATAGTTCTGGTAGGAATTTGATAATGTGAAGAGCCTTGGTAACAAGGAAACAGCCACGACTGCAGAGCCATTGACGATCACGACTGCAAAGGCAAAAACTGACATTGCTCGTTGAGTATTGTAGGAAGACAATCCTGAACAAGAAGGAATGGTAAGTCATTTGAACAATGTAGTAGTGATGTGTAAAAAGAACGGTACGCTATGAGAAGAAAACATGAGTCATCCTTACAGAATGAGAGCGCTTTCAATTTTCTTCGGAAAGAATAAGCGTACACTTCTTGGTAGAGTTAAAGGTCAGAGGGCGTGACGATTATTCAACTGAAGTGAGTGGGCAAAAAGACGAAGCACCTGGAGTTGCATTTCTATAAAATCTCGGATTGTAAAGAAGGGTGTAATAATAGTGCATTATAACACCATTATGCAATGAATAATACATGTATTTGAGTGTGAAGTAACTTTTCTTGGGTTTTAGGCGGTGTTAAATCCATGACCGATATTCTAGTGAACCATTTTTTTACCTTATGCTCTGTCCGTGCAATTTACCGTCAACACTCCTCTCGCGTGTCTTCTCAATTGAACAAAATGTTTACTAGAAAGATGACGAATAATTAATGTCCTCTCAATATTTGGTCTGTAAAATTCTGTGATTTGTCAAAGACCTGTAGTTGACTAATTATATAATTGCCCAATGAGAGTTGAAAAAATCGATATTTCATATATTTCACTTTTTATAACAATTATTTGTTCTAGATGGAATATATCGTTTCGTATAATTACTTTACAGATGTTTTTTAAACTATGCCAGTTAAACTAAGTAACCTAACTTAATCTACACATTAGAGAGGATACTCTAAGGGAGAACTTCGGGGTTCCCTCACCATAGGTGAGGGAAGGAACCCCAATGCCTGTCAAAATAAAACATTCACCACACTAACGAGACTAATGACCATAGCAGTTTTCACACTCGGAAACGTCAATCAATCAATCAATCAATCAATCACAAAAAAGTCGCTAGAATCGAATGCACGTCTGCAAGTGCTGGATGGCCAGAGCTGAGTCAGCCGGAAGCCCGTTCTGATAATAGATTGCGTGGCCGCGAGAGGTTGGCAGCGGGTGGCCGCAAGGGGTCCGGGAGTACCGCAGGGGCGGGCTTTGGGCCGGATGTCGCGCGCGGGCGGAGCGGGGCTGTGATCAGAGCGACGCGTGCGGGCTGGAGGTGAGCGCCGGGTCCGGCGGGCGGCGAGGGGCGAGGGGCGAGGGGCCGCTCACATAAACACAGCGGACGCAACGGAAACAAAGCGGAGCAGCTGCGAAGGGGCCCTGGCGCTCTGCCGGTGGCCGGCCGCGGGGCGCTGCGGCCGCCTTACGATTTACGCTGCGGGGGCGCTGCGGCCCAGCCAACTTCTCGCGGCTACTTGGAATGAACTTCTCATAATGTGTAAGGCACCCTCTTTAAAATGCTAGCTCCTTTAAACTCCGAAACAAAATATGGAATATATCACTTCGTTTTTTTAGAAAAACAAATAAAACAACTAAGAAGTAGGATTGTGCTCTGAGATCATCAATCGCTGCGCTAATGCTATCTGACCTAATTTTATTATTATGAATAATGATTCACTCTGCTCTTTTGGTTGTCATATTAATTATGGGACAATATCGAAAATCGACGTCCTTCGGCTCTCGATAAGCCCCGGTAGTTCTTTTAAAACGTTCTAGTGATTTGGCAGAGATGAAACTTGCACGCACTTTCTTTACTTAACCCTTTATTTTATAATAAAAGTTAAGATTTCTCAATAATATTTTATGGGATCAGTTTATTTCATGTATTTTCAATGTACTATGAACGTTTGGTTATCGAGTATTTTCTTCCTCGGACAACAAAATAACCAAAATTTATTATTTATAAAACAATGAATGAACTAGTCTAAATTTCAAGATGTAAGAGCGTTTTTATCACAACACGTCTCGTGTTTGATTATCTTTTTTAATTCATTTATGTAATCTAAACATTATTTAGAGAAATTTCCAGAACTCTTTAAATTGGCAGATGAATCCGTAATTCAAGCCACTTGGTTCGATGTAAATGACACAAAAGAAAACATTTTAGAAAACGTGGGAGCCCATTTTCAAAGTAGGCCTACGATTAAATAAACGATTCATGATGCACACCTACACCCACTTAATGTTTACGAATGGAATGCCAAAGTGCCCCCGCCTTGCTATTCGAGCGGGCCTTAGTCATGAAGCGGTCTTTGGGACCACAGGGCGTTCCGAACGAGCTATAAACCCAACGGTAGGGAATCTCGAAGACACTTTACCGAGGGCATTTCAAAACGGCGAAGGGTTCTACGCGTGCAACAGAAGCCATAACGGAGAGCAACAGACGACTCATCAAAGGCCCTCCTGCCCCTCAGCAGTTCATTGTACGTTTCCGACCCAGTTACACAGTACACTACATGCTCCCCTCGTCCGTGGACAGAGGTGCTTCGCTCTCTGGGGCAGCGGGGCGGGGGCGGAGCAGGGGCGATCGGAGCGGGGGCGGGGGCGGGGACGCGGAAGCGCGAGCGGCGCGACGCAGAGGCGCCAGGGCCCTGCCTGCGGGAGGGGGAGGGGGAGAGGGAGGGGGCGGAGCGAGGTGGGGTCGGAGGGGGCGAGCTGGAACGCCGGAGCGAGGGTGCGACCGAGGGTGGCGAGCTGGTGGAGCGGCAGGGGCGCCGCGTCGCACGCGCAGAGGTGCGTGACGGAGGGTGGGGGGTGGAGGGGAGGGCGCAAGGTTATTGGGTGCGAAACACAGGGGCCGGCACGAGCTCAAATTGAGGAACAAATGTCACCGGATGTAGGGTACACGAGTCACTGCGTGCACAAACGATACGGGTCGAAAGACTGTTGACGAAGGGAACCATCACCTATTAAAATTTTTCAAAAACGAGTTCGCGAGGAGTTATTTTTGTAATAAGTGCGTGGAATTATTGATTTTTGCACGATCGAGATTCATTTTTTTTGTTCAGACTGATAAAGGTAAAGAAAGCAAGATCATGCAAGAAATAATAATCTCTCTCGGGGAATATGCGTTCGCGTGAAAATGCTTGTTACAATTCATTATTTGTTTCATCTCTACTCTTCTGCTATTGCAACAAAAACGCCATTTTCATTTGCCAGCTAAGTAGAAGAAAGTATTTTTTGCATTTGACTTGACATCGCCGTGAAAAAAAGCCTTTTTCAACGGTGACGTCACTTTCTTCAGGTGTCTTTAGAAAAGACTAATTTCACACACGTAAAATTCAATGTTTTTATACGATCATAAAAAGTAATTTATGAATAAAAATGTCAGAAAAACTATGACTATGTCAAATTGTATTGAAACAATGAGAAGGGAAAACAATTTTAGAATGGAAAAATTCTTTGAAAAAGAGGGATGTTTAAAAATTTGTCAAACGTTTGATAAGAGGAAAGAATTGGAACAAAACAATTTTGTTGTTAAGAATTAATTTTGAAATTATTATAGCAGAAAAATATCAAAAGTTACTCAATTATGCAAGAGACAATACGTAAAAAAGGAAATACGGAATATCGAGAATCATGAGAACAGGGAAAATGAGTATCGTGTTTAACATTAGATTTGTAATGAAAATTAGATGTGAGTACGATGAAATGATGAATAAATTGGTCAGACAAATTCCAGATAATTACATTATTATTACCTAAGAGGGAATACATACATTTTGGAAATCGTATACGAAGAATAGAATATCAAAGTAGTAACAAAATGAATTAAAGGTAGAAATATGGAATAGAGAAACCCAAATTGACATCATTGAGTTTCTAAAGTAACTTACAAAAAATCACTCAACAAGAAGAACAGCGAAAGAGGAAGACGAAAATGATACTCTGGTAAAAATTGAGAAAATTACGTTGGGCTTAAAGCGAAAAGGTCAATTAATCAAGAGCACGTAAGTGAAAACCAGAAGTATTATAAGACTTAATACGCCAGATGCCGGAACTCACGGACAAGAAACAGAGAAGGAACTCAATAAGCTGCTTTGGCCGCGAAAAGCTTCTCATCCACTGAACGAAAGATGGAACTGGGGAAAACGAAAACCGGGCGAGGAAGGTGGAGAGGGGGCTGCGGTAGCTCCACTGCGAGGGGGCAGAGGAGACGAAGTGTTACTGCAAGGGACGAAAGATACATTGCGAACGACGGTGCGACAAGGACAGCGCAGGGCCGCCCAGGCGAGCGAGCAGCAGCCCGGGGGGCAGGGGGCACCGCGAGCTTCGAGGGCGCCGGCGCCGGCGGCGGGGGCTCCTCGCGCCTCGGGGCGGCGCCGCCCAGCGCGCGAGCGGCGGCGGCGGCGGCGGCGGAGCGGGCGACGCTGGCGCCACGCTGCTGGACCAGGCAACATCCAGGCGCCGCCGCCGCCGCCGCCTCGCTGCCACCGCCAGCGCCAGTCCGGGTCGGCGGATCGATGGGCAAAGCCTCCAGCTGACTGGGCGAGCTCCGCCGCCGCCGCCGCTCCGTCCGCCGCCGCCGCCGCCGGCCGCTCGAGAGCGCGTCCCTCCAGCAGGCGAGTACAGGCGGGTGGCCGCTCGCCCGAGTGCCCGCGCGGCCGCGCCGACCGATTGACACGCGCCGCTCGCCAGTGAGGACGCCTGCCGGCCGCGCGCCCGCCCCCGCCGCCCAGCGACCGCGCCTGCCCCGCGCTTCCTCTTAGCTGCGTGGCAGTGCACAGTGATTGTTCGGTGTTTCATGTAATAAAAGTGTGAGAGCGAACAACCAAAAGTAGCTCGTTCGAAAATTCTGTTCATGAAGCCGGCGTGAGGTAAAAATTAGGAGCTGTCATTAAAATACATAGCTGTAATTTGATTAAATGTATCCCTGAGGTATGCCAGAGATATTTCCAGTTTATAATTTTGTTTTAGTTTAATGTTTTTGGTAGACTTTTAAAATAGCTTTTCATTGATTCTCTATGTTGTGTGGCGAAATCTTAGTGCGCAAGATAATCTTAATGCTTAGTGTGTGGGTACAGCGTCGGCTGTCAGTCTCTTCCGGTTGTGTGGCGACAACTTAGCGTAGTAACAGTGAATTTCTAGGAATGTCCATTCAGAAACGCCAGCGACAGCTCATTTATGTCAGTGCGTCTGCGCTTGGAGAGGGAGTGAATGAAATACTTCGTGGGGTCTGTTTGTGTGTGGTAAATCACGTTCTTCCAGCTGTTCTGGAAGTGTTATTGTTCTCGAAATTATTAAATGTCCTTAATCTCTATTGATAGAAAATTTATTTGACATTTCGTTTTTTAATGTTCATTGTCTACTAACAATGCATTGCAACGGAATAATTTTCATATCTTTTATTATTACTTTAAGGTTTTTAATATTCTATTTACATAATTGAAGTTTTCTTAACTGACATTTTTGCAGTAAAACATTTTTGAAATGAAAGTTCGATACTGGACCATAAATATTGGCTTCTAAATCAATCATCAATTGAAAAAGTTATCTCATTTTTAAATAACTGAAAAAAATGCTCGGTGTTTTTTTTACATATGGCTTTTTGTTTCTAAGAAATATAATTCAAAATAAAGCCTTCTAAATTCTATTAGTTTTAACTGAAAATAAATAATGTACTTTCCAATATACTGTATCTTTATAAAATATTTTTACAGCAAGAAACTTACATGAAAAAGAATGGTTTACAATGGTTTTGGAAATGGAATGGAATGGAAAAAGAATGGTTACAAATATTTTGCTTTGAAGTTGCTATCAGTGCATTCTTATGTTTAAGGAATTCATGTGTAGTCACATAACTTAAAATATTATCTTAAAATATTAATAATAACGTATTAATGATATGTTTAATTGAATTAATATTTGAGGCTGTATTATTTGTAATTTCATCCTCGATTTCTAGGCAATCCCTTAAATTTTGTATTATAAGGTCTTTAAAAACAGCACTTTTATATAAAATGTGAACAAACATTTTGTTTGTTGACAACTGTGTGTACTGTTCATATAAATTGTATTAATTCCAAAATTTCTATCGAAAGTACTGTAGTTATCGCGTAGATATACTGCGCATATCGTGCGCAGCATAATGTTTGAAATACTTTTCCCACAAAAAGCGTACGCGCGAGCAAATACTGCCAGTAAACCTGAAGCAAGAAAGAAAGGATTGCGTAAAAAAGGTGCGCAGGGCGAGGGCGCGGCGTGTTGTGTATTTGCTCCCGAGCACAAAGCGCCGCGAAACGCAGCGACGCGTTCCGTCCTCGCCCCGGCCGCTCCGGCCGCCGTGCCGTCGCCGCTCCGCGCGTGACGCGTCGTCACGTGCCCGCAGCCGCGCTGCAGCCGCACCGCCGGAGCACGGGCCGCCGGGCGTCGGGGGCGGCGGGGCCCTCCAGCCCGCCCCCGGCCGCGCCCGCCCCCGCCCCCGCTGCCTCCACCGCCGCCGCATCGCCCGGTCCAGGGTCGTCGCCCGGCCCGGGCCACTCGCCGTCAGCTGGCTCGGGGCCCTCCGTCTCCCCCGCCGCCGGCCCCGCCGCCGCCCCCGCGCCGCCCGGCGGCCCGCCCGGCGGAGCGGCGCCCGCGGAGGCGGGGCCGGGGGCGGGGGCGGAACGCCGGGGCTCCGTCGACGACTCCTGCTATGACGACCAGGTGGTGCCGGTGGTGATCCAGGCTCATCTGTGGAGCCAGCTGGGGTAAGCGCAGGTGGCTCCGGTCCACCCTTCCAATGGAGACCCCCGCCCTAGAATAATGCTCTCCTGTCGGACCCTAGAGAACTTCCATTAGGTATTCAAGTGGAATACGCCCCCGCAGGAATTTCTCTGAGAAGAAATGAAATTACAATGTTTAGATGTTCTGCTACTCAAAACAGAACTCTGGGCAATTAAAATGAGATTGCTATGACATGGTCTCATATTTACTGTCACAGTGGAATACTAAGCGTGGATTCATTTCTGGTAAAGTTTTGTTATTCTTTACCAAATGGAGGATAAAACAACGCTTACAATCTGCAGTTGCTGAAAATGATGCTCTGTTGTAAAAACAAACTCTCGCAAATTTGTTTCCAATTCCAACTCTTGTACAGTTATTCGTTTAACGTCAGGCTTGCAGTTCGTTGATGATCTTTTTTTAAACAATTAGTAAATGTCGAAAACCAGTTAAATTCTTGCTTTTTCTTCAGTTTTCTGTTTCAAATAACAACATTTACATATTTATTTCGTTTTCCATAGTTGTGGGTGGAATCAATTTGTTAAATTCTGACTTTTCCTTCCATATTTCTTTAATTCCATTACTTCTCATTTCATTCATTTTATTTCATTTAATTTACTTAACATTTCATTTATTTAATTATGAACAATAGTATAAAATCGAATTCAATTGACCGGGGGAGGTGGCTCAGGGCATTAACTGATGTCACTGCAGTCCCTCTGACCGGGAGATCCTAGGTTGTAGACCCTACGGTGGTCGAATTCAGTCGTTGTGTAGAGGAGAATTATTCTAGCAGCCGGCTGCTCTGATCGGTACTTTTCCGTGTCTTTTTCTATCAACACCAGGCGAATGCCGAAGTAGTGCCCCAACAAACGGGCCACGGACCACGCGCGATCTTTTCTATCTCTTCCTTGTCTTATCCTCACCCATTACACACACATACTTGCACTAACATGCACTACACTACCACACATGCCAAGAGAACGGTCGGGAGCTCAGAGCTTGTCCTTTCTGGAGCGTTTCCCGCTGGTGGGATACACTACATTTATGGGATTAATGACCTTAGTAGTTGACGCGACCGGAATCACCAATTATCAATCGAATTTAATTGTAGCATTCGTACATCCTTCAATGAATTTAATCGATTATTATATGTCTTAATGCAATATGATTTATTAGATATGATGATACTTTCGTTCTACTGGTATTATCCATTCTTGTATCCATAAAATTCATCTAATTTATTCTAATGTGTGAAAAATATAATTAACGAAGGTTATTATAATAGTTATTGTAATTAATATAACAGTTATAATAATTTTTATTCAAACAGTAACCAATAACTTCTCACGGATAAGTATTTAGTTCAAAATAACGACGAAAAACTACTCAAATGTAGGGTATTTTGTCATGTCAAAAAATGATGATCTATTATCAACATTGTTCAAAATTTGTAAAACAACACTTTTAATTCCGTCTCATCAAAATTTCATTTTGCTATTAATAACACTAAACAACGCGACAATTCATCGTATTTCCCAACTCCTACCACACAAAATGAAAAGTAATTTTACTCGCAATCACCCCTTCTGACATTTCTACCTCTTACGGTAGCATGTTGTAAACTCAGATTCAAGATCTATTGTAAGTCATAATAGTATTTTTGGGATCTCCGTTTCACATCCCCCTCCGTTTCACTTCCCTTTCCATAAAGAAAGTTTTCGATGCTCTTTGCAATGAAACAGCTCGGAGACCGACTCTTGCATTGGAAAGTTATCTTGCATCTCTTACAAGCCTACATTTTTTTTAGTCATGCTCTTGTATATCATCTTTGTTTATGATTACAGCATTATGGCGCAATACTAACATTTTTTATCAAAACCTTTTGAATTCCATTACATGTGCACACATAAGCTAGTAATGTTTCATTTCATTATTTCCTCTGCCAGAGATTCGCACGTCCAATATTTTAATTAGAGTTCCTTAAGGAATTAAATAATAATTTGATACACAAATATTTTTCATTTTCAAACTAAGCTAACAACAAATTAATTTTTCTTACAAATAATAAACGAATAATAATATACTGAAGTATTGTAAAATAATGAAATATTTCACAATCGATTTTACAATGAGAGCCAGACACAATAAAATGATACATATCAAATCGCTAGAACCTTCCCTCTGGATCCTTGCCCAGCGCATCTGGACGTTTGTCTAATTTCCCGGGCAAGCGTGCCCAAATTATTAAAGCCGCAACACGTCCGACCGAATTTAATGTCAGCTCGAGCGTGCACGCGCTACCTAGCTCCGCGTTGTTCTCTCTCGCCAGGCGCAACGTAATGGGACCAGCTGCCACGGCCAGTTGGCGTTTCCGCCCGGGCACAACTTCTTCTCTATCTCTCGCTTCGCGTTCCGGAACTGCCCGCGCGTCTCGCAGTCCAATCTCCACTTTGCAACAGACTACGTCGTCCACAAAGCTCGCGCACATCTCCTTTCTCGCTGTTCTCGTACGTAAATATAGCGACGTCCTACTTGAGGGTGCCATGAGGGCGCGCAGGGTGTGAGCTCCAGTTATTTTAAAAGGATTTCGTTTCTCGAAAACACGTGCGCGGAATCCGGAGCTACAGAAGGAGCGTTGTCACGCGGATCTGCGGGGAAACTCTATCGTGAAACACGTTTGCGTATTCTACTCCAAAGATGTGATTCTGAAGCTTTTCTTTTTTCATTTAAGGGTATCCTGCAAACACGTCAAGAATGTAAAGAACTGTTTTCCTGTAGCAGCTGGTACTTCATTTGCTATTCTTTGCTTAAGGAGACTAAGTCGCTGTAGGGAACATCTGTGTACTCGCAGTTCAGCGATTTTTTTACGTTGCGTCGGGGTTTAACTCATAGAAAGTTTCCAAATTCCTTAGGCGATAGTTTTCATTGTATCCGTAGCAGCTAAATCGTGGAACTTCCTGCAGGACTTCCAGTGTTTCTTGCCAAAGAACCTAAGAATTTATGGAACATATAAAAAATATCGGGCTTGAATGGGAAATTTCAATCATTTTATTTAATTAGTTCTTCTTCACATTGAAAAGAATTATTGTTATAATTTCATAAAAAACTACGAATGCTAGAAAACTTGAACTAAGACCGACAATATTATGTTAAAGAAGACATCCACGACTTCTCAATGGACACTTTTTATCTTGTAGAGCGATCGCGAAAAAAAATATATATCGAATTTCTGTTATTTTGTATGTATCTTTTAACATTTACAATATCGATGCATTGTCGTTTTTTCACTTCCCGATTTTAAGCGTTCAGAGAACAGGTTCGGGTATTTGGAATTCAACAGTGCGTTCCTCTGCAGCACCATTTTTGTTGGACGTAAACCATAATGAAAGGGCATGGATTTTTCTTTTATTCACCCTCAAGTAATTCCATTGTTTTTTTCATCTGTTCTTTCACATTCCATAATCCCAAGCTTTAACTTCAGGTGAAAATTGCTGCTCATGAAAAATATAAAGTTGATCTAAAACCCGTGAATTTCATTCAAATTGACCTACTGGATCAACTGTAACATTTATTCTGACCTTTTCTGAATCTTGAAAAATGTCACCTCCTCGTTCGAACAAATATTGATATAGTGAAACAAGAATGGTCACTGCATTTGACTCATTCCTTCCAATGGATTTATCACCCACATAAAAAATTTCGATTGGCCTGTTACGAGGATATGAACATTAAATGAGTATATTAAAAGCTGACGTTCTAATAAACTTCATTAGTGGAAAAATTCACTCGGCCACGTTTATCATGAATCCAATGTTAGCAACTACTCCATTTCGGAAAAAATTGCTTGGGTAGAGCTTTTTATTCTTCATTATTAGACATGATATTCACAAGCTATATTATATTATCATTATCATTGAATTTCACCTTTAAGTCAAATTAACTATAATTTGGAGTCTCTTTAGTTAAAGAACTGTGAACTCTACATCTATTGGGATACTTCCTGAATATTTTAACCATCAAAACATAATTTGGGTTTTTAGTGAAATCCTTAAATGAACATCAAAGTCAGATTTCAAATTATAAATTGATTTCTGGATAAGGCTGAACTTATGACAGTGTAACAATTAGGAATTTATTGAAATACTTGTAATTATTTATAAGTGTGCTGATATTATTACAATACTTAAAATTAATATATTTTAGCTCTTTGTCTTTGGCTTCAAAACCGTGCAATAAATTTACAGTTCCCTTGACCTTAGATTGGGCCCTAGTGGATAGTGATGATAATGAAGCTTATAGTTTCACTCTTCATATTTCTCTCCTTTTACTTTATAACACAGGCGGAGAATAGATCGCAAAACGATTGCAGCGCATCTGCGGGTGTATCACGCTCTCAGTTGTATCTAATTCACGTAAAACCTAATGAAGTGATCACACTTTCTCTTCTGTACTATTAGTCTCTATTATTACTCATTATTAACTCCAACATCAAATTTAAATTGATTATAATAATCAACAAAGTGCATTACAACTTTTCCAATAATCGTTTTCTATATTTTCAATATTAGTTTGAAGTTACGACATCAAGTTACCAACAAACTCTTGCTCCCTTTTACTTGCAAAAGTTTTTGGAAGGGAGAAGAAGCTTCACACCGTCTCGTCCTTACGTTGCCCTGCGCCTCCGCAGCAATCTCCTTGGCCCTTCGTCTCTGTCGCGAACGCCCCGCAGTGCCCTCCATTAATCACCTCGCCCAGGGGGAGGGGGGAGGGGGGGCTCCCGGGGAAGGGCCACGGAGGCGAGCAGCGTCGGGACACGAAGACGCCTCCCGATCGTGTGCATCCTCGCAGCGTAGAGGATTCTCAGGCGATGAGTCATCCCACGAATTGGAATATTTTTGTAATAACTTACATCGCTTTTTGAAGTATTGACAGGGGGCATTGAATGAAAAATGAGGATATGTTAGAAGGATCAACAATAAACCTCGATATTTCTCCAGCCGTATTCTAAACAATGGACTTTCGATATTGACGGCTTAATGTCTTCTTTCAAATACGCTAGCCATTATGTTTGTTTATTAAAGAAGAGTGTGGTAGCGTGTTTGGTAAGAAGAAATTGCAAATACAAACTCGTCGTGCTACAGAATGGTCCAGACTTTCTTGTAATAGTTTTCCTATTCTCTTCGGCGTCTAAAAAACAACCAGGACCTCTCGCAGAACTCCTGCTCCTCTGGAGTGTAGTAAAGGGCACCTTTGCGCACCCCGAACATCGCAAAGACCTATCTCGGTTGCTTCTCTTCAATAGCTGTGCCATTGTTCTGATTGTGAGATCCAGATCCTCAATTACATACAAAAATTACATACTGTTGCCTGTCAGACCAAAAGACTACTGAAGGACCATGGTATAAATGCAACACACCAGAGATCCAGAACCCTCACCTTAAACACAACAAAACATTCATGTCTGACATGGGTTTCGAACTCACAACCTCGTAATGTTCACGTATGTTGGATCAACTTCCTGAAGCCCCTAACACACGAGATCTAATCACTTGATCGTACTGATTTTAATTGTAATAAATTATTAATTGTATAGAAAATTTCATTAAAAAGTCTCTCTCTTCAAAAATATAGTTTTACGAGGGGTTCCAAAATAATTCAAACTTTTGCAATTTTGGAAAATCGGAGTTAATAGTGGCATAGGTTCGTTTTTCATGGTTACCTCTGAATTTCCTAAAATTGGAGAAGTTCACAGTTTTTAGAACTCGCTTGCACAACTATATTATTGAAGATAGAGATTTTTCTTCAAATAAAAATTGTTAAAACAAGCTTTTCTTAAAAACAGTTTAAATTATTTTTTTCCAACTTTCAGTAAAGATAGCGCTAAGTGATTTGAATAACATGGTAAAGACGCCATGTTGATGGGTTTATTAATATTTTTTAAAACTATTTATATGTAATTTTTACTTTCTCTTACTCGTACGGTCTCTTATACGGGGTATAGAGAAAACTATGTAATTCTGCAGAAAATCTGTTTCAAGACTTCAACGGACTTAGACGTTTTGAAATTTCCTTATACCGAAAAGGTTTTGTTTTCTTTTGTTTTTTCAAAACGTCCATACGTCTGTGTATTCCCAGTCGATCTGGTCCGAATGGAATCTCGGCGATTTTGAAAAATGTTCTTTAAATTTTGGAGGTACTTTACATAAAGTCCCGAGGACAATAGTAAAGGACATTTGGAGCAATTTCCTGGAAATTGCTCTAAATTTTCCTTTACATTTCTTGGGAAAATATAGTAAAATACATTTATAAATATAGAATTAATACATTTTTTGCTGTTTACTCTGAATTTTTGAAAATTGGGAAAATTTGAAACTTTTTGGTGTCTTCCTAGAACCGCAATATTTATGTTAGGAATTTTTTCCTCAAATGAAATTTGTTCTCCACTATCAGTACTTTAATTATTGTCACGTACATTGTTTTGAAAACATAAGTAGTTTTCCCGTAATTTTGAGTAAAACATGGACAAAATTAAAAAATATTAAAAGTAATTTTTCTTAAAAGAGGCTCCAATTTCTTTTTTTAAACTTTGTGTACAGATAGTGTTAAATCACTGTGTAAGATGACATAAATGCTATTTTCCTACATTCTTTTGTTTGTGTTTTTGAAAAATTACACACATGATTTTTTTACATTTCTTGCACGTCGTTAATACTTATATTAACGGATATTTGTATGAATTATTGCATTTGTGAATACAAATGCTTTAAATGGATTGTTTGAAAGTTTCTTGAAGAATCAATTTTTTCTGTGGCTATGAGCTAAAGATTTTGCATTTTTAAGAACGCTCAAATGCCGTTTTCTCAAATATGGCTCGAAAATTCTTCATATTTTTTTACGAATTGTGCTAAATTCTCTGAATAACATGATTTGTGTTACTTTGATTTGTTCTTTTGTTTTTTAAATTACACAAGATTTTTTTATTAAATGTCTCTCACATCGTTAACATTTACATGACGGACAGATACATGTGTGTATATATATATATATATATATATATATATATATATATATATATATATATATATATATATTGTTCTATTTGTGAGAACAAGTGTTAGAAATTACTTCTTACGTTGTTTATTGCCTACTCAAACGCTTTGGGTGAAAATGAGCTTCAAAATGCACATTTTTAGAAACACACGTTTTTTTATGACTTCTAAAATTTCACTGAAAATATACCTAGAGAACAAGATTTTATCCATCTATAAAATTCCTAAAGTCATGTTTCTACACTACTATTAAGGATCCGATAAATTGAGAAAACGTGAAAATGTTGAGAATATGGAGCAAAACCGCACAGGTAGCCCAGACTTACGAGATAAGGAAACTAGACAACTATTAGTAGAAACCCTGTGCCATTCTGGAGCACCACTAATATAAATATCTCCCACGTTGTTAATATTTACATAATGTGCATTTTTTACATGTTGTTGAATTTATGAGTGCGAGAGCTTCAAATGATTTCTCGTGAACTTTCTCGAAATCTCAGACGTTTTCTATGAAAATGAACTCAATATTATGCATTTTCAGAAACGCACCAATGACATTATTCACAAACGGTTCCAAATTTTTCTAAGAAAAATGCATACGATTAGGATTTACTCTTCTATAACGTTCTTTATGTCATGTTTCAATTATACTATTAGACCTAACAATTTAGAATATGTGGAAAATGTCTTTGAAGCGCCGGTTTGTAGCCGTTGGAAGAGGGTGGGGCAAAACTGATAAGAAGCTCAGACTAAAGAGTTAAGAAAACTAGTTCGTCAAAGCCATTGTGTTGTGCCATTCTGAAGGGCCACTAGTTTTTCAGTAATTGATTTGTAAATTATTTATGCCAACATCCGATTTGATATCACTCCATATCGTTATTTGGCGGAGAAACAATGGAATTAACAAAGTTAAAAACGTCCTAAAATGTGGAAAATATTTCGGGAAATTTGGATCAAATAAATGTGTTTTGAAAAATCTATGTTTTGGTACTAATGAGAGTTCAATTTTTACTTTCTCACATTTACTGCATATGAAGAAAAAGTATTGGCCGATTCGGTGGCAGAGATCGCTAAGGCAGTAGTTCCGTAGCGATCGCGGACCGAAGGATCGCGGACCGAAGGATCGCGGACCGAAGGATCGCGGACGGAAGGATCGGGACCGAAGGATCGCGGACGGAAGGATCGCGGACCGAAGGATCGCGGACCGAAGGATCGCGGACCGAAGGATCGCGAACCGAAGGATCGCGGACCGAAGGATCGCGGACCGAAGGATCGCGAACCGAAGGATCGCGGACGGAAGGATCGCGGACCGAAGGATCGCGGACGGAAGGATCGGGACCGAAGGATCGCGGACCGAAGGATCGCGGACCGAAGGATCGCGGACCGAAGGATCGCGGACGGAAGGATCGCGGACGGAAGGATCGCGGACGGAAGGATCGCGGACGGAAGGATCGCGGACGGAAGGATCGCGGACGGAAGGATCGCGGACGGAAGGATCGCGGACGGAAGGATCGCGGACGGAAGGATCGCGGACGGAAGGATCGCGGACGGAAGGATCGCGGACGGAAGGATCGCGGACGGAAGGATCGCGGACGGAAGGATCGCGGACCGAAGGATCGCGGACCGAAGGATCGCGGACCGAAGGATCGCGGACCGAAGGATCGCGGACCGAAGGATCGCGGACCGAAGGATCGCGGGTTCGAATCTCGCGTCGGGCATGGTTTTATTCTGTTCGTCCTTTCATCCCCTATGATCATCATATTGTGTCATTCTCGCAGTTACCAAACCGTTACAAGCAATAGTGGTCGCTAATGACTTAGAAGTTTATGCGATCTTAAATTTAAAAAAAGAAAAGTATTGTAATCCTGCTCCAGAAAACGGCAGATTTTCGGCAAAAATAATCTTATTGCCAAACCCCTGGTAATGAAAAGTTGGATAATTCCTGGTCTTATATATAGTAAATTACTTCCTGCAATACGTACTGTAGCCATGTTTTGTGGATCCCCAAAACCAAAATATTGAAAAATCTATTGACTGCTAAATGTTTGTCCGTCCGTCTGTCCATGTGTGGTCAACGCTATCACCTTAAACGTTAACTTGTTAGGCACTTTGGTGCACACTGCATTCTTTTTACGAAAATTCTACCAAATCGTTGCTTTCATCCGTTCCTTTCATTCTGTTATATGACACCTGACTAATGGCAAATCCTCCCTCACACAACCCCCTACAAAATGTTGATATTATTTCCAAATTGACATATCTCCATGAAATAGAGTTTTCAGGAAGTGTTTACATTCGGCCTTAGAGTTCACGACAGGATTCAACGATTTTAGGATTTCGTTTAATATAAGAGAATCGTCATTTTTAGCACTATGTTTGATACCATTATGGGGAAGGGTATTAACAATGAATTTAAACGTAAAACTAGAAAACAAACGTATATGGATGTACATCTCTTTGGAAATAAGCTCCTGGAGACAACTTGGAGATGTTCTTGCAATCCACAGTCTCACACATGCTCTTCTCACAGAGAACTTTATTCGAGTTTTGACTTTTTGCCCACACAAAAAATTAACAAAAGAATCTCTCTGTCTCTCAGATGTACATAACTGTAACACACGACATCTTTGCTGAGTGGTTTGTACTGGAGGCATTTCGGGTCAAAATCTGTGAACTCAAAATACCCTAAAATAAGCGTGAACTTCAAACTGCTTTCTTGTAAGTTCATGTCCCACATACTTTCTCTGGGAGGAAATTCTGCGTTTTTGATTGATCCACATACAAATTACATTTGACATACAAAATACATCAAAACATTTCGTATCTTATTAACATTTTAGTAGGCGTAATAAACCAAATGAATCAAGGCATCTCGCACTTAGTTATATAAATCAGATTGTCTGGGCACAAAAAAATACATCACAAAATAGTTTTTTTTATTTATTTAAGGTCGCATCAACGTCTAGGTCATTAGCGACCACTATTGCTAGTAATGGTATGGTAACTGTGAGGAGGACACGATATGATGATGACAAGGGGTGAAAGGACAAACACAATGGCAACCATGCCCGAGGAGAGTCTCGAACCCGCAATCCTTCGGTCCGAGATCGCTACGGCACTTCCACCTTAGCGATCTCCGCCACCGGATCGGCACAAAATAGTTATTTATGCACCAGGGGCGATATAAGTGTTCTAATGATCGAGCGGCGACAAAATGCCCGAGGAATTTTTGTCGCCCGATATCATTAGAACCACTTAACACCCGTGGTACGTACAAGATTTTACTTTTTACCTAATTTTAATGATTCAGGTTTACTTATTTACTAATTAACTAAGTGTTAACTTGACTCGGTTTGTTGTTTTTATATTTTTCCCATAATTCTCTCTATAAGAGAACATGTAGCATCATTCAACTGTTTTCATATTTCCCTCGTAATAAGGTTCCTCTTGATCCAAGTAAGGAGTGCAGAGTAAATCGAGTTTTGTATGGAAGGTTATAACACGCAATAACGTATCAATAAGAATTAAATGTAATTTTTGTCAAGTGAAGAATAGTGTTTAAGGAATATCTATTTCTCCTAAAAATGTGATAAAGTTAAAGACAACGACATATAGAGTAAATTATTTAGTGAAATAAACAACTAAATGAAGTAAACTGCTCTGCACATTATAAAACCGTTTCTCCTCCTAAATGACAGTTTCGTAGAAGCCACATTCTGCGGATATCTACAATGTGTATGTGAAGACGATGCTTAAAATGATACATTTGCGTATTGCACTAAAAATAAAAAGTAATTATGGTAAACATTTTTAATTTAAAGCAACAAACATTTCGTTTCAGCATCTTACACAAACGTGAGATTCGTTCATCAGTATTTAAAGTTTTCCACTAGTTACAGTTGCTAACAGAGTGAAATAGAACGTTCTGCTTTTGCAATGGAGCATCACCAACAAAACCGACTGTTTCAATCGATCGGAAAACGTGTTTCCTTTCTGAAAGTGCAATTTTACAAGTATTGCTTTCTGCAAGCGCGAAAGAATATATTAACTGATTCAAAAAACTAAGTTTGCTATAAAGTTTACTCAATTTTTTTAGAGGTTTATAATGCACACTATATGTAATATAATATTATTTAAGATGAACATTTCTCATTTGATTTTCTGTGTGTATGTTTATAATTTCTGTAAAAATAGATATTTCTGTGGTATTGTGACAATATCAGACGTGTTCTTTTGCGATTGTCGAATTTGTTACAACTGCCTGTAGATACAATTTTTTTATCAAATATTGCATTATTGATGTACTTTTATAGAATAAGCATTATTGATTTAGTTTTATAGAATTACGAATTACTTTCATAGCTTCCCTCTTTTATTTCCTCAGCCCCTTTATCCGGCCCAAGCTGGGGAGAGCACACGAGGCGTCGTGCATGGTACGTGGAAGAGTGGCCGCACCGCCACCATGTGCGTTAGCCCCTAAATACCTCAACAAGTCCTTCAAAAACTAGGATCCAGTACCAATATACCATTAATACACATATTGTCCTCTCTAATTCACGAAATAACTACCGAACCGCTTCTACCCTTTCACACCCGCAAATGGAAATTTTCAGACTTTCTACAATACACATTCTTTAAAATTATTTTTAAACATTTTTGATGTCTTTGCGTCGATTAGTAAAATTAAATGTCATTAATATTCAAAGATTAATTAACGACAGCCATGGTCATTTGATTAGCAGAATAATTAATTCTTACTGTAGGAATTCTCAATTTGCAAAATCAAAATATCCTAAGTCCTCTTACCTCCTGGAGAAGATCTCTCCATTCATATAAAATAAAAATCTTAAATGAGTTGTTTCAGCAAACCATCTCATTAATTTCAATTTCGTTAGCAATAAAGGTTTTCTGTGTTCTCATAAACACCTGTCATGGAAAATTAAACTAGCACCCACTCTTTCTTTCATACTTGAAGGGAGTGTAGTTTCACAGTAGACAGATGATGAGAAAGCTCTTGTGTTGTCAGACATTGAAGAAGTATTATGACGTGCCGTCGTTTTCAGAAACTTTTTATTTTCTCGATGTGTACTTTTCGAGACATCATGCAGCCTATATTATTTTCTATCACATTAGCATTTTAATGTTTACTTATGCAAGGCCGTCTGTATGTTAAAATCAAGAAGGTTAAACTCTATCAGCAAGGATTAATACAGTACAAATATGAAGAAATTGAAAATACACATAAAGAAACACGAAATTTATGGTTTTATTTCATGAATTACTTATTAAATACACAATTATTGAATACACAACCATGAAATTTGAATGTTGTTGGAACATTGCTATTTTCAGTATTTAATGATTTTGTTAATGAATTAGGTGCACTAGCAGATGGTGTCTCTCTTAACGTGCTTATAACGAATGTATAATGCTCCTGATGTATTTGCAGATGCGGTTTGAGAGAAAAGGATTCATATGCTTAGTTATTTTTATATGTTCTTTCTCTTGAACACCAACGTGAATCTTGTATATCTTGTTCGGATGCATCACCAAATATTTTCGTCATTTCGTACACTGAATAAGACAATAGAAAAGCGCGCTTAGATATAAATAAACACACGGATCGACCGCCTCCTAAGAGGGATGAATCACAGCTAATGATTGGGTACTGAGGGGGAGATGATAAGAAAAATCGATAAAAAAACTGATAATTGTAAAGCTGATAATGGCTCTGATTTTGCAATATCTTAAGTATTCTTGGTCTCAATTTCATGAGTGGAATAATCTTTAAAATCTATCTTCATAATTATCCAAACTTTATAAAATCCAAACTCTTTTTTTAAATACATTTTTATATTTTAACAGTGTTTATTATGAAAAAATCAGTGCTAAACTATAATGGAAATAAAATAACTTGTACTGTATCTCCTTTTTTAATGAACAAAATTATGAACAAATCAGTGTCAAACTATAATGACAATAAAATAATGTGTACTATATCTCCTTTTGTAATAAACAACACTCACACATTTTGGTTGAATAGGAAACTATAGTTTCGAATCTTATTTTTTCAAAATATCTGTTAAACCGCGAGCGCTTGCTAAATATTATTTCAAGATATGAAACTAATAGTATGAGTATTTCCTCTGTATATTATCATTCTGTATTGCTTTCATTCCAAAGAGCACTTTACTTATCTAGGCTTCACTGAACATTCATTTAATTCAAATAAGCAATATTTGTAATTTTTTCAAAATATTTAACCGTATACCATTTAATATATTATATTCGTCTCACATACATGATTTTATGGAAGTAGTTTTATGAAATGATTTATGAAACACAGAAAATGTCTCAATTGAATAGATCTTTTATTCTTGCCTGCCTTCAATTTCAAAGGTAGTATATGGTATATTGCTTGCATGTAAAGAAAATATTGGAGTGGAAGAGAGATATTAAATTGAAATATTTGTCACTTCTGTCAATCATTCAATTGGGAAGGAAACATTCAATGGAGATGATTTATTTTTCTAAAACTGTTTAGAGCCATAATACTAGTTTACAATTGGTAAGAGGATTTTACCTATGCGATTGTGGCCATGTGTTCATGCAATTATCAAATTTGTTAGAAAATGTTATTCACTTATCCACTTATCCATCTTGGACAAAAGTACTGATAAAATAACAATGAAAATCTTGCCCTCCATTTTCATAGTCGATTTCTACGTTTTGATTTGTATATATTTTATTATTTTTGTTAATTTGGATGTCTCTGTGTGTTCTTCGTTTTTCCCTCGTCGCTTTCTTTCCATTTTCATTGATTTTCCCAAAAATACCATCCTATTGTGTTCTCTGCTTTGTAAATTTCCTTGCTTCCTATGTGTTTTCTGTGTTAATATATAATGCCATTTAGGTTTCCAGATCAAATACTTGTCTCTTGTGGAATTCCCATTTTCTGCTTCTTTTACACTCAATCTTGCAGTTATTTCCATTGTCTGACCTCGTAACCGCGAATGTTCCTTCAGTCAGTTGCCATCCGTACAGTGCTTGGCCCTCATTCCTCCTTGTGCCCCCCAGTGTTGTTATTTTACGGCTGGTTAAACACTGTCTTTTGGAAGAATGCCAAGAAAAGGAAGGACGAAAGCCAGTTGTTTGTTTTTCTTTTAGAAATTCATAAGATTTTCGATGTAGACTTGACACGAAATCCAAATAATGGTATTTTCTTTCGGCAAGATTGTAAGACCCGAACTCAGAAAATACGTAGTCTCGAAAATTCGTTTTGAATTCCTACGTTATAAGAGAATTATAAACAAAAAGTAGTTAATAATAAATACTGAGTCCAAAAACAATGACATCCAATAATATGATTTAACTACTTTGGGGACTTTTTCATATATTATTGAAAATAAAAAATAGTTGCTTTACCAACGATTTGTTTACACTGCTAGGACATTGAGTTTAAAAAACAGTCGTTCTCCCTCAAAACTAGGTCTTTTATAAAATGTATGCAAGACAAAAAACATTAACGATCCTTGATGATAAAATAAACGTAATCGATGATGTATATTCATGATTTTCATTTCTGATCTTATCTTCATTATTTTCGAAAGAAATGTCTTCCAAAGCAGTTATCTTTAAGAATAAAATAAGCAATTCAATGATTTTATAATTTTGAAAAGAATCATTTGCAGCCATCTGTGCATTTGCTTTGACTTGTAACACCGACAATAATGTGATCATTGCAATACGAAGCAAACAGAACAAGTACTAAAATCATCAGTAAATCATTATGGATCATTTCATAAAGTTTCTCAGCATATTGTCAGTACTATTTTCACATTTATAATATGGGTTTGTTTAATTAGAGTCTAGAGTTGTTTTCTTTGTTGTACCCGTGCGTACTGACGGAGAGATGAAGCCATGAAATAACGACTGCCGGCCCCGCTTCGAAACCTCGGCAGCTCATTGGCCCGAGTGCTCTGCCCGGGCCGGGCCCTCGCTCCTTCCCCTCCCTGCCCACCCCTCTCGCGCGGCGTCCCCTCCCCCTCCCCTCCCCAGGCGACGTCGCTGGGGCGTCGCGTGCCCGGACCAGCGGTCTGCGGCCGCGCCTGCTCGCGTCGGCAACGGGATTCGAAAGTGCATCATTGAATCGCTATTCACACTGCTCAAAAGCGGCTCAGCTCCATAAACACGCTGATTTCACTGTTCGTACCTGGCATCATCTGGAGGTAGGATAATGGAGAACACCGGGAGATGGAACGAATACAATTTGCAAAGCCGAATATCAAAACGTTTCAAGTATCAAAATCTATTGAACCTTAAACTATCAAATATATAAATCTAGTAGTATTATATTACAATTTACGATGGAAAAATCTTTATTGCATTCACTGTTCAGTATCAACCTTCCAACCACTTACTCCACAAAGGAAGTATTCTTCACACATGCCGCGAGAGAGCCTATTAAACAAAACGTGGACATCTCAGAAATAAACGGCCAAACTTCATATTTTTCCCTAAAGATCACTTCTCCCTTTTGACGTCCTATTACAACCAAGTCGTCTAGTGCCAAATTTTTGAAGTAAATTAACAGGCCCGCCGCTATGGGGTCAGAGAGCCGATCATCTCTGGATATCACGTCAAACAAATCAAAATCGTCGACATTAAGTCCTATGGTACGTCAGTATAGCCTTCAAAACACAGACCAGATAAGCGGCCAAAAATAATAATTTAAAATATATTATTAAATTAATACGAATATTTCAATAATAAAAATGAAAAACTTATCAAACTTGAGTAGGCACATAAACGAGAATTTCAAACCCTAGGTATTCAAAAGATTTAAGTTATGAATATTACCCATATATTCTCGTTTTAGATTCTGAAATATGTTTTTCTATTTTAACTTAACTTAAGGATACTCATGTTTCATCTCTAATAAAAATATTCGATTTTGGGAAAACGTTTATTTTATTCCCTCGCAGTTAATTTACATTCAGAAATCATTCCTAAAAGAAAAATAATAATTTCGTCTTATATTTAACTTTTCAAAATTTCATAAATGTTTAAGATAAAAAGGCTTAATTTAGATATGGGATTGTTAAACTCCATTACCTACGGTATTAGAAAAGATTACCTCCCCAACACTACACAACATAAGGGTTTTTGTTATTAAAATCAGTATTTCACATCATCAACTAAAGTTACAAACAATACGTATTTGTACTGGTTGAATAGCACAAACGAAGTTGATAGTACCGGGGGTACGTTTTATCTTTCGCCGAAGATGACACGCCGCTTTCCTCAGCGATCGAGCCCTCGGTGCCCCGGGGATTTGACAACAAGGGCCCCGTTCATTTACTGTGTTCGACGTTCGTCGCGACCGACCGAAACACCAGCGTCCCGATAGGTTCCTTGTGTCAGCACGGGATTTAAGTCAGCGCGTCGCTGGCCGAGCGAGGCCTCGACTCCCCGGACGACGCGGCCCAAATCTTCGGTGAACGATAAAATGCACACTGTGCCTTTAACATGGTTCACTCAGAAAATGAGTAGTGGTTGACAATGAATACTGTGTAGTGTGTGTGTAGACAGGATACTATACGATTCACTATAAACAGAGATTATTTTTAATTTTACTTTATTCCGCGAATATTAATGATCTGTTCTTGATTAAATTATTTAATAGTAAGACTGAAAGTTCTCACTTTCGATAAGACTAAAAAACTATACTTAATACTCAGAATTACTATTTCTTACTGCTATTAAATTACTGTTATTACAGGCAGTTTTCGATTAAATTGAAAAATATTAGTCATTATGACTTGCGCATAATGAATAATTAATTACTTTTGTATATTCTAAAAATGTAAAAAGCTTGATTCAATTACAACTCTTTTGGTGTGTGCAAAAAATTAAAAAAGCGACCCGATGCCCCACCGACAGTTGCGTTGCTGAGCTGCCACGTGAGTCGATTCAATGACGCGAGTGCCGGCGCGACACCCGCCCCCACGCGCGGCGACTTCCTGGCCGCGAGCCTGTGTCTTCGCAAAGCTCTTCGGGCGGATCGGCCGGGCCTGCCGAGGATCGTAGGAGATGAGGAAAGACGCGCCCATTTCGGCCTGGGAATCCTCAAAGCGCTAGATATACGAGGGTGTAAAGGGGTTTCGTTTACTTCTCCAAATACTCCGCCAAGAAAATAATCCTTGGCGAACTCCGGTTTAAAGCCGAAGCTCTCCGAAGGCCGCCCGACGCCGCCCGAAGAGTGCGAGTGCTGCATCTACGCGTGTATATATCAGCAAGTTAAGACACTGCTGCTCTCTTTTGTTTATTGCTGCTAGTGAAAGAAATAATTATTATTGTCTTTCATTATTGTATTGAAAGGAATGTGTTAATAACGCAATGCATTGAATGAAGCGTTTGTCATCGCTTGGTATTTGTACGTTTGAATTTACTTATTTCCCATTGATGAAGTGATCGTAACAAATACGAAACTACTTGATGCTTTGCCTATGTTCTAATGATTTCATTTGTATCAGATATGCAATTGCCGTATTTACTTATCTCAAATAGCATACACTAATATTTTAATAAAATAAAGATTTTTGTATGTCAGAATGCTTCAAAGGGTAGTAGCCTTCAATCTTTTGATAACATAGTAGGCCAGGGGTTTCCAGAAAATTTGTTAAAAATTTAATGGTACCTATTATGAGAAGGAAAACTCTCATAATTTGTGAATTAGATTTAAGTAAACTAAAAGCAGGCGCTATTAACACTTTGTGATCTAAGTAAAGATAATACACTCTGTGGAAATTATTCTTTGTGTCAGAAAAATACTCTAAATTTTCATTGCTATTCTCTGCAAATTATGCACGAAATACATCTCAGGATAGATTTTCACATATGCAAATACTCTAGTACCCGTCGTTCGTTGTAGTACGCAATTAATCATTTAACTCTCGAAGAAATATTATTAATTTTTACAAGAGACAATCCTTTTTTAATACCGATACATAATACATAATATGTACTCTTACCAGATTGAAAGCCTACAAACTCGCTAAGTTGCTGAACGATTCATTCTTATTTATTTAACACCCCCTAATAAACTTTTACGACTTCTATAAAAAAGTACTTAAAGAGCATTAATAATCTGGGTGGGTCGTGACCTGTCAGCGAGTTCATTCCCGTTAATTGTCTAAGTTTGGGCTATGAATATCGATAAGGAACAAAAGGGTTAACGACTGGAAGAAAAGCAACTTACCAAAGAGTGGAATATTTTCTTGTTTATATAAGTGGTGAATAATTATGATAGTAGTTTTCTACTTATTCTTCAAACAATAAATAGTAATAACTGACATTATCGGCCTAGCTTTCGTCTCGTCACCCTCTTACAATGAGAATTAGCATTTCATTTCGTGTAAGATCTGTGGCTGCTGTCTGTGACCTGCGATACCGAACAGTATTGCGGGTTGCGTGTGTGAATGGCCAACATCCAACAACGAATATTCAGACTAAAAATGAAAAAATTTCGATGGCAATCCACTGAGATTTTATTGTAGTACTATGAAATGTAACAACATTCTCTCTAGTTCATTAATATGTAATACAGACACCCGTTTTTTATACACTTAAAAAAGTGTGTATTTTCTGTTTTATTAAAATGGTTTTGATTTAATTTGAATAAATATTTTCAACATTCTTATTTCATTTCTTTGAAAATGTTTAATAAATTAATGATATTCCTGCTCTCTGCATAATATCTGAGAGGTTTTTGTAATGTAAAATAATTATCGAAATTATTAACTGATAAACAACATGGTTTTCGCTAGAAATGACAGTCTTGTTACAACTTCTTTTAAAAAATTTACATTTTTAAATAAAGTTCAGTGATAGTGATCTGTATATTAATTAAGAATTTGATTTTTATATCAATTTCACTTAAATACTAGCTTTTAATTTTAGCTGATTTAACGTTTGAAAATTACATATTTTTACGTGTATATAAAATTTAAATGTATGTTTTCTGGTGATCCCCAACAGTCACATATTTGTATATATATATATATATATATATATATATATATATATATATATATATATATTAAATCACATAACACACCTAAATCCAATTTGATGGAAATTAAACATCCCTAATCGATGTAATGAAATACAAAACTGTTTACAAAAGATGAAACGTAAAATTGGTTAATAACCAAAGAAATGAGGTTTCTAACTGTAGCACTTGTTTCATGAGCAGAAGGGTTTTCTAGAGGAGGGGGCGTGATTTCTAAAGAGGAAATTGCTACCGACGAGGCCAGCGACGTTGAAATGGCACATCGGCAATAAAACGGAAGTGCCCCGTGCGTGTTCGTGTCTTGACTGCTCGTTGGTGGAGGGCGCAAGGAAGAGGGCGGGGCGGGGGCGGAGCGGGGTGGGGCGGGGAGCACGGCTCCCAGGGGCACAGAAATGCCGGGGGCGCCGACGTCGGCGTCGGCCGCTCAAATAGAGCCTGGCGGCCGGAAACGAGGCGGGTTGCGAGGGCGGGCAGGGCGGGGCGAGCGTCGCTGGTTGCCCTAGCAACCGGAGCCGCCGACGGTCGTCGATCGCTGCCCGGCCTCTCCGCCCCCAGCGCCCCTACCGCCACAGCAGCCCCTACCACCTCGCCGCTTCTGCCACCACATCTGCCCTTGCAGATCCCCCTGTCGTCGATCCTGCCGAATCCAGTGCCCGTTGCCTCTGCAGCTTCCTCGATCCTTTGCATTCACATCTTTCTGGAATTGCTATTATCATTTCCCCAATCAATGTAACCTTTGCTCCTGAAGACTATGCACCTCTGCAATACGATCCACTTCTAACCCCCAAGCGAATACCGGATCTTATACCCCCCATGTCTGTTAACTACAGTGATAAAGTCTACTACCACTACTACTCCATCACCAGTCGACTGCCTTGATTCTCAATTCAACCCTCGTATTTCCCCAACCCTCCACAGTTTCACCATGCCTCTCCCTTTACTCATTTTCTGTCACTCGGTCCCTTTCCTCTTCGTCGTTTCGGTTGCCTGTTGCTGCGTGCCCTTTCCCCGTCTCTCTGTCGCTTGGCCCCCACCCCCGTTCACGATCCCGGTCCTGCCCGCGCCCCCCCCCGCACCCCGCTCGCTCCATGCTCGTGCCCCGCCCCGCCCGCGCCCCGCCCGCGCCCCGCCCGCGCCATGCCCGTGCCCCTCCCGTGCACCTCCCGCGCCCCGCTCGCGCCCGCCCGCGCCCCGCCCGCGCCCCCTCTGCGCCCCGCCCGCGCCCCTCTCGCGCCATTCTCGTGCCCCTCCCGCGCCCTCCCGCGCCCCACCCGCGCCCCTCCCGCGCCCCGCCCGCGCCCCTCCCGCGCCCGCCCGCGCCCCGCCTGCGCTCCGCTCCGCCCGCACCGGTACTGGCGCCTGCCAATTAGCGTGATCGCGGGCGCTGCTAACAGGGCGCGGAGCGGTGAGGCGCGGAGCTGCGCGCGGGGCGCGGAACGCCCGGCACGGCGCTCGACGCGGCGAGAGGCGGCGCGGGGCTTAGCGCGAATAAATCCAGGAACGCTTCGTTCCCGATACACGCGACGCCCAGTGCTCTCCGTTAAAGGAGATCGTTGACAGCTCTTTGGCCACTCTCAATGGAGCGGCACAGCGAGGAAGCCATCAAATTCCGCTTTTCAAATTCTTTCACGATGCTTTTCAAATTCTTCGAATACTTTTTAGTACGTTTTCCAAAAGTAGTATTACAAAGAAAAAGGAATATAATGCTTTTAGATTTAATGGGACGATATTATAATGCAGCGTACACAATACACTCATTACTTTGCAACATAGTTAAAAATTGTAGATTGAAAAGAAAGTTATTCATATAGTAAAACATGAAACGGTTATGTCCAGTGTGTAGTGATCCAGAAGGTATTAAAGATGTAATTATGCAACTCTTTTAGTGGAGTAAAATAAATATTTTTGTTAGTTCACTAAAAACTAAAAATGTATAGTAATGAATTTAATATTTCACATTGAATACGTATATTTCTAAAATGTTTCACCGTGTCTTCTTCTATTGCAAATTTAATGCAAACAATAAAGAAATGTAGAAAAATATTATGTTAGTTCTCAATAAAAAATTAAATAAAATAGTTCCGTGCATTAACAAAATTAGAAAGAAAATCAGTGCATTGCTAATTTCTAAACATGGAAATTAAATGAATAAGCCTACTCATTAGCTTCCCATGGAAGCATAATATAGAGCAGCAGCGGTGTCACCCATGTACAGTGCCTGTGCCTCTGTGTCTCTATGACTGAGTGTGATGTGATGTGATGTGATGTGCTCTTTTTCCCGTTCGTTGGTGTGCAGCCCTGCCAGAAGGCGCCTGGCCATTATGTAAGTGTATCTCGGCCACAGGATCGAATGCCACTCCCCGATATTCTCCTGCTCTTATCAATTTAAGATATTTTATGTCATGCTTCAATCAAGAGAATGCCTTCTCTAGCTAGCTGCAGTTTCGATCGTAGGAAGAAGACTCACAAAATGACGCTGTTGAGTCTAAATAATCCTCCCTTTTATGCAGTCATTGCCTGTAGTCTTAGTTTTGAAAGAGTTACAGTTCTGCATGCTGGCGTTTATTATGCATGCAGGTATGCATACCAGCGTTTTCACCGACAGGTGTGTACGTACATATTTTTGCTTTGATTTGAATTAAAACCTTTATCCCTGCCATGGTGTTTAATCCAGTAGAATATTCTTAATATTTAATAATAGAACACTAAAACAAACTATCATTTTTATATGAACTGTATGTTTTAAAATCGTAGATACGACACGTTTCATTATACTAATATTTATATTTCTACTTGTGAAACAAATTATGTACTATTCGCAGACGTAACAACATGATTGTGTTTATCGATGTAATAAGTGAAGAAACCAGGCATTGCCCGGCCATTTATTTATTACTATCATCTCTTAGATAGCTATCGTGCATCGTACCTGGCATTTTTTTGTAAGTGAAATGTAAGTTGAATGGCACGCATACTCAATGACAAATGCACACACTATATGTAAAATAAGAAAATACACACATCAACTGAGTAGAGTCACTATCCAATCATAAGTGAAATATTTGTATGCTTTTTTCTGAATTTATTTAAACATATCATGCTTTCTTTTGAATATTTAATATAGTGTACACATTCATGCGTACATACATGCTTACGAACATACACATGCATACACACATTCATACATAAGTGAATACGTGCAGACATACATAAATGCATATGTGCACACATGTATACATGAAACATAATGCAAATATACCTGCATACATACGTGCATGCATGTATTATACATACGTACATACATAAATGCATATAATATATTTTTTTATGTGACTTGAGTTGATGTACTCTTAGTTGGCTAGGTATTTATCTACAATGAAATGTTACCAGGGCTCGTTAAGAAGAGTTTTTCTATCGAAAATTCGCCATCTTTTCCAACTTTACAATACTTCCTCTATGCTGCGAAAGCAGTAGCGAGATATTAAAAATGGTGCAGGGCCGATTTACGTAGAATTTTACATTTTCGAAAATCATAAAAGTTACAAATAATGCTAGAAAATATGTGATATTGTAGCGCCATTACTATCTCTACGTAATGATTCTAGTTGCAGCAGTCAATTTTGTTCTCCATTACCTGAAAGGTATTAGTACAAAAGGTAAACACATACCACATTTAAGTAACGTTCCAGATAGTGGTAATTTTTTCCCGAAGTGTCGAAATTTGTTAGGTAGGCTAGCGAAGTCAACAAATCTCAATAATATCCGTACTCTTACTTCCAAAACAACAAGATTTTAAAACTCCTTGCAATTATAATTTGATACAAAAATAAATGTCAGTGACCAAGCATTTTTTTTTTAGATTCTGCATGAACCTTAAAATGAATCGTTTCAATCTCCAAATCATAGTGAAATTATTATTTAAATTGCTAACGCATTTTCAAAGGTATGGCTCTCATTGCTGTGATGTGAGCAGAGAGCAGTCTTTTACATTTTTTCATCATTTCATTCCCGTAAAAATTATTTTATTCAAATATTTAATTGTGTCTCAGTTGATCTTTTCCTGCTTCAGCACACTAGTATTTTTACTCGTATAAACACAATCATTATTGCAAATGTGAAAATCGAACAAAAAAATAATGTTAAATAATTGTTCTATTAAAATATAATAAATAATAATAACAACAACAACATTCTGAAAAGCGCTAAAACAGTATATATTTCCGATTCTCTCTATTGAAATATACAACTTCGTTTTCATATTAAAATTTAATTTTGTTTCATAAGTGACTTTTTAAAATATTTTTATTTCTTTACAAATGCTCGACAAGAATTTTAAATTGAATATCTAGCTTGAAGATTCATATATTTATATATGCACAATAGTTCTTAAGAATGCGCAACCCCCTAGATTGTATCATTTTAAGTTAGCGTAATTATTAAATGCATGTCTTACATTAAATGCAGTTGCTTTAACATATATTATTAGTTTAATGTGTGATTTGATAATAAACATGATTGATTCAAATGATATGCTCCTTTGTAGATGTAATTATTTCGTAAACATGGTTTTTGTTCATCGCCTTTCGGTGATGTTGCCTGCTGTTGTGAATGCTATCAATATATTTTTCTTCTCTTAGTTACGTCTTGGTTTCATTGGCGCTGTGAATAATTGAGTTTGAAACAAAACAGTTTTTGCATTTACCAACTGTAAAGGATGCTTATTAATATTTTGTTTTCCTTTTTGCCGAACTTCATCTCAGGAACTGAAAGAAGCTTGCAAGGTATGTGTCTGTCATCACTTCCAAACGTCCTTTGTTCGAGGTAGGTCGAATCTATTAAACTTAAAGTTGTGTCGTGTTCGCAGTCGTTTGAAAAGGTGCTGGTCCAGAACATTCAATTTGGCCTGTCACCGTCCATGACTGAGGCCATCCGATCCATTCCAAGATGGCGCCTCATTCAGGCGTCTTTTCCTTACGTCGCACACGCGGCGGCATCTCTCCTACACAACAGGTAGATCTTGCATCTGCAATGAAGCGAGCGTATAACGTAAATAAAAAAATTAAGCCGGTTTGTTTTCTACTTCTCTTGAAAGGTTTTCCATCCTCAAGGGGGTTTTCATTTGCCAAAACAAGGTCGTTTGTTGGCTATCACTAAAACACCTTAGAAGGAATAAGTGAGTGATAGATTATGTTAGTAACAAATGTATTATATGGCGATTTTTACACCTAAGCGTCTAATCAGTATTCAGCAAATCCAATATAACTAATGTAACCATAAGAAAAAATCGTATTTTTCGGTAAGCGTCCACGCTGTGATTTTCGTGCGACGTCGAACTAATCGATCATATGTCTCTTTACAATTCCACATCTTTAAAAATTCAATAATGAAAGTAAAAAATAATAATAATCTCGTATTAACTGGGAAGGATTTAAAATTCGTTTTATTTTTATATCTCTTACTTTCTGCATCCGCCCCTGACTTGACTGTCGATAGAAACTATTGGGGGATACCTACTTCCCACGCGACTGTTTAAGAGTTAGTGTAATTTATCAAATGTATTTCAGAAGAAGAATCAGTTAAGTTTGGGATATATATACATGGCTAGAATATAGATAAGCCAGATAAATTGATTAAATTCTGTAAAAATACAACTATGTTTATCATCATAGGTAATACCACAAGTGCTTTGGAAATTATCGATAAATTCCCGACTCGCAAAGCGAGGAAGAGATTTATCTGATAATTTCCAAAGCACGAGTGGTGTTTAAAACAACTATTTTACGAATTAAATTATGTCCAAAAGAGTTCCAAAATGCGCCAAATATTGAAAATAACTGAAAGCTATGATAAAATCAAAGAGGTTAAGTTATAGTACATATGCGGTTTCTTGGACATCGACATAGCAATTGATGCCTCCTAAGATAGATGAGTCACAGTTTATGATTAGCCAGTAGGGGAAAGCTGTAAGAAAAATCGGATAGAAAAAGCGAAAAACTTTTTGAGATACACCGCCGTGATTGGGGCAGTTTGTATGTGTAATTAAACACTATTGTTTTTTTAATTTCACGAGTGGAATAGTCGTATGTAACATAATGCTTCAAATTTTTAAGACAACTTATAAATGATATGTTCCTTATTTATTTCAGTATGTCACTAATTATACATTTGCTTCGGTAACGTTTCGGTAATATGCTGTTGTTTTTTTCATTAGCAAACTACACTCAAACCCTCAGACAATCAGATGTTGGTTGTCTAAGGGTTTCATTTATTTCTTTGTATGTAAATATTTTCCTCGTATGTATCAAAGGGCCGGTCTGGAGGGCGATATGGCTAGGGCACCGACTCAGCGCTTCGGTCCGAAGGGTCACGGGTTCGGGTCCTTGTGCATGGTTCTTTGTCCTTTGTTTCTCATGTACGTGTTGACGCGAAGGGCTTTCCGTTCTGCTGATCGCAGGCCAGAGGGGCTCGCAAGTGTGTGTATTGTTGAATGTACGTATTAGTGCTTCCCATCAGGGTGCAAAGGGTAGCCGGTAGTTTGCTGGATAAAAGCCCTAGGGGGAAATAACAAAGGTCTGGTGCTGGTCCCATGTTTGCCGAACATTCTCTATTTCCATTCTTTTAAAATAACATTGCAAAAGTACTATATTAATAATCAATATTTTTAAATAGTCTGTTTAAAAAATTAGATCTTTTAAAAAAATTATGTACAATTTTTTATCGGGTAGTTTTCGTGTAATTTCTGCTTTAAATTAATTTAATTTATATTTTGTTTTCTTTTAAAAACTGCTACAAGTTTCTTCTTAACATTTTTCCACTGAGAGAGCAAAGAACACATAAAAATGACGCAGCACTTTATTTGGTTGAACTCTCTGAATTTTCGGAAATTGCGAAAATTAGAAATAATGCATGAACGTATGTACTGTTGTAACTTCATTAGTCGTCTTATTTTTCATTCCACAATCGGAGTTTAAATAATATCGTTTTATTTCCATTTCCCCCTTTTGTATCACAGTATTAAATATCAATGTTGCACTCCATTGTGCTAAAAATTTAATTTGCTCCAGTGCTTAAACCGTTTACACTGAGAGATTTCCATCATTCCAAATTCAAATATTATTTTCTTTGCCATAGTCGTCGTGGTGAGATTGTCCAACGTTCATTTCCATGGGTATTTCGACCGGTTATAAACGTTTTCGAGAACGGGGTGCTGGCTCCTTGCCGTTACCCCCTTTCAAGAGGACGGGAAAGTTTCTTTTATGTTTATTCCTTTAGATTTAGTGCTTTTCAAGACTTCGGAGTTCTATCTTCCGTTGTCTAAAGCATATGCCGCCGCTTGTGAAATTGAAATAAATTATTGATAAAGGTTAAAATGTTTAATTCGTTGGGAATATCCGGCATTTCACACGATAATTTAGATTTAGATTTATTCAGTCAAAAACAGTAAAAACTGTATGTAATGTAGGGGAAAAAGGTTATCTGCGCACGTTTTCTTGAGTTCAATTAACGTCTTGAAATTATATGCAACTTCTGAAGGGTTAAATTGAGGAAGTGTGTATCTATATTCAATTTTACTCTAAAAAACGTGTGAATTTCTTATATTTTTGAAATAGAATCTCTTTTTTTTTACCCTCTCTTGGTCATTGCTTTCAGGAAAGATACAAACTTGCAAAACGTCGGTGCTTCAGAAACGAAACTTCTTTACACCCTTCACTGGATAATTTTGGACGCAGCGGAAGAATGTGCCGAAGCGGATTTTGAAAAAGGAATTTTTCATTCGTCGCCATTTTACTACCTGTTTTCAATACCTTCAGTCACGGTAACTGCAGATTTCATTTACTCACCTCAATAAGACAAGCAGCATTTTTGTTGATTTACAGTGCAATTAAAAGTGTGCATTTAAGTTTCACAAAATAATTTAGTAAAGAACAATTGTTACACAAATCAGAGAACCAAGACTACTTACGTGATTTTTTTAAATACAATTTACTACGCTTAAAATATTTGAACCTAATCAATACCCTTGTATCTTTGTCTATTTCACTAACGCAAGAAACTTATTTTCTTTCAGCTGTTCGTGTATCTTTTTGCTCCAATATGCCACCATCTGAAAGAGTCAGACTTTCAAAATCTTCGGTTGGAGAAAGGCCTCAAGATGTGGCAGTCTCTTTGGGATTACCAACATCCGCATGCAGCTTGCTTCACAGCCCACGTGAAGCCGAAGCCTCGATCACTCTGGGCTAAGGGCCACAAATCGCGTCTGAGACAGTTTGGAGATATCTTCGTTGGTAGTAAGTAGATTCATAAGAAACGAGATCTTTATTTTAGGTTATAAAATTGAATGTTGCATTTAACTTTGTTTACTGAAATATTTGTTCAAGAAATATTCGAAATTATTAACTTTTGTTTCTGATAATTAACTGATTTATTCTTCCCAACGAGAAGTGTTGCATATTCCTAGCATTATTGCGTCGCTTTCGAAATTTCAGTTGGTACGAGTAAGACGTCAAGCGTACCAGTGATTGGTAGGTCGCGGTTTCCACGCCAGTAAGGTAAATTTGTCTGATGGTTTAACATCGGAGACTGTGCGACACCTGGCGGAATCGTAGGCTGACTGCTCTGATCAGTGATTTGCGTGGTTTCCCTGGCCGCTTCCACAGGTGAAAGAGTGAATATTTGTATTTCCGGATGCGTAAATGGCTTTGGTCATCGGTCCCGTGACTATAACACAGTTTGTACGTTGCGTTGTTTCCTGCTGGAACGTGAAATAGAGGGGAAATCCTACAAGTCTACTTGTGAGGTTCCCGAGTTATATGTTTGGCCCCACACTAAATATGTGATTACATCGTAGCAAAGCGAATTACATTATCACCCCTACAAGAAATTATAATTCTTGATGTCCAAATCAAATATGTACGTCTAATTTGTTTTAGACATTTTTCACATTGTCATCTATTGACAGCAAACATTTACAATATAATAAATGGAATGTAACAGTCTATCATGTTATCGCCTTTTGCTCTTTCAATTTACGCGATACGGCTCGAATTGCGCATTTTTATTGACGGTCCCCATTCTTAGAGTGAGTCTCTTCCCCACTCTTCTTCACTGCCCGCATTTGCACTTGAGTGGCTTGCGCGCGACCCCCGAGGTCAGGGAATGTGCAAAATGCTCCGCAGGACTGTAGATAGAGGGCAAGGATGGGGGATGGAGTCTATTCTAGTGACAGGGGAGTGCCATGCTGGCCATTACAGCCGGCACCCGACGGCAGTTAAACCGAAATCTTGAATTTAAGCAGCACTGGTGTACAGTTTAAGGGTATGTGTGCGAAGGAAGAGAATGAAGCAGAAGGGAATATTGTGCGGGGCGCGTAATTCTTTTGTTAGGACATTGCTTCGGCAATTGCATGGTATCCGACCAGAGCAGAGCCCAGAGCAGCGGTTCGCTTCTCTTCTAGGCAGTCGATTTCGCTAATGTCGAAAATTCAAAGCTTACGACCTCCCGGTCAGGGACGCTACAGCGAAAGTTGTTGCACTGACAGGGACTTCAGTCGGTTTGCTTCCAAGTGAATGAGAATGAGGCCAAGGACCGCACGCGATCCTTCCTTCCCTAGTCTGTACCAATTCTTAGGCCGTACGTATCCTGGCGTAGGTAACAAACACATCGGACGTGTCCTCGTACCTCACTGATGTAGAAAATCGTTTAAGATCAACAAGAGTCGGGGATTCGGGGTACATGCCCTGACTTCACAATTCAATGCGGCTTGTGGTGAGATGATAGGAATAAAAAAACGTTTAATACTGTAAACAAGCCTTTGATTCTTTAATCTTTTCTGATTTGTTTATCTAACTGAATTTTATACTCTAGCAATACTAATACTTCCCATGAGGTACTGTAGTGCAGAGTTTCAACGTTGAACAGAACTAATAAACTTAAAATTAAAAATTTTAAATATAAACAAAAAAATAAAACTTAGAAAAATACCTGACTACGTGACCTTGCGACGATTCTCTCTCTCTCTCTCGCTCGCACTCTTTTTCTCCCTTTCTCTCTCTCTTCCTCTCTCTCTCCTTCTCTCTTCTCCTCTCTACTTCTCACTGTCTCTCAACCTATTTTACTCCTAATTTACTAGTTATTTATTTGGCTTGCTCGATTTTACTGTAGTGATTGGGCGTAACTTTACTTACACTCTCAGAGCTGTATATACTTCGTTCTTGTGGCCTCAAAATTGACCGCTCATACGGCTGGTGAATACCTTTGTTTATGATCGGAATTAATTGATTTGATTGTTGCTATTCAGTAAATGATAACAACTTCATTAATGAATTGACATTACAGCGACAAGGAGTGTCGGCTGCCAAACATTCTTTTATTTTTAAATTTTCTTGCTTTAGTAGTTCAATATTAACAAATTTTATCGTATTTTACTACTTGCCTCTACCTAAACTTGTCTTCGTAATTTTATCAGAATTAATTTTCAAAACCTGTTGGGTTTAGCTTAATTAATATTGACATTCTTGTCCTTCAACATTGAATAGTTTTTCAAAGTATTTCGGAAAATTCTGAAGTGCTTCACTTTCCTGTTCGTTGATAAACTGCTCTCTTGGCGGGGCGACGAAGAGAATTCCATTCCCGATCATCCACTTATGTTTCCACAGCAATGTTTGAATCGTCCTTCCACAATTTCTTTTACAATATTCCACACTTATGTTTTTATCACAACCTATTTTAATATGTCCGCGTTTTACTCGACTTAATTTGTTGACATTAGTCCAAACATCCTGTGACCTAATATTGGCGTTTCCCACAAAATGTTCTGCATTTTTAAAGCTTTTTAAAAGACTTTTAAATTATTTTCATGCCCGCGGGGTACATCCAGTTCCGATCAACTCACATTTCCTTCCCTGTCTGGGTCTACACAACATTTTATCTGTAACCGCTCATCCTCCCACAGATTCCTTTGTTTCTCATTGTTATTTACTATTTCGATGCTATTTTATAATCTTCTCTCTTTGCATATCTATGATCACTTGCCTTAATAACAATGTCTTATGTAAATAATTTCTAAATTAAAAATTATTTTCTATTATTTAAAATATAACGTCCAAATGAATTCTATTCACATATTCTGTATGCTTGGGTCCCCAATATCTCACATTTATTTTTATTTCATTGATTTGACTCAGCCTACTCATGAAATTTCGTCGACATTATTTTAATTTTAGTTTCACAAGATCTTGAAGGGTATGTTGACCTCTCTCGATATGTACCTTCGTAGTTTCCTCATCAAAACATATCCGAGAGCCATTTTTTGGCCATTTTCTCGGAACTGTCTGTACTCGCTTAATAGAGGTTGCATTTCACTTTGAATTAATGGCCTTTGACCGCTTGACTTCGAATTGAAAATTTCTAATAAAGTCCTTAGTAATTCAATTAAAGCTACATGGTTTATACCTAACTATCAAATTCATAGATAACTCCATAATGATATCGTTCTAGAACATAAAAAGTGGCAAATAATGTCTATGCATCCCTTCTCTCGTCTCATCCCGCTAATGATTTCCATCTAGGCCGAACTGCAAGCATCCCAAGTCGAATCAAATCAAGATTTTCCAAAGAATTCTTAAACCACCTTAAACTAATAATTTCTTGTGGAATCTTTCCCTTTCTCTTCCTATTGCTCGACAGCCAATATTGACAGTTTATTCCCAAAATCCAAAATTAAAATTTAATAACATTTAAAACAAAACCAATTAATAAAATAAGCTAGAGTACTTTGACCTAAAGAAATGTCTAAATTCAAAACAAAGGTAGCATGTAAAACTGAAATCCCTTAAAAGACCTCAGGTCGAACGAGAATAATATTTTTTTAAATTCTATTAATGTTGCTACAAACTTTTTCTTTCTCTTTATACGTTTCTCTCAATATAAGACCTCAACTAAATTTTCTGGAGGTGAGATCCGTAAAGTAGCTAACTTTTTCACAAAACAATACATTTTTATCTCATTTTTAAATATATTTTAATACAAGAAAACTTCCACTCACCTCTTCCTCTTTACAACGTCCTAATTAATGTGAACTATTTTCTTTTCCAGGAAAAGCATCTAGTACAGAGGAGCACTTAATTGCCACAGGAGCCGAGAGCCCTCCGAGTCAGACCGCCAGTGCTTCCTTCTCAGATGGAACTGGGGCGGTGAGAAGCGAAGGAAAACCTGCTACGTCTGCAGATGATGAGGTTTTAAAAAGTAGTTATACTATTGGGTGCCGGATGGGAGATTCAGATGGGTATAGCCTCTCAAGATAAAAGCAAAATGTAAAAAATAAAATAAACAAAATTCAATGAAATTGCAAACGTCTTTATGAGCATAAGCATCACACATTTAATTATTCTCAGCGGTTGTGTGGAAAATGCCTATTAGAAAATATGTAAAGATTCTCTTTAAATATTTCAGTGTTAATGAATTTGTATAATGATTGAAGAAGAGAGTAAGGTCGACATCAAGTGTACTTTAAGTTACGGTAGCCAACGTGTCTCTTCGTTGGGTAATAATTTGTTACAACGTTCCTCAATCTTTTGAATTTCCTTCGAATCATTTGCTGTCCATTCATGTATGTTAGCCGCGTTCGCTATTTCAGGTTTTGTCACGTTACCATTCGCGTAATGCCACAAATAATACTTCCTCATAACTGTCTGTAACTGTTATTTCCGCGTTCCATAGTTGTCCTTGTGTAAGAGTTAAGAGCGTGCCATACTTCCGGCGTTCAAGACTGTTGACCCTTCCTTTTCATGCCTACATCACTCCTCTTTCAGTAACTTATCAAAAATAAAACACTGCAGTGGTTTTAACGCACGATCGGAGACATGTCGTACACAAATGACATCCTCTGGCTTCCTCTCTGGCAACCGGACAGCAACGGCACAGCAACCGATTCACACTTCACGCAAACAGCGAGGACACGATTGACAACAACCGCCACTCGACTACGTAGTTCAACACAAGTTCTAACATATTAATTCAGCAATGGTAAATTGTTTATTTTCTGAATGAGTTCAGTCTTAAGGACTGAACTGACGTCACAACTTGATAGTGGGCAAAGCTGAGGTTTCTGTCTACACCATGGCCCACTAAAAAGAGAAGACTACCGCATAGCGACTCTATTGACTGTGTGTCCCTAGAGGGAAATTGCATAGACGCTTCTTGCGGAATATTCGGTCTAGCTTGACTGCTCTGATCGGTAGTTTTCCGTGATTATCCCGATTAACACCAGATGAATGCCGGAGCCGTAACAAACGGGCCACGGGCCGCGCCCGATCTTTCCTTCCTCTTACTTGTCTTACGCCTTACACACACACACACACACACACACACATGCCATACACCACCACACATGCCGGGCGACCGGTCGGAAGCTTGGAGCTAGTCCTGGCTGGGGTGGTGCCCAACTCGTGGGAGATACCTGTTTGGGGAAAACCCCGCTAGCGTGACGGTAGGTCGGTTTTGGATCTCGCTATTCAGCGGGCGAAGATCACCGCCCCTCCCAAGGTAAAAACATGCATTACACTTATGGGACTAATGACCTTAGCAGTTTACGCGCCCGGAATCACTAACAGCCAACCAACCAACCAACCTTGAATTTCAGAGGTATAAGAAGACATCGACAACTTTTTTAACTTTCGCGATTTTCGAAAAATTAGAGATCTCAACTAAAATGAGGTCCAATCTATATTGTAAGAGTTCTTTATGCTATCCGAGTACAAACTTTAATTAAAAACTTTGAACTCATGTTTATGAAAAATTCGAAAATATTGTTGATGCTTCATGTACCTCCAAAAATAAAAAAAAAAATAAAAAATAATTTCAAACTCGCAGATCGAAACTCGTTCAGAGCGATCGAGGAATATCAATATCGGAGAAAACCTGCTTATGGCAGGGCCGTTTTAACTGCCTTGGGAGCCTTTGGCCTCACGTTAATTTGTTAACACGTGCCCAGCTTATGGTTTAGGCGCAATCAATGGCCAAAGACGATAGACACACGTTTCGCCATCAAATCGATTTTTCGGTGTCAAGAACTCGTAAAACATAGATTCTGACTACACAACGTGCTTGAGGAAGTAATTTACTGCATATAGAAATAAGATGTTCCTGTTTTCTTGTGTCTAGGGCCCGGTTATAAGAGTTTATCGTTTGTTTGTTGTTGTTTTTTGTTAAAAAGTTGCCGTATTTTCGCAGCATTACAATACTGTACCTATTAGAGTCCTGCACGAGGCGATTTCGTTGTTGCGCCGCAACAGTTCCAAAAATCCGCTAGATGTCAGGCCAGTGGGACAGGGTTTTGCTCGCCACAACACTCCGAGCGAAATTCGCTCGACCTTGAAACCCGAGCATCTGATGCTTATATGTGCACGATTTCTTGAGCCTCGGATTACCTACTCCTTTACTAATATAAGTTGAATTCAGAATAAACTATTGCAATGAGCTTTGTTTACAAAATCTGATAACCGGAGATGTTCGCTCCCGTGTAATAGAATCTATTTTGCATACAAAAATGAACCACAGATCTGATATGATATAATATAATATGTAGATATAAGATATAATATGCATGTCTGCAAAATAATCAAATGCCCCACTCCTATCGCATCTAGCGAAGTGAGGGCTCAAGAAAACGTGCGTGAATAATACGAACGACTCCGTCCGTTGATCGGCCAGGGATGCGAAGTCAATATTTTCAAAACATTGATTTTTTATAGAAATATCTACGTTTTAAACATGATTAAAGAAGATCTTTTTAATATTGATGTTTTCAAGTCATTTTTGGTTTGTGAATGAAAAACTTCCATAATCATAATTTTGTAAAAGTTAATAGAAGCGAATTAAATAATAATTGATGATACCACGAGAAGTTTGTTGAAAGGAATAGTTTTGTTATATGTATTATCTTCGCCGATCAGACTTATCTTTTCCCGAAGAGATGACCCCAATACCCAGGTGTATTACACGCCTTTCCTCGTATTTCACTAGCGGAGAATCAGTCAACGCATGTACAGAAGGCGTTCGGTCTCCCACTCCTTCCCTTTTACTTTATTTCTAACAGAAAATAAATCTTACTTTATGACATAAATCTTCTAATTTATGGAAAAGGTGGTGTTCATTTACTCTAGCTGCTATGAAATGCCAAGCATCGGTGTGTGCGAGGCTTGCAGGGCGTCAGGAAGCTCTGATGCGATGGGGTGTGCTCGGTGCCTTACGTGGGGGCCTGCAATTTTTTATTAGTGATTTTTATTTTGCTTCCGCTAACAGGGTGTCTTAAAAGTGATTGTGCAGATTTTCCGACGCGTTGCAGCGTACTTTTTTGTTGTGACTCGTGAGAAAGAATTTCTGGGGAGTTTTTCGTTTGGTTTGTTTGTTTCTGAGCCTGTTTTATTCGTATTGTTTCGTAATCCATACACAACTTCTATATTTCTTCCCACATTGATTGATATACTCAAATACGTTAACCTTCTCCAACCCATCTTCAGAATTGTAGGGAAAACTTATCATAAATAAACTAGTGGTGGAACAAAATGGCAGAGGTTTTCTTGTACTAGCTAGTTCTCCTTTCTTTCAAAATGGGGCTACCTTCTCGGTTTTGTCTCACCTTCTTTCCCAGCTGCCATCTATCGCCGCCTAAGGAATTTACCAGTAACAGCCGCGGTAACTACTACTCCCCTGGGAAGAATTTCGTGTGAACAACCTGTGCTACCCGAACATCTCGCTGATGTAGCCCCTAGACTCATCTCGGTACTCTATCTTTAAATCTACCCTGAGGTGACAGAAGTCAAGGGATAACAATATACAAATATACGTGTGGCAGTTGAATCGCGTATAAAAGACCTGTGCATTGGCAGAGCTTTCATTTGTACTCAAGTAATTCATATGAAAAACTTTCTGCCTTCATTATGTCCGCACAATGGGAATGAACAAACTTTGAATGCGGAATAGTAGTTGGAACTAGACGTATGGGACATTCCATTTTGAAAATCTTTTGGTAATTCAATTTTCCAAGATCCACAGTGTCAAGAGTGAATACCTCATTTCAGGCATCACCTCTCACCACGGACAACGCATTTGCCGGCGGCCTTCACTTAATGACCGAGAGCAGCGGCGTTTGCGTAGAGTTGTCGGTGCTTACCGACAAGCAACACAGCGTGAAATAACTGCACAAATTAAATTTGGTCGTACGGCAAACAAATCCGTTAGGACAGTGCGGCTCAATTTGTCTTTGATGGGCTGCGGTAGCAGAAGACCAACTCGAATGCCTTTCCTAACAGCACGACATCGCCTGCAGCGCCTCTCCGGAGCTCGTGACCATGTCGATTGGACTCTAGACGACTGGAAAACCGTGTCATGGTAAAATAAGCCCCGATTTCAGTTGGTAAGAGCTGATAGTAGGGTTCGAGTGTGGTGCAGTCCTCACGGAGCCATGGAACCAAGTTGTCTACAAGACATTGTGCAAGCTGGTGGTGGCTCCATAATGTTGTGGGCTGTTTTTACATGGAATGGACTGGGATTCCTGGTCCAAACGAACCGATCATTGACTGGAAATGGTTAATTTCAGCTACGTGGAGGCCATTTGCAGCCATTCATGGACTTTATGTTCCCAAACAAAGAACTATTTTTTTACTGATTACAATGTGCCATGTCACCGAGCCACAATTGTTCGCGATAGATTTGAAGACCACTCTGAACAATTCGAGCGAATGATTTAGTCACTCAGATCATCCGACACGTATCCCATCGAACATTTATGAGGCATAATCGAAAGGTCAATTCGTGCACAAAATCCTGCACAGGCAATTCTTTCGCAATTATGGATCGCTGTAGAGGTATTGTGGTTCAATATTTCTGCAGGGGACTTCCAACGACTTGTTGAGTCTATGCCACGTCGAGTTGCTTCACTTCGCCGGGTAAAATGAGGTCTGGCACGATATATATGTATATATGTATGTACTTGGCGTGACAGCCCGTGAACGGACTCAGGCCTACCGGCGACGTCCCTGCCTCGCGGCCATGGGTTAATGGGATAGGTGTGGTTAGCACATAGACATCCCCACAACGTATTCCGGTCTACTCAACCTGAGAAGTGAATTTCATCATCGTCACACAGCAACATATACTGGGACATTGCAAGGAAAACGCACACTATATTCTTGGCTCGACTGCGAAACAAACACGGGGCCGCGTAGCTAGCCACGAGCATCCGGCACGATATGACTTTTGTTCTCAGAATACATATCCTTGATAGCCCTTTCGTCCATTTCAGTACCATTCTTCTGGGTTCATGGAGCCAGTTTCTCAATTCCGCAGATCGATTGCATACCGATCTCGCACACATTATCAGTCAGGGAAAGGATTTTCTAAAATGGAAGTTTCTATTTTCGTTTTTTTAGTTTCTAGTTTCTAGAAACTTCTTAATTCTTAAATAACTTCTAAGACTTTCTAGTTTCTAAATTCGTTTCTAAGGAAGATGTGTCTAAAATGCGTAATTTTGATCTCATTTGCCCTCAAAAATTGCTTAAAATTAATTAAAGATGTAGTTTTGAAGAAGAAATTTCTTTAAAAATTAAAAAATTTATAGGGGCCATGCTCCCCCCCCCCCCAGGCTAGTTTTTATTTGCCTTCCTTTATTTGACAAAATTGATTTAAATATTTATTTATATTCGAATTATGTAATTATTTAAACTGTAAATTTGCATAGTATCATATCTACAGAACATAAATCAATGGATGCATGCAAGAACGTGGTATGTTACACAGATATTTAGAGTTTTGAGGTACAGAGGTGTAAAGTTTTCAGGTTAAAAATGAATTTTTCCAGATCAATTTATTTTTATTAAGTGGTAAAATACTACAGAATTATGTCCACAAATCATCAGAATTTTTCTTTTTTAGAAATATGATGTACACGGCAAGTTTTATAAATTTTGACACTAGCATCATACAGTGACTTGAGTGCGAGAACCTGATATGTTACAAGTAATTAAGCTTAATCATGATTTTTTACATTATCAGATTCCTCCACTACACTTTCTTCTTCTAAATCTTTACCATAATGCTCATGCTTTTGGAATCTCAGCTTTTTAGAGCTCGGTGTAACACTTTGGATGTCTTCATAGTACTCCCGAAACTGCCATGGAATGTCCGAACATCTTTCGTGGTAGAGAGGAGGCCGATCACTTGAAATATTCCATTTTCCTCTTTTGAAGACGTTGGCTTCTTGCCACTCATCTAATTTAGTGTATGAGTAAGAAAATAAAACCTGATTTCTCTTTTCTTATTTTCATTTTCAAAGCTTTCTGAATTTGCACTGAATTTACTTCAATACATGTTTTGTGTAAGACTAAGGTCGAGACAATAGGAGTAAGGGAGAGGAACATATCTCTCTTCAGTTATGTTACATGAAAACGTTTTCTTTTCGTTTTGCTTCCTTGATGTTTACCCACTGCTCTGGAGAGTAAACTGCTGATGCGGGCCTCTTTTTCTACTCAATATCCCAAAATCTCTGTCGCAATAAAGAAAGGTGTGTCCTTAGAGAGCGAATTTTTGCTCCACTTCATCAAAGAGGTTTAGATAATGTACTAAGTAGTACCATAAAGAAATAGTATTCTTATAATTGTTCTGGCCGCCACAAGAATCAGACCAGGCGATAAACTTGAAACTGTTTTGTCTGTTAGAATTTCAGACTTGTTTTGAAAACAAGAGATCAAGCATGATGCTATTTCTTGTGATCGCCTACTAGCCAAGTCCTCTGCCCAGACGTGCATTGAACCTCATCATGTACTCCGAGGTTGTAAGTCTATAGTTGCCTGGAGTAGAAAATCACATTAGTATGGGAGTGCCTGCTGCGAATCAAACGCTATTGCCCGTGTATTTGAGTAATTCTGTACAGCTAGAAAATCATTTTTCATCACAGTTTGAGCTGCTTCGGCCTTTCGTAAATGCAGTTCGTTTTCGTGCTTTTTCTTTGTTTTTGTACCTTCATCACATTCTCGATATCTATAGCAAGATTGTCGCATATTTTCTACGTTTCCAATTTTACATGACCACAGTGAAGATTTAATTTCATGACAAATACTTTCTCTGAAGGTTCGGAATGTATCTGGTTGGATCATTTGAAAATAAAAAGTAATTAACTCGTACTTTATCAGTAATTTCCACTAGAATCTTCAAATAACTTCTTCTTTGACCTCTATCGCCATCTATAACAATTGTACGCAACACACTACACCAAACTGTAACCTAGAACTCTCTGCGAGAAGAAAAACACATTTCAGGTTCTTGCACGCACGAAGGCAAAAGCTTTGTTCTCGCTCAGAGGGACACATGTTAGCTTTTTAAATGTCAAAAACTTTTTTTAATGTACCATATCAGGTTCTTGCGGGCACCCATTGAAATAATATACACTATAATAACAAATATGTTTATTATTTAACAATAATCTGAGATGCCCCCCCCCTCAAAAATGATCGGCTAGATCCGCCCCTGGCGGGAAGGGAGAAGGCACCCTTTTTACCTGGACTTGGGTCAGTAGAGTCCGCAGCGGGAGCTGTGGGGACTGCGCGCTGTGGGGAGCTGTGGGGACTGCGACCAGGTGTCGTTTTACTTGGACAGCATTGAGGTTCTGGGGTTATTGTAGCATTTCCACAGTCTCTTTTACCCCCCTTGGTCTGGCTAGGAGGCGGGTGTTGTCAGGCCTGGCCAGTTTTCCATGCACAGAAGGCTACGACCGATTTATTAGCATTTTGTACTTGTAATGGCATTTCACCGATGTAACTGTGGCCACTGAAGGAGTCATGGGGGCCATGCCCCCAACCCTCGCCAAAGGCCTAGAGTTTTCGTTTACCTTCCCTTATTTGGCAAAATTGATTTAAATATTCATTTATGTTAGTTTTATGTAATTGTTTTAACAACAATATTTTATATTATATCTACAATACCTAAATAATATATAATATAATAACAAATATATTTATTATTTAGCAAAAATCTTCAATGCTCCACCCCCCCCAAAAAAAAAAAAAAATATATTGGCTGGATACGCCCCTGACTGTGTATAGGATCTGAAGTGTAGGAGACTCTTAGAAAGTGATAAACCCAGTAAGACTTACAAGTATGTGTTATGACTCATGTTTAAAATTAAGAAAAAATCTGCAAAAATTAAAGAAAATAAGGGAATTTTATGTCTTTTGAAGATTTTCTTTGTTTGCTTCTGGGAGAAGGTAAAGTAACCCTTCTCCAGAAATCTTAACTTCATATCAAAAATCTATTAAAGGAATTAAAAATAAACAATAAATAACAACATCTATATCTTTCTCAAAAAATGCTCATATGAAGAACTTCTTGTTTCATAATGAAATGTCAATGGATAAATTTTATCAACAATTATCTCAAAATTTGCCAGTTTGGAGATAACAGTGACACTTGAAAGTTAAGAGCACCTTCTACCAAATTCTTCTACTGACACATTTCACAGAAATTAACTAGAAATTTGTTTAAAAGACAGAAATATGTCAAATTTTTATGTGCTTGTAATATAAGCTTTGCAGTTTTTTTCTCTCTCCTGAGAAATCTCAATTTTTTAGATATGTATTGTTAAAGTTAAGCCATCAATGAGTTCTTCTCCTGTTTGTATGACTACTGAATATAGTACTTCTATTACTTTCCCCAAGTAGTAAGAATAAAAAGTTATTACTTCAAGCATGAGAGATTTTCATAAATTTTAATGTGAATTGTTATGCGTGGATCTGCGTGTATCCCAGACTTTTGATCTTTTAATTTTATTATTTTTATAGATGTTTTAAGTCTTAAGATTGTTCAAAGAATACATTATTGATAATATTTTTCAGAGCGGTTGGGTATCTTCTCCAAAAGACACAATCTTTCCAGAAACCATTCCAGAGGAGAGCTCAAGTACTGAAGAAGAGCATGTGGTATGCATTATGTAATTACACTTCTCGTGAAACTAATGTTCATATTCATACAAAGAGTTTAACTTCAACTTAACATTGTTCCAGGTCATTTTTCGGTTACCTTCTCTCCCAGAAACTGACAGTATCAAGGAAGCACCAATATACACAGTAAAACATTTACTTGCTTAATATTTTGTAGTTTTTTTAATAATTACATTTTACAACATATTATATTTTACTATTTCAGGCTGAAACAAGCATTTTTCATGTACACATGGGAAAAAATGCTTCATCAAAATCAACATTGACTATAGAGCAAGTTACTGCTATCTCAGGATCAGATATGAAGCAACTAAAAGCATTCAGACCTCCTATTCAAAAGATGGGGTATGGTTTTTCAAATCGTAAATTAATGTAAGAAAATATGTTTTGTGAAAAATTACAGAGAAAAGATATTGTTTACAAGTGATGTTTTTCCTATAACTCCTCTCAATTTTTAAAAAGAGATGTCAATTCAGTTAAATTATGCTACTGTTTAATTATAAGTAAGAATTTTGTTAGCATTTAATACTATGATTTCCTCTAGCAGGGCTGGTGAAATATGATTTTCAAATATACAGAGGTAAAAAAAAAGAGGGAGAGAGATGCTAATAAAAACTGTGTATATATGCTGTGTGAAAAACTTAAATTAAATACATAGCTTATGAATAAGATAAATGAAATATCTACATTACAGATGATTTCTTCCTACAATTAATAATGATGAATAGATATATAGCATATCTACACTAAATAACTCTTTGTAATCTCAGACAGGACAGCAGTTCATTAAGGGACACAAATACCATTTTTGGTTACAATGCTGAATTTGAATATGAAACTTCCGAAAGCAAGTGAGACTTGTATTCATAGGAACAGGAATTAACACGTGCCAACCAAAATTGTTCAAAATATTTTGAAAGATTTAAGTTCAATGAAGCAGTTTAAAAGATTTTTAAAAAGTATTTTATTGGGAATTATTTAAAAATAAATATGCATTAAACAATAAAAAACAAATCTAAACCAAACTGATAAAAATTTCAAAATAAAACACAAAATTCTCAGATATGGGACACGATATTCAAAAAGTATCTTGAATGTGGAGTGAGCATACAGTACCGGTGCTAGGCACGGGCAGACCGGGTGATCCTCGTAGGTCCCATAAGTCAAGGGGCTCGATAATGGGACTGATGGGGGGAAAAATAGTAAAACATTGAGAAAGAAATTAGAACTCAAGAAAATTATCATAATTCTATAAATCACATTACAGTATTCTGATATTTCATAAAAATTTTAATTAATTTTTTACCTTAAATTTTTAATTACAGTCATTACTTATAAGGTAGGACTCTATGAAATGAACCAAATGATGCTAACATTAAAATAAATTCAACTGAAATTCATATTCTTATTTTGTGTGTTTAACAAGTAATATTATTAAACACAAACTTTTTTAGCATTTTAAGAGCACTGTGAAAATTGTATTATTTCATCATTAAATACTTTTACTTCAAACTATTATTTAAAATATAATTTCAAAAACTTCTAGCTTCAGAGTAATTTTTGTTATTTGTTGAAATAAAACAACTCGTATAGTTTCTTGATATAATTTTCACTTTTTTTCTGGGGGGACTATATTTCAGCATTGCCCCAGGCACAAAATTGTCCAGCTCCAGCATTGGCTGTATATTCTCCACATACCTTTCATTAGCCCTAAACGTAGTTGTGAAAAATAATTATATGATTTCATTGTAATACTTATCACAATTTAGTGTACTTGGAATTAATTTCTCATTATTTTTAGCTCCTCTACAGACAAGGAATCAGTTTCCAGTGGTAGACAGCAGGATTTGTTGTCAGTGAAACCCTCTGTTGTGTTGACTGAACAAGCTCCAAGAAATATTGACCTTGCTGCAGCTACATTCTTGGATGTGGCAGTATTACGTTGCCTCTTTGTGTCACAATGGCAAGAGGAGGGTGTCTATTGGGCCTTACAATTTTTGTATCATAGGTGAGCAAAATTCTCAATTGACTATTTCAGTCATTTTCAATTCTGTGTTTTATTATCTAAGAATGCCTTAATGAGAAACAAAACTACAATTCCAATTCCAAAGTAAAATTTTTATTGCTTCTGTCTTGCTCTAGGTGATTTTCCTGCTTATATTTGTTTGCCTCTAATATACAATTAATATATTTATTTATTCATTTCAAATATATTGTGATGACATATTCTTCTTTGAATATTTAATAAAATCCTTTCAACATATGCTCTAGTTATGTGTTTTATAATATTAAAAGTGTTACTACAGTACTCTCAGTAGTTTTTGCCTCTAACAGATCAATAAAAGTAGAAAAAGAAGATTTTTTTTCCATTTTTTTGAAGAAAGAAAAATTATGTCCATTTCAGATTGAAAGAGATCAATGAAGACGCATCTACTCAACAACAGCCTAGACGAAGAAGTAACTCATTACCAATACCAAAGATTGAAGTTTCACTGTATCAAAGTCCTGAATTAAAGAAGAGAGAATCAAAGGATTTTATGGAAGTACCAGAGGTGAAAGATGTATCCTACCTCACAGGTGCGTTCAGCCTCGAACATGAAGGGGGGCTTCTGGAAGATGGCAGAAGAATGAGCGTGAAGTTTTTTTCCCCCTCAGAATCACCATACTTTGGACGTAAGCAGTTGGATGACCAAAGCAGTCACACTCGAAGAGCTAGTGAAAAAGTTAAGAAAAGAATGAAAATGGCTGATTTGAAAGCTTTTGTAGAAACTAAACTTCTTTCTAAATCTGAGAAGACTCTGGAAAAAATTGGGCGAGATGAACCAAAACCTCTGTATGAACAGGTAAAATAACTCCTCTGAAGTTTGATATTTTCTACTTTCTCATTTCTCTTTCCTGTTTCCTAGTGCACAAGTGTCTCTTCTTCCTCTTCAGGAAGTTTCTCAGTCCTCAGCAAAGGGCCGAGCCCAGCACTTCTTCAAGGTAGCTAGTGAGGTTCTTTCCTGATCCTTTCTTCTTACATGTTTTGCACCCACTACTAATGTCTAATGAGTATTTCTTTATTTTGCACATGCATTTGCTAATGCTTGGGATCATATAGTGTTTTTATCTCACATTACAGCTTCAAGATGGCAAAACTTTTATTGTGTGTTTTGCTCACAGTGTTGCTAAATGCTAAATATTATTGAAAAATGCTACTTTTAGACTTGCATGAATAAGCCAATCACTTATTTCTGCAGTGATGTAGGCATGACAATTCATATATTAATAGAATGGTATTTTACTGTGAAAATTTTACATTGTTTTCTATCTGTTGAGTAGAAAATTGGAGTAACTAACTCTTAAAGGAAAGTAATTTTCAATAAAATTACTACTAATGTAATCTTGTATCTTTTTCAGGATTATCATCGTAGTTTAGACACTGGAGATGAACATCTCACTAGGCCTTGCTCTGCCTTTGCCAAGAGATTTGAACCTAAATTGGACCCTGACAAAGGATCAAAGCAACCCAGCAACTTGGTAAAAGGAAAAAGCATGCCTAGTCTCAGGTACAAGATCTTATCTGATCCTAGTTCTTGGCATTGCTGTCAGGCAGCATTTCAGTTTTGATTTTTATTTACTTTTTATTTTCAGCTGTTTGATTTAATATTTCCTTGGCTGTTATCTCCTGCTTTCTCTTGTTTATATTTAGATCTAGTTTCCCTTCTTTTTGAATATTTTCTATGTGGATCAGTTGGTGAGTTGATGGATATGACCTACCCTTTGCATCAGAATTATGCATTGATACAGAGTAGCTCTATATTTTTTCTCCTTGTGCTATGTTACATTTGAATCCAAACATTTTCCTGGAAACAATATTAATACACATACATTAGCAATGATTCAGTGAGCTGAAATATTTACATTTTCACTATCATATTAGTAAATAAAATACACTTATAAACTGTTTAATAAAAATGTCTTTAAAATACTGAAATGATAGTTAATATTCTTAAAAACATTCTTAAATGCATACTACACATAATAGATTGTATGTGGTAGAATGTTGCATTATGCCCCAACATTTTCTTTTCTTGTCATTGTGAATAAATGTAATGTTTGTATTTTCAGAATGAGTTTCAAGCATTATTTATCCAAAATGTGTATACTGCTAGAAATTTCAAGGCAACAATAAGAAGCCCAAATGGTAAAATTCCCTGAGACTCAATCTCTATGTTCTCAGTGTTGTTGTCTTTGCTCTAGGAATTGTTTGTTCATACTAAAAATTATTATTTTTGTTGGTTGGCCTTTGCTGGGAGATAGAAAATTGATCTCAAAAAATTGTTCATTTCTACAGCAACACACGAGTTTTGATAAGCAAGATTATCATGTCATTGAATATAACAGAAAGAAAGAGCAAACATTGAGTTTTGGACCTATTAATTTGCATTAAACTCAAGAAATCAAATCGATGCTGAGCAAAACTTTCTTTCATTGAAATCTCCTTTTTGTAGCTAAAAAACAGGAAATATCCAAGAAGTGCCATCAGCATCCAAACTGAACCACATAACTCTCAGAAATGTCAATTATAACTCAATTCTTTAAATGGCTTTTTACACTTTCATTTAAGATTTTGTTGCCAATTGGAATGAAAACAGTTATCGCACGTTCTTTGTTTTAAAATAAATTAACACATGGAAGTAGAAGCAGATCTTTATTATTAACAAGTAATTTTTATCCTTACTTTCATTAACTGTAGAGTTAATCAACTTTCAAATAAATATCAGTAGATTATTAGGTTATATCTTTTTCCTTTAGTTAAAGAGCTTGCTGATTGTTAGCAGTTTCAAATTTTAGAGTTCAATTTTAATTAATTTTAAAGTTTTTGAGAAGTATATTTACAATGCCATATGATTCATAAATATTCTCCCAATTGCAAATCATAATTTTTAAGAAGTGATGCAAAGGTATTGATGTTTATCAATGTGGCCAGGGGTACATACAATGGCATATTAATGGTAACCCCATAAGATATGCCACAAAAAACAAAACTTTCACACATTTCAAAACATACTGTAGTTATAAATTGGGAGACTCAGCAATTTTTTCTTTTATAATGTTTGTGAATGCTAGTGACTTTTAAATTGTTAATATTTTCTTGATGCTCTAATCTGGAGCTGGAGAATCAAATAAACCATGTGCCACGAATTGTGTACACCTGTCCAATTTACAGGCACATACTTACCTTTTTTCTGTGCCCTACATTAATTCTGTTTCTAAAATCAACTCATTAAATCTGAAGTTCTTCACATTTCACACAAATTTTAATGAATTAAAGTAATGACATACTTCTCTACAAAATCACTTAACTACTCGCTAGATGTGAATCTGTGTCCTTTGTTTAGGTTGATTTAGTGAAATCCCTTTAATTTCCTGTCCATTTGTCAGTAGGTATGATCTTGTTGATATGTCAGTCTCTCATGTGCCCAAACTTCCTTCTGTTTCTTCATCTGTGACCTCCTCAGTGTTGGCTGTGTATATTGTCTTATTTCTCTTTCTCTCTCTTGCCTCAATCAGCTGTTTGATAGATGAATTGACTGGTGGTGGGTAAGTTTAGTTCTGTCTCTAATGAAACAAGTAATGTAGGTTTCTCTGGTCATGTGCTACATAGGTGTGCTATTGTAAATATAAAACATTTTCAATTCACAAGTAAAGTTATAGTTATGTACATACACTTTATGTAACACGTGATCATGAATGCATTATACTCTTGTGTTATCATGTAAAAATCCATCATCTGTATGTAGTCCTGGCTTGTGGTAGACTATAGTTTTCCATAGTGAATGTATTTAACCAAAAGCTTTCAGAATTAAAATTCAAATCAGTATTTTGTGTTTGTGTAGTTAGTTCAGTAAACCGATACAGAAAAAACTTTCATTACAAAATATATTATAAACAAAATTGCACAGTAAAAAAGTCAGTGTTGTGACATTTTTATAACAATAAAATTCCCATAATTGCTTCTAAAACTGAAACCGCTAATGCTCATTGTTGATAATATTTATGGGTTTTTGATACAGTCATATTAATTCACTTTACTCAAAAATAACATTGTGTAGTTGCCCAAGATCATGAAGCCTTGCAATGAATGTGTAGCATCTTTGGCTTTTCTTGACATGTTTTTGCATCACTATTCTGCTTTAGAATCCACAGTGTGGCATGTTTTTTCCTTTCTGGCCTTCCACATCCCTTTTGCTCTATTACAGATCATGCAGGCCTGGAAAATGAGAGCTTTAAAAGTGTCTTGGGTTGCATTCTGTTCTGCACACATATGAACTTAAAAAGCTGTAAAATATTTCAATATATTATCAAGTAAATACAATGTATATACATTTCCATACTTCATGTTCACCAACTGCAATTATGTTGACTGTATTTTGCCATTTTTTTAAATAACACAGAATCACATTCCTTTAATTTCTCTCTCAGAAAAATGATGCATGATTATACTGAAATATACAAGATGAATCTGAACTCTGCTGACAAACTTAAGGATATGGCTCTTGAGTGAAAGTGAAGCAGATGAACTTTTGAACACGTGTTCAAAACTGCACTTTACAAAGTTATTCTCATATATTAGGACCATTCCTTCCCATGCATTGGACCATTGTATTCCAATTCCTTAGCACTACAAAAAAATGGAAAGATATCATTGTTAGCATTGTCTCTGTGTCTCAATGTGCCACTGCATTTACAAATGAAAAGCTACTTTTGAATCATTATTTCTGGAAAAATGACTCTTTTTCATGAACTTGCTCATTGGGCTATTTTTGTGTCTTCTTGTTGGAGGTCACTTCCTGAACTTTGTCAGAAGAGTTCAGGTTCACTGTGTATTGAACAGTAGTTCCTTTATCAAGGAAATTATTGTCTAAAATTATGGTTACTGTAAATAGTCAGGTTATTACTTTATATTGATTTGGTAAAGAAATATATAATTAATTGAGGGCTGAATGTTTTAATTTCAGTTGAGCAATTTTTACAGTAAAAGGATTGTGTTTTATTAAAATCTGTATTGAATCTCAGGTACATTGGAGAGATCCATCCTGACCGGCTAAAGCAACGGCCAGCTGTTGGTGCCATTCCTCACGGAACAACAAACCCTATTATTACAGTAACAGAGCATACACCTACACCGTCACCAGATTACCTGAAAAGACAGGTAAGGTACCTCTGCATTTTCAATGCATTTGGAGGTCACTATTTCAATGGTGATTTCAATGCTAATTTATCAACATTTATAAGATATATTTTGTAGTATCAATTGAATATTTTCTCAACCTTAAGAATTGCAGATGAGTAACCCAACTTTAATGGAGAAGTTTCCTTGATGTTCCCATAGATATACTTTGCTTGCTGAGGGCTGATTCTTCTTTAAAGAATTATTACAATTCCTAGGATAAGAATCCTCTCCTATTTAGAGTATTCGATGAAAAATATAGCAATTATATTTAAATTATTAATGATTGTATTATAATTGATAAAACTATAAAATACTATCAATTAATTATTTATTATTTTTGGGTGAACAAATATATTAAGAATATTCTTTTATGAAAAAATAAAGAAAGAAATATTCCAGTGAATTCTTTACTATCATTTTCAAAAGTTTAGATCTCACTTTTAGCCAATGTTTCAGGGGTCCATAGACAGCCAGCTTGATGCCATCAGTCTTCAAGGTAGCAAACAACAGTCTGAGCGAAAACCTAGTCTAACACGTTCTCAGACAGATTCAAATATTACTTATGCAACAGAAGAGGTGCCTGAAGCCCAGGGTTCTGCCTGTTACATCACCAAAGAAGGAGATATTGACTACTTAGTGGTGTTAAAGGTAAAATATAGATATACTAAAATATAGTAAATGATCACAAAAGCAATTAAAAAATATGAAATTCATATAGAAATGAAATTTATCACTTTTTCTTTGCCCTTTACAGAAATATAATACACTTTTGGACTGTTTTCATAATCGATACTATACAGATTTTCTTTTCTTTTTCTGTTTTGTTCTCAAAGAAAACAGCATTTTTAAGAAGTTTCAACTTATGAAAAGAATGTCTCTGGACATTAGTTTTCATCTTCTATCTATTCATATATTTATGTTATAACTAATACATTTACTTTTTAACATCCCATACATTTGGTACACTTTTGGTTATTTGGATCTTTACCATAGTTTATTTGTCTGTGCACCATTTGTTTGTAGATAAGTACAAGCAAAAACAAAATTCATATTTGATTTTAGCTGTCAAATCATGTGGTTAATGTTAATTTTTACTTGATAAAGAATAAACGAATCATAGAACTCCTGCAGCCTAAAATTTTAAAGGGATCTGTTCTTAAGAGAAAAGAAAAATAGATTTCAATATAAAAACACCTAAAAGTTTATCAACAGTAAAAGTATATAACATGAGAGAGCAAGTTAATATTTTTTTAATATCAATTAATTAATTAATTAATTAGGTAAATGATCTCTTTCTTGCGTGATTCATTGTTTGAAACTATCAGTAGTTTTAAGTTGTTTTAAATATTCTTTACTCTCTTTTACAGGCGGTTCATTCAGCAGCTATTCGTGACAATATTTGCACATTGCATGTCTGTGAAGTAATTTTGAATCTGCTGGAACTCCTACTAGATGCCGGTGTTCTTAAGGGGTGTTATCGTGAGAGTTCCTCCAAAGGTGATGTCAATGGAAGAACCAGTACAGCTGCCGATGCAACACCTAGCTGGACAGGGGGAAAAACCACTCCTGCACCTGCACCTACACCCACGCCTTCTCCTGCCCCAAATGTGCAAGAATCGTCCCCTGGAGGAAAACTCAATGATAAGGAGATGACAGCCCATAATCTTGTGATGAATTGTGTCATCAGGTAATTAATATCTGATATTATGAAGTAAGAGCAAACAATAACATAACATTTTACTGATAAATTTCTATTTTCAGTTCCAATGCTTCTCATAAAGCACTTTCTTATATCATTGTTACTCTACAAATATTGGTCATTTCATAAAGTACTAAACTACATATTAAGTGTTTGGAAAATTTATTGGAAACTATTTTAGTAGCAAATTATTTGGCTATTTTTATTTTGTAATTGAGTGGCATTTCAATATATTTTAATTCAGAAATGCTAATGTAATAAATTTAATAGAATATTTGTTAGGTTTTTTTTATAAATGTAAGTAACTATTCTCAGATTAAAATGTAAATGCATTGGACAGCTCATTAGCTGTCATGTGCATTTAAATTTTAATCAGAGAATAATTCTTTTAAGCACATGTATAATTATAGGTGTCCTCTTCTTCCCTATTTGCAGAGTATTGAAACATCTAGGTTGTCCTCATGGTTGTGGAGATGGGCAAAGGGGTCCACCAGCTGACTTTTTGCGCTCTCAGGGGCAGTCTATCTTAAGCAAACTACATCGTGCGTGCTCTCGGCAATTTTCTCGTTTCCTTCGAGACATGGTTCGACAGTATTCTGTACCTGATTTACTTGACTTTTTCCATGCTTATGTTGGATTCTGTGTTGATCCCAGCTCTCTCTTATCACCACTCAGTGAGTAAAATTGACAAGAAGAATCAAATGCACCAGAGAAAGAATATTCAATATTTTTGAAATATTTCATTAACACTGGGCTTCTTAACTGGCAATATGCCTATTCTATGCCTTGATGAAATTGATTTTTTTTGTTTTTTTTCTTTTATCAAACTCTCACTTTTTCTTTCTACTTCTATAACATTACTTTTTATGTTTCATGATTTTTAAAAAATCTTTAAAAGTTTTTCCTGTCAGAATTGCTTAAGTATATAAAGTAATACTATATTGTAACTAATATGTTATCTCTAGAAGTAAAACTGAAATTCATGATGTTTTATAAGTGTTTCTGCAAAATGGGCTATTTTACTTTCCAGCAGATCAGAAAAGAAGTTGCAGCAAGTCTCCAGATATGGGCACTCAGGGGGGTTATGCAACAAATTTTGGAGCTGGTCTTGGAGGAGGAGGAAGCCGTGGGGTGGAAGGGCAAATTATTGCTTGTGTGTTTAAATCTCTTGTCACACGCTTTGTAGGATCTCTCAAAGAACTAAAATCACAAGAAAACATTGTGAGTTAAGTTATTATTGTTTTATTTAATGTTGATTTGTATTATGAGACATGTGAATTGTTTGCATTCTTTTCACTGTTCTAGAGTCTTTATAGTGATGTGAGATTATTAATGACTTACATCAAAGAAGCTCATGGAGGAGTATTTCGTCGAGTTGCATTGAGCGGATTACTGGATTCATCCAATCGTCCACATCGCAAGGAACCAGACACGCAAACAACTAGAGTTATTAGGTGTGTTTTGCATGACTTTAAATAACAGAATGGGTTGCTGGATTTTTCTTTGCATATCATTAAAAATTTATAAATTTTAGTTGCTAATTAGCATATGTTTGATCCACCATCATAAAAGTGTCTGGATATCTTGCTTTTAAATGAGACAAGCAAGAATATACACACAGTTTGTAAAAGATATTATTATGAGTGTCACTGGGGTGGCAGGATGGAGGATCACAAACCCCATCTCCTACATTTTCAAGAATAACCAATAGTTTAATTCTTTTTTTTTTTTTAGTAAGCACAATTTCAGTACAATATTATGTAGATAACAATTATTTTTAATAACACTAGGAATGTAAATCAATAACATGGAGGGAAAAAGATCTCTTGCCATTCGCCATCAGTCAAAAATACATGGGAAAGAAATATTATGAGTTGCTGGCAGATAGAATAAGAATTCCCTATGACTCTGCATTTTCATATCTTGTAAATGAGGACCAATGACCACAATGCTTACTGTCGCTACTGCTCAAACCACTGATGCTGCCATTGTTTATGTGCTTGCCATTTTTTTAAGTTTATTATCAGAGTACATTATTGAATTCATTAAGACATAATGTCATGATGTGACATTTTGTAAAATTTACAGAGGGCACTATGTTATTTTAAATAAAACAATAAAAATATTGCCATGACTTTAACTAAAAATCCACAGAAGTTCACACTTCTTTTCATGACCCATCCTAATTGTACATTCCAGAGGCACCCATGATAATAACGAACATCAGAATTATTTTCTTAAGGAAAAGTCTTTTTATCTGTGCAAAATCAAAAAGATAAATTTTGTTAATTTTTCAAGATGGACACTCTTCAGAGTATCAAGGCCACGTTAAACAATTTGTATAAAAAGATTTTATAATTTTCTTTTGTTGCTTTTTTCCCCTCAAAGGCATGTCCACCATTCTGAGACAGATGACCAGACTGACCTAAGCCAAGGGTACTCAGGAGATGATCGAAGCAGTCGTAAGATGCTTTTCAAGAAGAGAAGCACATCCTCGACTTGTGCGGTGAGTGCGCTTTCCAATCTTTGCTGTGGTGCATTGCAGATTGGAAGACCCGGCCGTTAGCTCGTGTGTCCACCCACAGAGCCTGCTAGAGACAGAAGGGGGTGATGACTCAACAAAGGCAAGCCAAAGTCCTCTGGGAAACCTACGACGCAAACAGCATATCCTGACTCCACGTCAGAGTGAACGCAACTTAGGTGTGGGTGAACCAATGCCATCAACTTCCAAAGGGAAAGGAAAAGGGTCACGCTTTCCTATTGGCGGTCTTGGTATGTTTGATGGTGCTTGAACTAATTATGGTTGTGGAATGGAATTTTTCTTGAATTTGCATTTAGTGTATGGCTATACAATTGTTTATTTAATTTGTTTTCTCTTGAATGTAATGTTTTGCATGAAAAAGGTGAGTTTTATTGCATTGTTTCTTGCCTCAAATTTACTTATGCTTTTTTTAATGAAACCAACATGTAGAACTATGGCAGTTTCATTAAAACAGCATCTGCATAGAAGTGGGTAAAATTCAAGAAATCTTGTTTTTACCTACTCCTAAAATCCTTAGAAATTATCAACTATTTCTACATAAATGTTGGAACATGCATTTAGTGAGCTGGTTTAGAAGAGAATACGGACGCACAGAATCCACTGATAGCCAAGATGGAAGTGATTCACCTGGAGAGGGAGGTTTCATTCGACAACCATCTCTTCATGCTGCTTACAGACAAAGCACTCAAAGGGGTAGTAGCAGGTAGCTGCAGAATACTTTCTTTGCATGTTTCAGTTTATTTGAATGATTGCCTTGTATTATCTATAATTTTAGTATGAAAAGGTTTGGGATATATAGTGTTCTCATCATAAAATAATATCCTATGTTTATTGAAGCAAAGTTTGTTTTCTGTTTTTCTACTTGATTGCCAGCCATTATATGTTTGCACCAGTGATGACTGCAATGTGACCAAAAAAGCTTTTTGCTTCAACAAATGCATAATTTAAGACTATCACAGTTTTCTAATTCATACTTTTAAAGGAATTCTGCCCTTAAATACTCCACTCTTAAGCTTATTAACTCATTAAATTGTATTACATTTGTTGCAAAACTACTTGAATCTTCCTTTTAATGACAAACCTGCTTTAAATTATAACTGCAAGTTTGATTCTAATTGCAGACATTTCTAATGATCTCTGAATTAGAAAAACTTTAGCTTTCTTCATAGAAGGCAATTTTAAGTCTTGCATGACTATTGATAAACAATTGTTTCACTTGTAGTAAATATTTGTTATTACCAGTGCTGATTTTCTGGAAAAAAGTTAAATGGTACTCTCTGATAGACTTATTGTCAACATCTAATATACACAAAACGTAACTGTGTAAGAATGATATCAAAACCTAATTTTATCATGTGCCCTAAGGTAAACAAATAAATCAGTAAATCAATATTTTAACCTAAATTACAAAATTACAGAAAAATTATCCAAAATATTATTTTTGCAAATAAAGTCTTACATATCTCAATTTTTCTGCCTTTAAAAATTACAATTTTTTTATTCTGAGCTTTCAAATCATTAAAGGGTTTGCATCCCCAAGCATTCCCCCAGAAAGTCAACACCAGTTATTACTATGAGGTGTTCTTAAAGTGAAATGCAAGAGTACTTTTAAAAAAAGACTGATTTATATTTTTTCCTTATGATTGAGGTAGGCTTTAAAGTAGTAAAATAGTTGGTAGTTCATAGATTATCCTCTGAAAAGTATGGAATTTCTTCACAGAGCAAATTTTTCTCTGTTTTCTTAGTGTTCAAAGTTATTATTTTTTTCTTCACATACAAGTCATATAGCTTAAATATTAATCCCACCATTAAAATAATATGAGTTTTCATTTCTTGCTTCTTTTATGCTTTTCAACATTTTGTTTGTTATTAGATATTCATTTACTACACAATTTACATATGTGTAATAAATACACAGAGACATAATAACTGGAATACTCTGACCACAATTTTAAAAAAATGTTTTGAATAAAAAAGGTACTAATAGTTTTTGCTGTACCCTAGGTACTCATTTCATCTATTAAATTCTATATTTATTTCCTGAAAATTACAGAATTATTCTTGATTTTACTTTCTTGTATATGTAGAATAAATAATAAATCACTGTCAAGGTTTTAATGGGTTTTCAGGGTACCTAATATTGACTTTTTTCTTTTCTTTTTTCTTTCTTTTTTCTCAAAGCTCACTATCTGTTTGTGAACATTAGTGCCTAAACCACACACAGTATTTTCCCTAAAATGAACATTTTCTTATGGTTATGACTGAAAGTCCTCTTAATTTGAAAACTAATCTTTTAATTTTTGGAGGTACTTTATCTGAAACCCCTAAGACATTTTCCAAATTATCTCAAAAACAACTCAAATTTTTTCTTAACATTTTTTTTCTTAGGTAGAGCAGTATACACTTATAAAAATGACACAGGTTTTATTTTCATTAAAACCACTAAATTTTTGGAAATTGAAAAACTTCAAAATTTTTCTGATGCTCACCTACAACCACATTATTGAAGGTAAACATTTTTTGTTAATGAACTATGTTCTTCAAATTTTAATCTTTAATTACTGTACAATTCTTTCACAAGATGAGTAGTTTTCACATAATTTTTAGTGAAATCTGAACAAATTTTTAAAAAAATATACAAACAATATTTTCTCAAAAACAACTCAAAATTATTTTTTATTTTTTTACAGAAAGAACACAATGCACTGAATGTAGATAAGCCATCAATACTTTTTTGATTACAACTTTTGACTTTTCAAAAATTACCTTCATATAATTTTTTGAAATATCTTGATCATTAATATTTACATTAGATGTCTATTACATAATTAAATGCATTTGTGACTTCACCTGCTTCAAATGAACTCTATTAAAGTTTCTTTAAATCTCACAAGTTTTTGGAAGGAAATAAGCCAAATTACACATTTTCAGAAACAATCAAATGACATTTTCTCATAATAGTTCCAAATTGTTTGCAAAAGTTTTCCTATAAAAAAAGAGATTTTACTTTCCTATGACAATTTGAAAATCTCATTTCTCAAACCACAGGGGAACAAAAAATGAAGAAAATGTGAAAAAATGTACATTCTTTAATTAAACAGAATTTTGTGAATATAAACATTACAGGAAATAAAACAGAATCATTGTGTTAATCCAGACAATCTGTAAATATTATGCTCTATAACATGTTCTGTAAAGTTCTTTAATTTTCAGAAAATAGATTATTCATAAGGACAAAGTTAACAGCTGTTGAAGGGCATTGAGGTAAATACAGTCAGTATTGCAAAGAACATTATTGTCCTGGTGTGAATCAAAAAAGTTAATTATACAAATTAACAATTTTATTTTTATTAATTTGTAATGGCATATTTTTATTATTTTAGAAAACTAGACTTCTTGCAGACAGAAATTGCATGAAATTTTTCCAAATTTGTTCAAAAATGTGCATTGGTCCCAGTTTTTAATGCAATTAGCATCGTGAAAAATGATTGGACTGAGGAACTGACTGAATGGAGGTTGAGTCAATTTGTATTTCCTTTAATGTTCAGTATAGGTGTGCATTTGTTAAAGAATTATTTAAGACATATAAAAATGTTCTTGTCCAAAAATATCTTCTGTTTTAATATTTTTTAGTGTTTTTTTAATAATTATGTTTATGTTATCTTTTTCAATGATTTTGCACATTTTAGTGTCATTAAGTTGCATTTAAACATTGTTTATGTAGAATATTGATTATAAATTAAGATGACAGTGATTTTATGCAGAATATACTTCAAATTAATATTTACCAATTATGTATGACAGTACATCCAGGATGTTTTCTTCAATGATTTATGAATGGAAGTGAATAAATGGCTAAGTACCAAAACACTATGTCCTTTATTTTTTATTTCCTTCTTTACATTCAATAAACATTACTTTTAATATATCATTTATATATGTCCAAGTAATAAAATATAACTCATTTAAGTACTATAATTAAAATGGGAACAGAATGGAACCCTATGTTTTATCATATTTAAAAAATCTATATGTTAAATATCAGTCTGCACACACACACACACCTAAGCTCCAATGATTTCAGAGAGAAAAAATGTGAAAAACATTCAACAAAAAAAAAAAAAAAAAAAAAAAAAAAAGTGTTAAAAACACTTACCTTCTTATCCTAATTGAACTTTAATAAAGACACTCCTAATTACAAGGCTTAATATCCAAATGGCTGGCATGGCACACTTTGAACATACGAAAGCAAGAAAAATTTTGTTTTTAAGCCTCTCTATTGCTGATTATCTGCTACTCCTCCCTCACTCATCGTACAATTATCCAATGCTCATCTGTAGATATGTTCACTGCAGGTTCCCCCTAAATTCACCATACATTTGCTTGCAGCTCACATAGCTCACCCGCTTCTCACCTGACACTCACTGCTGATTTTTCACCCACTGCTAATCATACACCCCCCCACCCCTCTATATGCCTGCTGCTAACCTCATGCTCATTCCCTAACTTCTTGAAAAATATTTCAATGATCCTGTGTTTTTCCCAGTAATGGAGAAATTTATTCCCTTGTGAGTCATGAAGGTTTTGATTACTGCACAAAGCAAGCGTTTCAAATCTCTACAATTAGCAAAAAGATTCATATAATAATGAACATAGTTACTATGTTACTTAAAAATGCAAACTGTATTTGTACATGAGTAGTTTAAAATCAGGAGAGTCAGAAATTGTTGAAGGCGTGTCTTAGGTACTTAGTGTATCTTTTCTCTAGCCAATGTAATGTTCTAGAGATACTACTGTAAGTGATCATCCTATTTTCAATCTTTAGTTAGAAAGGATTTTGTTTATGTAACTATACAGTTTTTGCTTTCCAATGAATTCCATGACGTTAATATGAGAGAAGAAAAAAATATTTTTCAAATTTTCTTTCCCTTCTTTTTGTTGTTGTTTTTTCTTCTTTTTTTCTTTCTTTTTTTCCATTAGTATACAACTGTAAATTGTTGTCATCAAATTTCAGTCAAATGGGACAAACTCTTCAGAGAGCTAAGAAAAAGATGGAAGATCATCTCAATAAATTTGGTTTTATCAAAGGAAAAAAGAAAGATGGGAGCTTAGAAGAATCACAAGGTAAGTGTTATAACAGTTACAGATTTTATGTACATAAGGCAAAAAATATTTCTAATTGTTGGATTTGTATTATGAAGACTTAAGCAGACGTAATTCTCTTGAACTGGGAGATCATGGACGAGAATCTGAGTTTGTTGTGTTGAAAGAACGCAAACTTGTTCCCCTTCTTCCTGTGAGGCAGGGCATGCAAAGATTTGCATTCATGCTTGAGACATGTCAACCAGGTTCAATACCAGATCCTCATCTTTTGGCAGCCTCTCTTGATCTGGTAAGTGCCATTGTGTCAAATATACAATTTCAATCATGTATGACTAGCTAGATAACATGTATGTAGGTGCACATTTCTTCCTGAGTTCCAGTTTTCAGTATATTTTAATAATTTATAGAAATGTTCTTTATATACACAATTTGTGTCATTATTGCAGCACAAATTTGAAGTCTTTCACATCTACTCAGACTGTCAGACTTAAATTTATAGGCATGTGTTTCATTCTGCCTGGTCATATCGTAAGTATGGGCATTGAGACAATTTTTTTCTGAACTTGTTTTCAACAGCCTCATGCTCCTGTAGTGTCAAGAGCTGCCCTACTGTTGGAATGTGCACACTTTGTCCATTGTTGTAATAAAGGACAATGGCCTACTTGGATGAAACTCAACTTTCCAATTTTTCGCCCTTCCGGCCCGTTAGTGAATCGTGGAGCTCCTACTGGTCTGAGGCGTAGCCATGTCTTGCAGCGCACAGCTGGAAAAATGTTTTATCAGTGGGCTGAGGTAAGTGTTGAATATGTGCCACCTATTTACAAGAGATACCTATAATAAAATTATGAGAAATTGCCATCTTACCAAAGAGCAAAATATATTAAATTTGTTGTTATTGTTGTAATGGCATCTGTTCCTGTACCCATTCCATTCACATTCTTATTCTTCAATATTAATCTACATTCTTCACAATTATTACCCTGCTGTGTAAAAGGAATCAAGAGCAGTTGCATTCAAGACAACTAGCCAGAGCCTAATTTTGATTGATGATCATTTATTTATTTAAAGAATGTGTACTCTAATGAGGAAACCCAATTACAAGTTAATATACAACATGTTAGTTTTTGGCATTGATTTATTCAGCAGAATTTGAAATCAGGAAAGATATTGTATCATTGCAGAAATCACATATTAACTGTATAAATTGTAAATCACAATATGTACTTATGAGTATCTTTTGTGAAGAACTGTTTCAGAATAAGATCACGTGTTTCTCAAATATAAGTTGCTAGTTGAATATTTACTTATATATAGGTACTGGGAACTCGTCTAGAGGAAATGATTAAGGAAGACAAGCAACATGCAGATACTGTAACTAATATGATGTCAGATGAAACACATCAAAAAGAATTACTAATAGAAGATGAAGAGGAAGATTTTCTAGATGAAGGTAGATATTGATTAAATACAATTCTCACTGGCAGTTTCTTAAAGGAGAGAAGAGACGAATTCCTCCTCACTTATTTCCTTGACTGGATGAAATTACCCAATAAAATATTTGATTTGATGGGTGAAGGGAAAATGTACATTTTTTTGGGTTAATAACTACAAAAATATTTATTTTGATTGAGTTTTTATCCTATACATGCTTTAAGCAACATGTAACTATTGCAATAAATCGAAGTTGCTCTGAGAAGGAACTCTGCTTTTTCTCTCAAGTATTAATTGTTCATAACTTTCAGTGCTCCATTAAAAAAACTTTTCCCTCGTAACTATAGTGAGAAGGGAAGTTTTTTTAGTGGAGCTATATAGCAGAAGGGGAGAATTGTCTCCATTGAACTGACATCTATTGGCTTCTTTTCAAATCAGAAACATACCATGTCCTGTGAGGCATGTAACATACTGATAGGCAAGGGACAGACCAGGGGGTCAGGTGTGAGCAGAGCAGCAGGCCAATGTAAATTTACATATTGCGTTAATGGAAACTATGGAAAAACCACACTGTAGATTTTTTCTCTTATCCAGTTACACGTTGACACATGTAATCTAATTTGTTGTATATTGAATTTGAAATACTTTATGCAATTGGCTTCTTTCCTCCTCTTAAGAAACATGTGTGAGCTATCACACAGTGGCACAATCCAAATGTTTTTAGAGAGTGAGGTATATTGTTGTAGTCTAGCCAACTTGGATGTTTTCTGATAAAACAGTTTTTGTTGACACTGAATTTAGTTTTTAGTTTTCTATATTTATAGTATTATACAGTTTTATGATTTTCTTTATGAAAGAAAATTAGTAAAGTAATATACTGTGAATCATTAGCTTTGAGGGTGGGAGTGAGGCTGAAGACCCAATAGCCTCCTCTCCAGGTTTGTCACATTATCATGCATTCCTTTGAAGAGAAAAATAATTATGCTCTCTCTTAAATAACAGAAATAATTAAGTACAAAGACCTCTTAATTTTAATATACTTTCAGTATTGGAATAAGTTGACTGGAAAGATTCACATTCTTTTTGGCAATAACAGATAAGACTTCAAACATTTGTAAAATTATAATATGATAAATAAATGCTCCAACTATATTTAACTACAAATGATTGATTATGTTAGGATATTTACATCAAAAGAATGAAGGTTTCTTTAACTTTGATTTGTTTATTTATTTTTTTAAAGTATTTGCAGGCAACTGGTGTAGCCTGAATCATCGCTAACAAGATTCATAATTGACATATTGTGTGATATACATTAAAGGTATTTTAGCAAAGCAAATATTAATGCTTTACAAAAATCTAAGTAGCATTTAAAGTTACAAAAGTTGCAAAGGTAAAAAAAGCTAAAAATTACAGTAGTAGTTTCAATTCCATGTGAGCTTAACTAGACAATAATAGGATGGTGCTTGGTAAATCTAAAGCCCTCTTGAAAGCTTCAATTTTTGAACCCATCACCACATCAGGTAGTGTATTATTCCAGTTTTCAACAATCCTGTTGCCCAAACAGTGTTTGTTTTGCAGGAGTCTATGCTTAGTAATAGTGAATTTGGCACCATGGCCTTGCAGATGCAGATTATGGGTTCTATGGAAATTTTTAATGGTTCATAATATTTAAACATAAGTTACTTTACCTTATTATATGGTTTAACCTAGGATGCTTCTCGTTAATGTATGCAATTCATTGTTGCATCATAATTATAAAAGTCAATATTATGAGTATTCTTTGAGTGTTTTCTCTGATTTGATTAATGTAAAAGAACAGTTATTGTCAAATTGCATTGCAATAAAAGATAAATTATTTTTTCATTTGCAGCTAGTGTGAATTTATATGGTTCCGAGTGTCCAGTTGCGCTGCGCTTAATCGCATGCATGTTACTGTTAGAAATCACAGCATTCCTAAGAGAAGCTTACCAAACCCTCCCAAAATCTTCACGATCATCTGGAAGGGAAAGACAACCTCCTTGGGGTCCTATATATAGTCGTGAAGCTAATCGTAGATGGAGCATGGCTCTCTCATCTATGGGCCATTCTCAAACATCTGCGCAAAGTCTTCAGTCAATCGCTGGAGATCGTGATGGGGCTCAATGTTCTTTCTATCAAGGTACAGTTAAAAATAAGAACTAGAAGTTCTATAAAATTGTTTTTTCATGTAAACTCTCTCATTATCTCTTTAATTTTTCAAATCCATGTTTTCTAGGTTTGCAAGGAGAACGTAAAATCAGTTTTGTACTTCATGAACCGGATAATGAATCAGAAGGAAGCAGTAATACAACAGTTACAATGCAGGTATGCTTGTCTCCATGAGATTGCTTGTTTTTTTTAGTTATTTTTTTATTTTGAGTTCTTATTTCAGTATTTTGAGTTTGTTTTCTTTCTTCTTTTTTCCCATTAGGGCTAATATTTATATTTTGTTAATAGGGTGAAGATGGACAGATCATAGAAGAGAAGAAAGGAGGCCGTCGACCCCCACCCGGACGTCCATTCATTTTTCGTCGAGGTACAGGTGGTCCCTCAGCCACTGGATCCTTCAAACGTCGTAGTTTAAAATTGAGTCGTCGCCCAGGAAAAGAAATGAAGGAGGATTGTGATTGTATGGATTTTCCTTTCAATTTTGTTGTATTTTCTCATTAACATTAAATATCTAGAAACTATTTTTCATTTTAAAGAATAATTATTAAATTACATTGTTTTTTATTATTATCATCTTCTGGTTAAATTTAAGTTATTCATTTTAGATTATTTGTAAAAACATTTATTTGCAGTTTTCCATTCTGTGAAACGGACTGATTCTATACAATCAAAACGAAAAGTGAGCTCGCTCTCAGATCGAAGTGATACTTCAGAACAAGGTGGTTGCGGTGAGGTCAGTGGAGAAGAATCACCTGGAATTTTGAGTGATGACCAACCACCAGAAAGTCCTAGTGATAGTAATGACACTGATGACACATCAAAGCATATGCCATGGATGAAGGTATTATTATATCTGAATTATCTATATCATATCAGATTGACAGTGATCCCTGTTAATAAAAGTTGGAAATCCCCTAGGCAGAGCTGTAATGTTTAGGAAACTTAGATTTAGTATGGATGTTTATATTGTATGAATTGTAACCTTATCTTTTTTAGGTTATTTTGAATGTGACATTTAAAATACAAATTCTGTAATGCTACAAATTTTGGGTATTTTAGTGATCTGCTAGTTATGAGAGAAGTGTGGTATTCACTTCTTCATAAATTACCCCCACTACTATCAAAACACATAGGATACCAATTCTGGAATTCACTTGCTGTTTCGCCATATTAGTGTGCAATTCATTTTTGTTTTTCCTCTTTAGTTTCATGTGCAAAGTCAAAGTTCAATGTAATGCAGCTATGGACAATTGTCTCAGAACAGACAGCTGTAGGCTGGGTTGTGAAATGAAACCTTGTTCTGATGGAAATGAAGTGTCTTTTCTGTACGATGAGGCTCACTGTTCAAACTGCAAATTATTCCTTTGGAATATTTTCATGCCAGAAAAACAATACAGAAAGTCATAGAGGGAAACGGTTCAGTGGCCACCACACTGAACATTATTCTTTTTTGTGAATGCCTAACTGTGTGCAATATTTTAGTACTTTTGTATTGTTTTCATCAAAATAATATCATTCACATGGCAATGAACCACTCCCTTCTTTTAATGAATCCTTTAACTGGAGTCCACACAAACATTATTGAATTTTGTGCTACTTCTGTAATAAATATGTGTAAATCAATCTCATAATAACTTTTTCACTCGTGCCTTTCCATCCCTACATCACTGTCACTCTTTCACTTCTTGTTAGGTTGGTGATGCTGAATGGAGGGGGGTGTCTTAGAATAAGTGAACACTATGCTCTGCCTCATAACCAGATCACTAGAATCTCTCAAATTTTAAGTAAATGGCCTATGGCAATAACTTTTCATTACAGTGAATAATGATTTTGTTTCCAAAACCAAGTTGATATAATTTGTGAAATGTGATAAAAGATCAATAATGCTCATTATTTTTTATCCAGGCTGTTGTACTGATGGCAAACTCATTTAATTTTTACTGCTCACATCAAAATTTCTGCCATCCCTACTGTTATCGCCGACACATGAGAGCATGTACTCGTCTCATCAAATCAGTTCGCAGGGTAAGGGTTTTATGGATTCATTGTGAGATTTTTTTTTTTTTTTTTTTTGGAGACCCATTAAGCAATTTCATTTTTTTTCTAACTTGAACTGTAAATAATTTATTATTATGGATTAATAGAATTTAGCATTTACAAGAATGATTTACTTTATGGTTTAATGCAAATTTTTAAAATCATTAATTTTTTATTTTCATAATAAATTGATGGTAAGTAATGCTATCCACACATTTGCTTTAAGCCTGAATATTACACCAAAATCCAGAAAGATTTACTTCAACTTATGTATAAAATTATAAAATAGATTAACTTTATATGGTGTTATTTAAAAATGAATTTGCTTTTAATGTGAGTTACCACACCTGTGTTGTCCCTCCCCACACCCTTATTGAAAGTGAATGTTCTCACAATAATTTTTATTATTTTTACTAATTTGCAGTTTAATTTAATTTAAAAGTATTCTCTATTACAACTGAAATTTTTATTAAAATGTCTATTGAACTTAAAGTGTGTTCTTCTATTCCACTTCCACTATTCTTACTTCGTCTCTAATTTTTTTAGTTTGGGACCACTTCTCCTCCATAAAGGACTATATTTTTTTACTATGCTATGAAATATTCCTTTCTTTATTTCTGGTTGCATATGGCCATTCTACATCACTGTGTATGAGGTTTTGTTACTTCCTCTCCCATTAATATTTTGGAGTTAATATCTTCATCACATGTGCCAGTACTTCTTATTACTGAACCATCTTGGGCATTGAGTGTATAATCTCTGGAGTAATCCTTGGTGAAGTTTTTGTCTCATCACATCACAGTCCGACAATGCCTTTTATCCCTTTGGCCAAGGGTTGAGAGCTGCTAGTAACCAGGGTTCCTAGATGATCACTCATTCAGGGATCAGTGATGTCTCAAGTTGTTTAACTTCTGTGACTTCTTGGGGTGCATGTTTTTGTATTTTTCAATAATTTGCTTTGAACAGTAAATGTTACCAGGTTTTGTTTGTTTTTTTTACTCAAAATATTAAAGAACTATCTTATAGATGATTTTTAGACATGTTTCATTATGTAGGTTGGTCTTCTCCTACTTTTACTTTGTGGAACAAAATATTTTATACCATGTCTCCACCATACTTCAGAAGTTCTCTGATTTCCTAGTCTTGGGACTTTGTTTGTTTTGGCCTTATGTAACATGATTTTCACTTCTTTTTCTGTTATTTCTGTCTTGCATTCCTAGGAATTGTTCGCATCATCTTATTTTTCATATCCAAAGTTTGTTGTATTTATTGCATTACTTATTTCAAAGTATAAATAAACATTCAAATTAATGAAAAAAATATTGTTTTTGATTTAAAAAATTGTATTAAAATGTGCCTAAAATTCCACTCAATTTTAATGAAGTTACTTTGATATAACTCAGAGAGAAGTTTTTGGATAGGCCCCTATTCTTATGCTGATGAAATTTCTTTGTACACTCAATGATGATTTCATTTGTCAGAACATTTTAAATCTAGATTCAGAAAAGAAAGTTTGAAATTGAAAATAAAACATTTGGAATGCAGGTAAGCTAGAATATTTGACTTATTTTATTTCAAATTTTAGGTGTATGGAGAAGAGTTTGGTTTAGTAACTGGAGCAGAATTGGAAACACAAACTGAAAAACATCATCGTGATGATACCAAGAAAGAAAAACATCGAGGACGTAAAGTCTCAGATCAAGCCAGTACTCAAGCATCTCCCATTCGACGAAAAGACAGCATGGGTAGACGTGATAGGTGCATTTGTTTTCATTCAATATTGTCAAATGATTATTTATTGTAATTATTTGTTTACTTTTGCTTCTAAATCTTAGAATTATTTAGCAGATATTTTATCTACTAGTTCTACTAAGATAAATTTTTGTTTTGTTAATGTAGAATTGATCGTGGATTTGATAGTTCACAAAGTGCCAAAATGGGAATGAGTCAACGTGAGTCATCACGGGACATTGCAGAACAACAAGATCAGGAGCGAGGACGACCGCAGTCAACTGGGAAAAGAAAACAAGCAGAAGAAAAACCCAAGGAACAAGCTGTAATACTCAAGTATATTAAAACCCAGGCATGTACAATTTACTATATTTTAAGAGATCTTAGAAAAAACAACTAATAATTTTTATAATAATGGCACATTTGTATTAAAAATAATAAAATTATGTGTTTGCATTCATTCAATATTGTCAAATTATTTTCTTATTTTTTTAAAAGTAATTATTTGTTTACTTTTGCTTCTTAACCTTAGAATATTTAGCAAATATTTTACCTACTAGTTCTAAGATATGTTTTTGTTTTGTTAATGCAGAATTCTATACAAACAAACTATTCATATTCTGCTATGAAAGAAGATGAAGAAATAAGTAAAATTATTTTTCAGTATTGGTATTTTTTAAAAGATTTGTATTAATTGTAAAATAAACAAAGTAAAGAAACAGTTTTAAAGTTAACAGTAAACAAAAAGTTTAAAGAAGAAATTTGTAGTTGTTTATGAAAAAAAATGTTTCCTGCTTTTTGAAAATTGTCACAATTTCATTAAAAAATTATGCCAAAACTACTCTTATTTTGAAAAAATTAGGCATGACATATTTATTAGTAATGCAGTCATTAAGAACATGTTTCATTAAGAATAAATTTCTCTCTTCAATACATTTGTGGTACTATATATCAAAGAAAATTAAACTTTTGCAAGTTTTGAAAATTCAGAGATTTTAATTTATTTGGTCTGTTGTTTTGTTTTGTACATAATGGTATAGCTTCACTATCACATGTTTTGTTGAGCTCTTTTTTAACTAGATATATTAGTAAAACTTTTACATTTGATTATTATTTTATTAGTATTATAATTTTCTTTGAAGAAATTATCTGATTTTTCTCTGTAATATTTTCCCAATCTTTCATATTTTTGCTTCTAAACTCTGTCAGTTGTCAATATGTCATCACATCATAAATGAAAAAAGTTAAATTTTGCCTGTGACATAACTGAAACTGAAAACAAGTGAAATAACTTTCAAACACCTACTTAGTTAATTTAGTTAAATTGAATATTATTGTTTTGTAGGTGCGCGATGTCTTCCATGCCCCTCTAGCTGTTTTAGTAAAAGGGGCTGTGGTTTTGGGAGAAGAACATTTCATTGATGTTCTTCCGGTAGCTTGGGAGCTGTTGTTAGAATCCAATCAAGAAGTAGCTGCAACTGCTGCCTCACTTTTTATTTTAGGGGCTGTTCGTGCCCCTAATCAAGCAACAGACATAATGCAGCATGGGCTTCATCATCAGACACCAGCAATGCGTATAAATGCCATTTTAAGGTGAAAAACTTGACTGAAACAAAAAATCATTATTTGAAATTGTTATTTTCATTATGAACAGATTGATGCAGTCACACATGAATTTTTTTACGTAATTTATTTTATTTTTATTAAAGATAGAGAGAGTCAATTTAAAGAAAATATATCATCCTTTGCCACTCTCATTCCTTTTCATTTATGCTGAGTCATATATTTTTAAATAATATTTTAAGTATCTTAATTAAAAAGTGAAATTTTGAATGAACTATCTGAAAAATGCATTCCCAGGTTTCAGGTGTTATGGAAATTAAGGTACCAAGTATGGCCACGAATGGAAGAAGGTGCTCATATGACTTTCAAAGTGCCTCCACCAGGTATTGAGTTTACTTTGCCTTCACCTAAGATTGGAATTGAGTCTTTACCTGTTGTTGATCCACCTTGGATGCCCCAAGTGAAGACAAAGGTAGAAGAAGTCACAATCAGTCAGGAAAGCCATGTGAGTGAAAAAGAGTTTTTATACCAAAGGATAATTAAAATAATTAATCTAAATCAGGGCTGAATAGGAGATTTTCATTGAATTTTTAAAATTTCCAATCTTCATATTTTCCTAGAACTTTAATATCCTCAGAGTGATAGGCATTTTAATAGTTAATTCTAGGTTGTAGAAGATGCTTATTAAGACATATTAAAATAAAAATACATAAATGATTAACTACTTTTGCATTTAGGCTTTGAGTTTGGGTAGTTAGATAAATCTTGTCGTCATTTTATTGGGTCAGATAGAAATACGAATTTTTTGCAGCGCTCTTTGGTCACAGCAACAAAAACTCGCAAGAAGCAACAGACAGAGTTAATCAAAATGGCATTACAAGCTCAAGAAGACAAAAAACGTGTAGAAAGAGAAAATTTTCTTATTACTACTATACCCATTACTGTTCAAGCTGCATATGAACCTAGTCTGTACCATGCAGTTGGAGATGATCATGATGAAGGTTGGTAACTCTGTTTATTTTAATTTTGCATAAAGTTTCCACAATTTGCTTTGACTTCACAAAATGCATGAGAATATTGAGCTCAAGCTATAATAAAGCTAAGAATCATAGAATTATCTGGAAGCAAACTAGGTGCACAAATACATGAAGTAGTTAAAAAAATATTTGATTCATTGTGTAAGAAAATAAGGAAAATAACAAGTAGGTATGTTAAGTCATATTTTTAGACCAAAGTTTTAAATCACTGAGCGACAACACTAATTTTATTAAAGTGTTTATTACTGTTGAAGTGAAGCAAAGGTTTTTTTTATTTTTTTATTTATGCATGATTCACAGTGGCAAATTGGACACATACACTCATATTTGAAATTAATAATGAAAGAGTAATAGGAGGTTTGTCGAGATCATAATTTCCAAAATATCATAAGAAATTCTGCAGACACCCTCTTTTGATCTTTTGAACTGAACATTTTCATAAACTGTTAAAAATTTACTTCACTCAATTTACATTGAGATATTAAATAAAACTTTGAATATTATTCTTTTAGTTTATATGGTTATTTAAATCTAGTATGGACTTATATGTAAGTATACTGTGTTTAAAAGAGTACCGAGTTATATTATAAAAGTTCTAGTAAAACTCTCAATATCTAAGAAGTAGCTAAAACTGGGGTAGCCCTTGTTCTACTGCAACTATATTTTTGATATCTGAAGATGAAATACCTAAATTCTAAAATTTCAGGAGATGAAGAACAACCAGAAAATCAACGCAATGCCACTCATCACATCCATTCAGCTCATTCATTGTTTCCATCCTGTCTCTGTTCTGCTGTTATCCAAATTATCACTTTATTAGATGATGCTGCAGTTTCTCCTGATGGAAATGCTGTATATGAAGTGGCTTATCAGGTACTTTCACAAAACAACAAACAAACTTAAAATGAAGTTAAAAATACAGTTTTATTCTACATAATTTTCCTCGAATTCAGGTGATATGGAATTGCCTTGTTGAAGATTCAGCTCTCTTTCTTCGCTATGTCCTTGAAAGACTTACTAGGGACAAACAAGATCTCATGTTTAAAATCCTTCGTCATCTCATTCGGTTTGTGCCAAAACTACCTCAGCAAGCTGCATTTGCTTTATACAATTATATAATTGGCTATGTCATGTTCTATGTGCGCTCTCCTCAAGAAGAAGGCCAACAGCTCATTGGCACAGCTTTGTCAATTTTGTGGATGGTAAGCAAGATGGAAAAGTAGCTTGTTATTTGTAAACCCTGAATTTTTTCTTAATTTCAAAATTAAAATGTTGATTAAAATTATATGATATTTCAAATAGCATTCTGTTATTTCTTCATTAAAAATTTTGAGCTTTGAATTTCAATATTATTTTACAGAAATATCATTCCCAAATTCTTTTCAATATAGGTAATGGAAAAGTAGTTTTTTTTTTCCCATTAGGAATACTATAAATTATGCAATAATCATATAATGTCATTGTCTTCTATTTGTAGGTGGTTCATTCAGTTCATGGAATAATGTTTAAAGACTTAAAACAAATATTAAGAAAGGAACAATGTGATGCATCTATTCTCTTAACAGCAAATGTACCTTCTGCAAAGAAAATAATAGTACATGGACCTCAAGGTGATAATCATATTTCTTGGATGTTGTGTAATTCATTTTTTGTAATTAGTAAATTTGTTTATAGCTTACTAATTTGTAATCTATAAAAATGCTCCTTTATGATAAAAGTTACAAGCTGACCAAAGAACAAGCTCTTTTTATCCTAAACTATGCAACTTTAGGAAGCAACAGCAACTGCAACTTCAGGAAGTTTTATATTTTGACTTACAATATGAAAGATATTCGTATGTTTAAAAATACAAATCATTTTACACATTAACAGAATGAAATAGTGATTACAAATACTATTTGGAATATATATAAAGTTTGAGAGTCAGTGTTAATGATAAAAGTAAATAGAAATGGTTATTCAAGTGTTATAATAATAACTCAATAGAATTAAAATTAAATATATTTGTCTATTTGAAAACATAGCGTGATTGGTTCAGCTTTGAGAGCTCAAGTTTTATTTCATAGATCCAACAGCAGGAGAGATTCCATCACAATTTCCTGTACAAGAGGATACACAATTCTGTCAGATTCTAAGGGAATCATTGGACTTTTTTGGTATTGATGAAGCTCGACACAAGGAATTCTTTCTGGTGGATTATAAAACTCGTAAGTTATTTTTTAATGATAATTTTGCAATTAGTGTGGCCAGGATTACACTAATTCCCTAATAAGTAAATATTATCCTTTAAGAGATTTATAAAAATTCTCAGTTTAATTATCTTTGACAAACATTTGTTGTATTAGTTATCAAAAAGAAAGTGTTGTTAAAAAAGACTTAATAATATGAAACTGTTAAATAGATTATTAAGTTAATTTTATATTTTCAATAGTTTTTCATTGTTCTCTTACCAAAAAATAGTGTTTTTACAGGTCAAATTCACAATCCATCATCATATGTTCGAGATTATTACTTTTTCAAGCGTTCACAGTATCCTCAGTTGGAGCTGGTTCATATGAAACCAGAAGAAGCATTCAATGCTCTTCAAAAACAAGAACTACTTCATAAGTTTGTAGAGATTGGGAAAGTGCTACTTACATGGGCAATTCTAAAAAATGTTGATATGGTAAATTAATTGCTTCATTTCTTATTAGTTATATGAATACATCCCTTCATTCTGTAAAAATACACCTGAGATTCATTTCTCACATGTTTAACATTTGTGTTATGCAACAAACATTGTTATTTATAATGTTACGATAAAGTATTGTATCAGATCAAAACTTATTTTGGTGTATAACAACAATTTTTATCATTGTATTTTGCGTGTACCAGGTTGTACAAAGAGTAGTTTTTCTTCATGAAGAACTCATGAAATTACCTTCATTTCCTCGAAAAGCTTTGGAAGCTGATTTGGATCTCTATAAAGGTGGAGAAATGGGAAAAGTAAGAATAGATAGTGATCCTGAATTATTTATTCTAAATGAATGGACTAATTTATTTTTGATCTTTGTAGGAGCTTATGGGTCTGGATGTTCTTCATAAATTTATGTGGGTACGTCTCATTGCACGTATGTTTGAAGCAATGGCAGGAAATTTTGCATACTCAGGAGACATTCATTTATTTCTTAATGTTCTCAATGGAGCCATTATACTTCATAGTGGAGATGCCTGTATCCTCCGTTATGTTACATCAACTTACATAAATGCAGCTCATCATTTCAAAAACATTTTCTCTACAAATGGGTAATTTCAATTCTTTTAAATTTAGGTTTAGTTACAAAATAAATATCAACAGGTTGAATTGTGTGTTTTAGGTACCTTTTGATAATGCCCACATTGCTGCAGTTGTATGCAAATCATCAAACAAATATGTTGGTAAAAACTACTGTGGAATATGCTGTTAAACAATTTTACCTTATGAATAGAAAACCATTCATTCTGCAGATGTTTGGAAGTGTATCAGCAATTCTGGATTGTGAGGAGGATAGTCAGTATGGAGATGCCCACAAAGTAATCTTTCTCTTGATTATATCTATTGCATTACACAATAAATCTGCATTCTTGAGATCTAAAGTACTTTGTATAATTTATTTGTAAACATTCATCATAAAATGTAGTAATACATTATCATTATTAGCATTCCTCATATTATTTTATTACTTAAATGGAGTTAATAATTTCAGGTGCAATCCAGTTGTTTATTCAATCTTCTTTTGAGTCTGGAAACTCCTTCCCCAGATCCTTTGAATATTGCTGAGCTGGTAAAGGAAGAAAAGCCTCTAAAAGCAATTGATTTTTGCTATCATGATGAAAATGAAATGGTCACAGTGCTTGACTGTATATCACTGTGTGTCATGGTAATAGCATATGCAGCTGATTCTGTACGTGGTCATCAAATGCTGGTATACAAATTTTGCTTTCTTGTAGAAGTTAATAACTTTGGCAGTCCATGATAAGGCACACACTATAAAGCTTTGTGAAATGTAGAATCTTCATTTGAATCTAACAATTTTAAGTCAGCAAATTAGCAGTGTCAAAAAATTAGTCTCAAGATGCATTGAGAAGACAGAGTTCCAAGATTCTCTTGATCTCACCAAACAGATATTTTAGAGGCAATTAACATTTATATAGTATAGATGGATGCAAAGAATGTCTTTCAGAAAGCTGTTGTTCTTAGCAAACCTATACTCATTGCGGAGGAAAGGATGACAATGGAAAGACAAAAAATTAATGACCATTCATAACTGTTGATTGTTTATTGACTCCTATAGTTTAAAAGGGGGATGTCTAGAAATGGAGGAAAGTAGAAAGGAAAAATGGGAAGTCAAATTCTTTGGTTGCTTATCAGGTTTTTGAAAGGATATGGACTATTAGAGATAGTTTACAATATATTAACTTGTTTGTTGTCTGGATACAAAATGGTAACTGAAATGTGACTGTAAAGTAGCTGCCTCTAAACTGTTATATAGTGGCTAGCTTCTGACCACCTCCAAACAGTTGCTGAGTTGCATAGTGGCAAGTTCTTATACATGATCATGTTGTTTAACACTATTTTAGGGTTGCTTGAGTAAGAAACTTTTCTAAAGGTGGTACAATATTTTCAGCAGATTGTGTTTGGAAAGTTGTAAGTCACTGTGAGATGTTGCCACTGCTCTATAACTCATTCCACACAATATTAAAATTATTTCTTGCTAATAAGTAAAAATTATAATAGCTCATCATAGGAGTCATATTTTGAATGTAATCCTTCCTATTCCTTAAATGAATATAAGAATGCTCACTTTGCTCTTGGTAGATTAAGCTACAAAATATAAAAGACTTTAGATGTAATTTTCAATGTTGTTCTTGTTTGTAATCTTATCTTTCTTCTCCAGAAGAAATATTCTTTGTTTCCCTCTCAAGTATTATCCAGCTTGTTTTTCAATAGCAATTTGAAATCTTTATATCACAGCGAAGGAACCATTATGTTGCAGAATTTCACCTTGCCTCGAAGGCTTTCTTCCATTGGGCTGTGATGACTTCCAAATTCAAAAGTTTGTCAAGAGACTTTTTTAGAAAATGCATGTGTATGTAGAAAGGGATTGAAGGAATTGAACATTGAATATTGAATGGGGAATATTTGGTGATAAATGGAAATAAATTGAAACTAATCCCATTTCACAAAATTCATTTTGTAAATATAATTTTATTTTATTTTGTCATTAAATTTCATTTCAGATTATCTTGGAAGCCATTTTACCTTGTTATATGCAACATATTTCTCAACCAAATTACACTAAGGATGGAAAAACAGAGAAAGAAATTATTCATCAGTTAGCCGTGGCTGTACGCACTCTTGTACACAACAGTGAAGCTCTAGCAAAGTACACTATTGTAAAATAATTTATCATTGTTATTTAGTGTCAATTAGAATAAAATATCTTCTTTCAACTTTGCTTAAGTAAATAATGTTGTTAGTAATTTCTTTCAATGTTCAGGAACTACAATGGACCTCAGAAAGCCAGTCCAGAGCACAAGGGATCTAGTCAACGAAATTATAGCAGAGGCTATTCTCCAGGATTTGAATTTGAAGACGAATCTCATTCTAAGTACATAAGTGATCACAGTCGCACCAAAGTTGTGTATGAGAGAGACTTAGAAGATTCTGAAGTAATTATGAAATTTGTCAGACCAGAAATTTTCAATATAATATAATTTATTATATTAAAGATTGATTTTATACAATATTTGCTTTAGGTCCTACGAAATGAATTCCGCAGACCTCGAGATATAATTCTTAACCTAGTAGCAGAATTTTTAACAAAAAGTACAATAAGATTAGCTGAACTTAACAAAAAAGCTGGGTCTGATGGAAAGCCTGTAGAAATATTGGATATAAGATCTCATGTAGTGAGTATTTCATATTTTAAAATATCCAGTATTACACAAATTCTAAGGAAAGGAATTTCTAAAAATTTATATTCGTTGCAGCGATTAGCAGATGTGGCTCATAGTCTTCTTAAAGTGTCTCCATATGACCCAGACACTATGGCATGTCGAGGTCTGCAACGTTACCTCAATGAAATTCTTCCTTCCACAGAATGGACAAATGAAGCTATGAGACCTGCTCTCATCACAATCTTAAGAAGACTTGACAAAACTTTCAATAAAATCTATAAAAAGCCATCTATTCGGGTAAATAAATTTTGAGCTAAATGACTTTATTATATCTTAGTTATAGTTCAGCTTGATTCTGAATGAATGCAAACAATAGCAAAGTGATAAATAACAATTGAAAACTAATTGTTTAGAAAGCAAAAAGGTTTTCTCATTGAATTTAGAAAATATTCGAAGTTTGTCTTCTAACATGTCTCATCATACCATCTTGTCTTATGGTACATGTCTGGTACCATCTGGTCATTGTGTCTCATTTGTTTTCATTAAGCACAAACAATTGTAGAGTTAACTGTATTTAAATGTATAGTGGACACCATTTCATGTTATCACAGATAATATGAAAACATTAACTGATTAATAACAATAGAAGAAACATACTAATTGAAGATTATCCAATGAAAAAGAAAGCTACTGCCCTGTAGGTTACTATGTAGAAAACATACACTCATGATAAAATGCATTCTTGTCTTCATTCAAATCATGTCTTCACTAAGAAAAGAACATTTATTATGATTTAAAAATAGATTACAATGTCAGCCACAATTTCTATAATTTAAAAAAGAAAGTTCTTGATTAAGGTCTTCTTCCGGTTTATCAAATTTAATAAATCTTGTGCTCAGATTCTATTGGAAATCAACTAATCTGTGCTTAACATCACATCACAATATTTCTGATGCCTGCCCCATTTCAGCTGTTGTTAGAGGTTGAGACATTTCCATAGAATTGTTCTAATTTTATCTCCACACACTCCTGTGGCAAATTGTAAATCTGTTAAAGTAATGATTTTACATATGAGTCTTCTGTTTATCCAGCAAATGTAGTGATGTTCTTAACACAACAATCCATTCCTGAAATTAATTTTCTGCCATATTTGGAAGTCGAGTGCACAGGATTTCTTCATGTGACCATCCAATTGTACCAATAGTGTCTGCTTGGACTTTTATGAGGTGTGACACATGAGGACTCAAAACTGTAAAATTGGAATGTGTTTGAAAATAATAACACAAAACAAATTGTGATCGTAGTAAATAATGTTTTCTTCATGTTGAAATATCAGACCAGACAGGTCATCAAATGAATTGCAACATAGCCAAAAGATAACAATAACCATAACAATAAGGACATCCTCTGAATTTAAATTTATAAAGAATCACTATAATAAAACCCATTGAAAAAGTATGCAAATAGATAATTTTGAAACAGGGATGTAAGTGGGGGGGGGTGAGGAGCAGGTGAGGCTTATGCTCTGGGTGCCAGATGGAAGAGAGGCCTAAATTTAATCTTTCTTTTCCAATCAAACATTTTATCCCCTTCCCTCCAGTGTCCATACCCTGGAAAAAATAACATAAAACCTACTTATCTGCCTATTCTGAGCGAAAAGTACTGTAGAAGAAATTATGATCAACTGCCAGAGAAGCACCCAAGAGGGGGTTCATCGGGCTTCAGTCCCCAACTCCACTCACCCAAGCCAAAGAGACGTATTAAAAAATGTAGCTTTACGAAATTTTCTATACTAATGAAAGTTATTCAATATATCAATTATTATTGTTATAAATATTATCTACAATTCAAAAAATAATAATATAATAAATAATAATATATTTTACATTCTGCTTAATCCTTTATAAGAAAATATTAGTCAGCTGGATACTATACCCGAAGCCTCCCCTCTCCTATCCCCGAGAAAAATCCTGGATGTGCCTCTGCCCAATACTACTGAATTTTATTTTTGTTAATCATTTTTTAAATTAGTATTTTTATCTTGCTTCTTTTAAATAATAATATAAATATTTGCAAACTAATTTCATATGGCATTTCTATTTGCCCAATGTTAGTTTCATTGAATATCACAATTTTTTTCTCAAAAACCAATATTTAAAATAGCTGTTCCTAAAACTATATTGAAGGTACCTACAATATTAAAATTAATATTTCTCAATAGTATGTCATTTCTAATGAGTTTTCCAAGAACTGCTTATAGATAGTTTTTTTCCATTACAACAGTTTAAATAGAAAGTCTTAATATCCTTTTTCTGTATTGGGTTAATTAGAAATTAATTTAATGAATTTCTTCAAAAAACCATATGAAGGATGTTGATATTTGTGCTGTAAATGATCTTCTAGCGACACACTGATTGGGAAGCTGCTGCTGGACTTTTGAAGGGCATATATGAAACACTGTCAAGATATCCTTATATTGTTCACATGCAACACCTGAAGGCTCTCATTGGAACCTGTCAAGTATGTGTAACATTCTCTCTTTTCTTCACTATTTAATAAATGAAAAGATACACAAAGATTATTATTGTAATAAGAAATAATTTTATCAAAATATTTGTTTGTGCAATTTTTTCATTCACAATTGATCCAAACATTAACTCATAAAAATTCCTTAAGTTCATTTGTTCAGAAGGAATTAATTTTGTCTGTTGTTGCATATCTCTCTGTAAACTTAAATTTCAAAAACTTGAATTTCAGAACTTTAATACTTTTAGTGAGAAAATTATTTTGACTTCACCTGGTAAAATTCTTTGAAAAAAATTATTTTTTTTTTCAATAAGATGGAAATATTGAATGTTTATTGTATTCAGGCTCTAATTGTTGGGGATTCCAACACTTCAAGTGTTGGTGAATGCATTTCTTCAGCTAGTGTAGCACTTATGAGTCAAGTGCCACCACCTCACTTTTGCTCCACTGTGGTGAGACTTATTGCCCTGCAAATTCTTGCTATTGGGGTAAGTGTGCCTCCTAATTTTATTGTTTTTTTACAGTAAAATTTTGCCTTATTCTTTTACATTTATTAAAATATGTTTTCAGGATGAATTGACCATTAAGTAATGATGGATTCATCTAGTAGCAAGGGCACATTTTACTTGTCAGATTTGTTTCATATTTGTCATGAAAATCCATTTTCTTTCAAATATTTTCTTGTTGTCCTCAAGATTGCTCAATAGTTTCATGTAGGAATATTTTCTTATCAAACAACAGTACTTCATATATACTTGACCGTACAACAAGATATGGTTGTAATGGATTAATAAAAATTTATATTTTAATAATGTTTTAATAAATTTCCATTTGTAGATGAGGCTGCTGCCTCGAATGGAAAGAAATAACTCCTGACTCCTTTATTGTTTACTCTTGTACATGCTATGCAGCTATAAATTTCTTGCAGTAAATGTAATTAAAAAATTGCCACTAAGAACTTCACAGGATTCAGAAACATGAACTGATTATCTTAATTAGTGAATGTTATTACTAATCACAATGTGAAATCATCATTTTCATCAATAGAAAGAAGAATATCATTTGAGTTGTACATATTCAGAATACATTTGTGATCAACTAAACCTGAGAAATATGCATGATCACAATTGTTACTTTTGCTGTACGTATACAACATTTTTTTGTGAATGGTCATGAACATATGAATGCCTATAATGATGAATGCTCTTTTTATGCTAATGTCTAATGAATTTTTCTTTTCTTCAATATTTATCTTCATATTATATTGCTGTATTTGAAAAGAAATGGATTTTCTTAAATTATACACCATATTTATTTAAGCTGGTTTCATTTCAGATCTACAGTCATGTGACGCTGGTGAGACATACTCTAGGTGTGAACACTCCATTTTTTATTTGTGTGCCCCAACAGACTTTCAGACAGTCTTTATTCACAGGTTGTCTGTCCAAGCACACTGACCCTTTAACCCTGTACATTATTCCTCAAAATGTGATGCGGCTCTTTATGAGCTGATAGGCAGCAGTCCTTTGCAGCATGGTTGTGGGGTAGCAATCATCTGTTCCCAGTCTGTCTCTCAGCCCTTGCCTTGTTTCTCTTCTACATAGCATTGGCACGAGAATGGTTTGCTTGGCCTCCAAAACCTAGTTCACATTTTAACAGAAATAATGCACACACATTAACGATATGAATTATAACATTTTGTCATCATTTTTAAAAGATAATTTGTCATGTGATAAATTATTGAAATATGCTTATATTTTATTGTGGCTATGTTTGGTGGCCTTGTGTATTACACATTCCATTATTACTTGCCTCTAATGCATCTCTTAATTTCTATTAGTCATGAAAAAATATAGATATCTTTAGTCCATACATAGATCTAGAATTACTAAATAATTCTTTGGACTCTCTGTCATGCTGTGCAAGGGAATGTAGACTGATATTAATGCACTTCCATTCTTGAAACTTTTCAACATTATTCTACTACTGAATCTTGCATGTTTTTCAGATGAAAGCTCTATCTTGATAGTTATTGCCCGTTAATTTCCCTAAAGGTAATATGTGAATTCTAGGCATGTATGATTAAGTAAAAGATAACTTTGAATTTGCAGGAAACTTATTCCTTGGAACAAGTCTGTGGTGGAAGTTCTGTGTTTCCTACACAAGAAAAGACTGAAAACATGCTCATGAATCTTCTTATGCCTTTATGTTTACGAGTTGGAAGTGGAAGGAAAGGTATAATTATTTTTTATATTATTTATTTGTTTACTCTGCAAGAAGCTTGTATTTGACACAAAAATTAATTTTTAAATTACATTAAATTTTCAGATGTTCCTCGATTACGACAGACTGACATTAGCTTTTGCTTGACTGTGGTTCTGCATGCAATGAATCCACCGGCAACTAAAACTGCTCCTGTAACTGCACAGAATATTAAAAATGCATCTGAGATGCGAGTTGGAAGCATTTACAGTGGGAGAGATTCAAAGAAGTGCAGTCAAGTATCTCCATCATTGTATCAAGTGGCATTCTTAGGTGTGTAGCACTACTAGCTGAATGTAGCTGTGTGCTTGCATTCTTCTAAAAAAAACATCTATTTTTTAGCATTGAAGATAATGATGATATGTTTTGAAAATGAACTGGTGTTGGACTGGTTACGAATTGCACGCACTGTAAGAGACCTTGGGAAGAGAAATGATGCGGGACCAATTTTTTGGACATTTTTAGACTTTGTTGTGACTCAAAGAACTCCACTTTTTGTTCTTCTTCAGCCCTTCATTATGCAGATGGTAAAGAAAAATTTGTTCATGTATGTTTCTGGGAAGTTTTTTTCTTAAATATATGAATATGATAAAAGCCGATCAGATGGCCGAGATCGCTAAGGCAGTAGTGCCGGAGTGGTCTCAGACCAGAAGATCGCGGGTTCGAGTCCCGCCTCGGGCATGGGTGTATTTGTGTGTGTCTGTATGAGTGTGTCGTCCTTTCACTCCTCATTATCATCATCATTTCATCTTTCATACCCCCAGGGCTAACAACCCTGGGGGATAAAAATCGGATTCAGTAAAAAATACTGATCCCCCCCAAGTGGAGATACATGCACCTGCTACTGCGATATATGATACTGAGCCACGGTAAATGCAGGATGTATGAACGCGTGGTCCTAGTTGGTCGATTCGCGAGCAAAAAAAAAAAAAAAAAAGAATATGATAAAAAAACAGAAAGATACAACTGATTCTAAATTACAACAAAGAAATCCTTTTTATAATTTATGTCTCAAATAACATTTAATTCCTATCAGTATTTTTCACAGATTAAGAACTCCAAAAGAAATGAAATTTCTGTCATTTTCTTTTTCTTTCATTTCTTTTTTTGTGAATGTATCTATTTTCATTCAACTGTGGGTAGCAATATTTGATTAAATTTCTGTTATATCTTTTGTGAAAAGGCAATGTGCTTAAAACTTACTATGTTTTGTCTTATAATGAAATTTACTACTATAATAACAATTGCATGAACTGTTTTTAATATTATTGTATTTTGTGAAATATTATTAACATTATTATTGATTTTCTTTTACATTTTTTAAATAACTTTGTTTTATTGCTAAGAGCTGATTATTGCATAGAAACTTATTTCATAAACAAACAAATTTTCATAAAAATAATTTATTAGCCTTCACTTAAAATCTTCCTTTCATTAAATTATCATTTTCAAAACAGCTAGCACAGACACCTGTCAATGACACAGAACGCCATCTTCAGTTTGTGATCAGAGAGAAAATGAAGGGCTTCAGTCTGCCTACACCCAAAGGTCGAGGATCATTACTAATGGATTTGGCACATGAAATGAAAGAACTAAAGGAAGAATTGGAGGACAGACGATATGGTAATTACTCTTTTTGTGCCTATTTCTGTAAGATATGTTCCCCTTCTGTACTTTTATAAGTTAAATGAGAATTATTCTGGATTAAAATTTATTTTCATATTACATTATAATTTGTTGCCAGATGAGCAAAGAGACAACAAGAGACCAACTATTATAACTGATACACAGCCACAAACACAAACTCAACAACAGCTTCCAACAACGGGTCAAGGGACTGAGCCAGCTCCAACACAACGTAAGAGACCATCTCTGATTGACTTGCTGAGTGGAGATTTGGCTGCTCGCCGGGACAGTGCCACAGCTCATTCCAGTGAATCACATGCAGCAAGTCAAATTGCTCAAAAGGGTAAGATATTTTTATGAAGTTTTCTCTTGCTTTCCAAGTTTTGTGTAATTTGTTCTAGGCTAGGAAAGGTCATCTGCTGTGTTAACAAGATTTTATCAACGTGGACATTTCAACATTTCATTTGAATGAAGGAATATTGGGTTGCACAAGGAAAAAGATATTGCATTTCTATTAATAAGAGGTTTGTAGCATTAATGTATAAATTAGGAAATTCCATCTCAACTATTTTTGTAAATATTTGTTGATAGAATCCAGCAAGCTTTGTAGATAAATGTGTAAATGGAAAATAATGCTTAGATATAGCTAAGAATGCAGTGAAGCAAGCTGGTATATACATATATGTTCGCTACACTGCTTTTATGCTGGATGTTGCGATGTTGTGCTGTCATTGTGGCTGCCCTGGACAGAGTCCGAGTCGGTGTCGAGCATCAGTCTGGGCTCGACTCAGTCAGCCCTGACACGCGGGGAGGCGAGCGAGGGCGGGGCAGGGGACACTCTGTCCTCCACCACTGCCAGCTCCTGTGTGGAGAAGCTACCCGCAGGTATCGCCTACCCTGAACTGGCCTCCCACAACCATTTTCCTTTCCCCGGTGTTCTGTAGTGCCTCTCTTGCTGACCATATTGAGGCAGAAGCAGCACAAGTCATCTCAGTCTTCCCACATATGCACATAACATGCACGTTTTCCACTGACAGAATACAAAAGACACCAACTCAAAATGAGTAACAATGCAGAGTGCATCTTATTTCAGAATTAATTCTTTGTAGATATTCACACCATTTACTTTTATGCAATTAATCCAATTTAAATGTTGTAGAAGATAAATCTAACAGTTAAACAAAAGTTATGTTTAATTAATGAAAGAACAATCACTGTAGAAATAACTTGGGAAAATAACTTATTCCCTCTGCAGCAGATGGTGGATGAGGAGGTACTATGATCTTGAGCTGCTCTTTGTCCTCCTCTGCGTTTTGCTGTCATTGTTGCAAGTGACACCATTTGCTGTTCACATCCCAACCAGTAGTCAGCACAGCTTCTGTAGTCAATTAGATTTGTACATAGCTGGCCCATATATCTGCTCTTCAATGTGAGCTCACTCTTCCAGTTTGGCTCAGTCAGCTTGTTGGCAGCTGCAAAAACCTGTGTGCCTAAGTTAGTGCAGGAGCTGTACAGATATTTAATTTGATGGCCAAGAAGAATTAAGAGTGAAATATCTCAGCATAGCGGATGTTCCTAAAGATGTTGCAATGAAATACATTCATAAAAAACAATAAAATGCATGTAGCTAGTATGCCCTTACAGAAAAGTTCTGAGAATAACAAACATTTGTTTGTTTGTACTAAATACTTACCAATTTCTCATGTATTATCTTCCTTTGTTTCAGTTTCAGCTCTCATCTGTTGCAAATTCTTATCTTGTTCATCAATTCTGCTACTAACTGCATATATGTAGGAGCATACCTTAGTGTGACAACTTTGGAATGATGAAAAGAAATGTTTTGTACATAAAGTGTGGTCTTCCTCTGCATGTGACAGCTTACAAAAAATGGGCAAATGGATGGAAGTACAGCTGATGTAGTGGCAATGGCATACTTTTTTTCCTTTCAGTGCTTCCATTTTCAAGTCTGATTGAAAGCATCTTCACTTAAGTTTACTTTTTGGTGTTTGGTTTGTAGATGTCTTGTCTTTCTTCTTCTTGAGAGAAGCAAGAAGTCTCCACTCCAGCACATGTTGTTGAGGTCTCTGGGCGCTGTTAGCCTTGTTTTGATGTGGCATGTTTCAGATAGGTCACGTCAGTCTTCTGCTAGTGATGAACGTAAAATATCAAGTCAAAAGACTGAAGCTTTCTTGCCTCATCAAAAAGCCTCCAAACTTCGTTTTGTGTCTTCAGTAGAGTATAGGCACTCCTCAGGTAATTGCACCCCGCATGACTTTGTCTTCTTCTTCTTCTTCTGCATCCTCTCATGAATGTCCTTCATTTTTTCCTTCCTTTGTAGAAACTTCAGTTCATCTGCTTCTTAGCATAGGCTGGCATGCTGTCATCGCTTGCAGAGTAGCTGGATATATAACAACACATAAAAAAATGAGTAAGAACATTGCAATTGCAGTTTCTTTGTTATGTTATTAGAAGAGCTAGTTATTTGTAACTGTTCATAGTACTTGAAAAGCTTTTGTAAGAACTGTTGTACTGGTACTGTATAAAAAGTATTGCAAGCGTGATGAATATACATATTGAGAATATTATTCATCCAAAGACATATAGTGCAAGATCAGAGTATTACACTTACCTATGTGATTGTAAATTATTAGGAATGATCAGAAGAAACATGAACATCATATATCATTCAGAACACTTGAAATAATTTAGGTAATACATGTTAAGTGCTTATATCAAGATCTTTGGAGGCAAGTATAAGTTAAGTTTATCACTTTCTTATGCTGTTTGAAGGAAAAACTTTTGTGGAATACACTTACTTACATTATTGAAATTGGTCATAGCATTCTTTAGAAGCAGCATGCTTTTTTAGTGGATAAAAAAAATTCATTTGTAGCAACTTCTCTTTCATCCATTACAATTAATCAATTTTTAAAGGTTGCTGTAAACTGATTATTTTAGATATAGTATTAGATGTAGATTTTTTGCAGGTGCACGATTTAGAGTTTGGAGGCACCCTGTTTGCTTAAGAGTATTTTTTCTTTCTTAAAAGAAAGGATGAAGTAGCCTGTTGCTGGAGAGCAGATCATCTGATGATACTTATTCAAAGCATGAAACAGTTTTTTATTGTAATTTGTATTCATATTGCAATATCTTAATTATTATTAAGTTGAGTATAATAAAAACATTCAAAAACTTTTGAAATATAATGATTGAATTCATTTAAAATAGCAATCATTTCAATTTTAGCTCAAGTAGAATGTTGAGCACCTAATACTAGATCTGTATGAACAGGAGAAACATCGACCACACCTCTCAGTCCAAGCAGTCCTGCAGAAGATAGCTCAGGAGAACTTGGGAGTCTCCAAGACAAACCTAGACTGCAACGTTCAAAGGCACAGAGTAGAAAGACATTCAGGTTGAGGAAGAGCAGAAAAAGCCAGCTTGGAGTAAGTAGAAATCTGTAGAAAAGAATTGTTTGACTAGTTTACATATACTTTTCTTGCTTACCGTATCTGCCCACACTCTCCAGGTTGAGAGCCCCTGGTGTAAAAGCGAGCATGACTAGCAACAATTTTTTGGGGGGGACAATTCAAAGGATTACTCGGCAGACCCATTGTACCAAAATTGTTGGGGGGGGGGCGAACCCTCCCTCCATTGGTGCTGCTCAGACATTTTGAAGGATTTCTCTTCCGTTCCTCTGCATGAATTCAGTCCTGTGTGTTCAATTGAGACTGGTGGATCCGGGGGGGGGGGGGGGGCACCACCCAAAAAAACAAAAAAGGTCTAGAGTTTTCGTTTGTTATCTTTCTTTATTTGGCAAAATTGATCCCAATATTTATTTGTTAGAATTATGTAATTATTTAAAATTAATATTATGTAGTATCACGTATAAACTACAAAAATAATACACCATATGTTTATTATTTAACAAACTCTATGCTGGCCTCCTCCAATATGATCGACTGGATCCGCCCCTGAATTAATCTTGAAACGGCGTGTCGGGACGTGCACCGCAGGTGCCGACGCGCGCGCACCCGCAAGTGGCGCACATCCGGCTGGAGCCGCAAGAGCTGCCGTCGCTGGGCGGGCAGAGCCCCGGCGGGCCGCGCCAGCCGTTCGAGCTGTCGGTGGCCGGCATTCCGCCGGCGCCCGCGTCGGCGCCACCCTGCAGCACGCAGGCGCCGCAGCAGCTGCCGGCGCCGGCGCCGCTGTCGCTGGCGTCGCCGTCGCAGGCGGCGGGGCCGGCCGGCCACCTGGGGCCGCTGCCGCGCGGCCTCTCGCGCCGCGCACGCTCCGTCGACAGCGGCGGCCGCGAGCCCTCGTGGGACGAGGTACGACGCCATGCAACTCTCCAGTACACCCTTCTACAAATTTCGATGGTTGTTTAATCGAATACCATAAGCATCTTCCTTCACGGATTAGGCATGTTGCACTCTTCCAACTCGATTTTCCCTCTTTCTCGGTCCTTCCTCTACGTATATATTTCAGACGTACTGCAGGTGTTTCTTGCGGCTTTTTTACTTTATCGTATATGGAGTAATACACGTTGTGTGAAGAACGTTATGCAACGCTGCGACAAAAATTGCGATTTTTCGACAGAAAAATTCTAATAGTTGTGCACTGATACAGAAAACGTAAATATATTGTATCACCACCGGGCATCTGGACAATGCACGGTCAGCGGCCCGGTTGTAGCTCAGTCGGTGATGGAAGGAATTGTTAATCAGATACAATGGAAGTACGAAATAAACACTTTGATCACTGGTAGAAAAAATACTTTTATTCCTGGGCAAGAAAAAAAATGCACCAGGGAAGTTACATTTGTAAATTAAATAAAAGAAGAGATTAAATGAAAAGAAAAGAAAAATTAAAGATCAGAATTAACAGTAAAGCTTATAACTAGGAAGAGTACAAAATTGTTATAACTAAAATTACAATGGTGAAAAATTGACAATTTGATGTGCCTTGGCGCGGCACCGCGTCAACAAAATTACACAGAGGTGAATACCCTGAGTTATACTGCCTGGGAAAGTTCTTTGTGTGCCCGGACGGGCGCGGCGAAGCTCGAGGGGGCGGTTGCGACCTTCACTGGAACGCGGCAGGGGCCTGTGCCCCCCCTCGTCGACAGCTGAGCGGCCGTCTGATGACGTCAGCAAGGGAGCGGCTGCGTCTGGCGGTGTCTGGTAGAACTCGTAGGCGGCCGGGATTCGCTCTCGATCTCAAGAGCGTAGCAATCAACCATGTGTCCCTCTGATTCTCATGATAATTGTTCTCAAACACAACTTCGGAAAGTTGAGAAATCCTTCAGAGGCACACTCGCCTCTCTCCGTGACTGATTCCCGCCTCAGAGGAGTCTCTCTGCCCACTCTACTCAGCCCCTTACTCTAGCCCACACTGAAATTTTATAAGTCCTTCAGAGGCGCACTCGCCTCTGACCGACGAATAGTTCCCCCCCAGAGAAGTTTCTCTGCCTGCTGCAGTCCGCCCAATGTCATTTTGTAAATCGAAAACGTAGCAAGTAAACTTTTACCCCCACCCTTTTTCTCATGTGCTCCTGTTCCATACAATGGTCGCGTCGCTATTGGCCAAAGGTAATGGCGTAGTACACTATATTCGACCAATAGCGACGGGGGCAGCAAAGGAAATTTCCACACTCTGTGCCTCTGTGAAGATACAGTGTTTTTCTTGTTCCTTCTGGAACATAGGCCATGTCTGTGAAAGGGGGCGCTGTCCGATGAAAGAATTATCGTTCTGGGTTTCCCCCGATCACGATGGCAGGCGTTCTAGAGATTTCCCAGATGTGCCTGCGTCCGAGCGCTTTTCAGTTAATCTTTTGACACCGGCCCTCATAAAAATTTCGTAATGGGCCGGGGGCGCACGTGTCTGTCACTAGAAGAGGGGTTGCGCGCGTGTCGCCATCTGTTTATTCTCCCAGTAAAGTTTCCTTTGGTCTGGTTTATTTTATTTAATTTGTACGAGGAAATCTGTATTGCTACAATATCTTGTTCCAATATGTAGTAAATTACTTCCACCAACATTTTATGTAGTCACATTTGACAAATTCTGCGCACTTCATAGCGAAAAAGTATTGTCTTTATTTTATTTTATTTTTTCAAAACATCCATAGGTCAATCGTTAGCGAACAACACTAGCGCCTAAACTATTTGTAGCATTTTTTACAAAATTAATATTACCCGGTCGAAAGATAGTAGTGGAGATAGTTATGTAATAATATGGAAAATCAATTTCGAGATTCCAAGTGATCGTCTTGGGGGCCTGAAATCGAAAAGGTATTTTTTAACGTCTGTCCTGTCAGTAGGATTTTTCCTCCTCGATATGGACCGACTCGAAGTTCTGCGATTTTTAAAGACATTCTATAAATTTTGGATTTACTTTAAGTGAAGCCCCTGAGAAAATTTCAACTTTTTCTAAAAAAGTACTCCAAGTTTTTCTTTAAATTTCTCGTAAGAATTGAATTAAATACACTTACAAAGACTGCGTAGGTCTGATATCCATTGTTAACTCCGTATTTTCGAAAATTTGAAAAGTTTCAATTTTTCTCAGCGCCATGCTACAATTACAAATTTGAGATAAGAGATTTTTTTCAAAAGAAATTTGTTCTTCATAGTTATTTTATTAATATCAAGTACTTTGAAAATTGTATTAGTTTATCGCGCAATTTTGAGTAAAATGTGGACACAATTAAAAAATTCAAAAGTTTCTCAAAAACTGCTTAATTTTTTCTTTGAACTTTTTGTGGGGATAGTAATAATTGCACTGTAATGATGACATAAACGTCATTTCGCTGTATTCTGTAGTTGTTTAAACATTACAGAAATTTAATTTTTTGATCTTTCACGTAATAGTTAATATTTACATTACCGGCGTTTTGTGTACATTATTGCATTTGTGCCAAGAAGTATTTCAAATAATTTCCAAAGAAAGGTTCTCTAAAACTCAAAAGTTTATTGTGAAAATGAGCTCAGAATTGCGCGTTTTTAGAAGCACTCAAACAACATTTTCTCAAAAAAGCGGTTCCAAATTTTTCGACGAACATTTGCATAAATGTCCAGGTTTTACTCTTCTTTGGTATTCGTAAAGTGATATCTTAACTCTGCTAACACGAGCCGCTACTGGTGGAAATACATTTTCCATTACACAACGGCCCATTGTTCTGTAAAACATGTCACATATTGATGTCGGTCTAAAAAATCTACATTGCGTCAGAAACTCTGTTTTGGTGTTGAGAGAATTCTAATTTTTTCTACCTCCCTGCACCATCGTGCATTGTACTAATGGTGCTTCCTTTCATTGTCAGGTATCACAGACGTCAAGTACATCTGGCTATCGAGAATCATACACCATGTTAGCTACAACACTGGAAAGCCCTCCGACTCCAGGAGCCGCAGTTGTGGCCGTTTCTGGAGGATTGGTCCACGGGCGAAGCTTCCCACCCCCTCTAGCGTCACCGGATGCTCATGACTTACCCTCCAGCAGTAGCGCTGCCACCAACTGTCCTTTAGCTGAAGGCAGCTCGCCAGATTCATCTACTCGCAGCCCTGGGGGCGAAGAAGTTGCTCTGCTAGGACGCAGAGATCATTCCGCATCTCAGCACTCCCTCCTTATGATGTTTGACACTCAAGATGAAGATACACTGATATAAAGGTAGCCATTCCCGTTCACAAGATCGTCATGTTGAAAGAGAAATTTATATTGTAAAGAGAAGTTAATGTTAATCTTCTCGTGTTGATGTCTTTCATATTTAAATAGAGATGTATTTTGTTTCACTTACGACTGTTTACATCTGAGCATCATTTTATTAGTTATATAAATGAATTTTTATAAAAAGAAGAGAATTTTAACATGGAATGAGAAGTGATTAATTAATTTTTATAGGAAAGTATGAATTCAAATTATACATTTTCTTGTTGGTGATTGAGAATTGAATGTACTAAGAGTTAAAATTATATGTTAAGTTGTTTAGAGATATATTAATGAATCTGAAGGTGCATTTCATTTTATTAATCTGTAAATGCCATTTCTATTTTGACCTTAAATTATTTAATATTTAATGTATTGTTGTAACTCTGCTGTAAATAAATGATGCACAGGTGATGAAAATGTTTGTAAAGGACATAGCATATTGCTTATGATTTTGTGTGAATATACTCATATCTGTTCCACATAAATATAACAGAAAGAAAGAGTAGTTTATATGTGTTTTCAGAAAATGTTCCTTTTGCTGAATGTTTTGTGCATGTTGTACCATTGTAAAAATGTATGTTGTATATTATCACCTAATACTTCTCAGTGTGAAATATGAAATCACGAGTACATATTGTGGAACATTTATATTCACTCTTCTTGATGTGTGCAGGGAATTATTTAGTTTCATATCTGGAAATCACTCAAACTCTCATTTTGATGTCTGGTCCAGTGTAACTGTGTCATTTGTGTGTTATATGCAAGAAAAGTGAGTAGATAACACATAGGTATTTTTTGAGTACAAATTCAGTAGTATCTTACTACATTTGCATGTATTTCATTGCTATTGAAACCTCAGCTGAAAATTTGTTCCTTTGTAGATGCAATGAAGAGGTGTTGATCAGAAAATTTTCCATTTACTGATCTTCCCAAAACATCTTGAATATTAAAAGATAATCAGTACTAAATGTAAAATTTCAAAAAGATAAACATTATTTTCGTTTTTTTCTTGTGAATTTTCAAAACTAAAGGAAATTGATGTGACTGAAACTGTTGAACCAGGGCTATTTCCCACATGATGTTTTCTAAGAACTGACAAGAAGACTGTATTGCATGATGCACCATGTGATTAAATGATCTGAAATATGACTCGCTGTGTGATGGAATCAGGGAAGAATGTGTTAATGTTAGACAATGAAAAATAAAATATTTTTATCAGAAAATAATTTTAGATTTTTTCTCTGATTTAGTGTGTATATTCTGATTGTTCCTGCTATTTGTAGGTTAGAAACCACTATGATAAATACTTAGAAACAGACATTTTCATTGAAAGAAATTTATTGAATATTCGCATGGCAAAAGATTCCAGTGGCGGCGCGTGAACATATGTTGAGGCTAGGCAATATAGATTAGATACTGAACAGTGGGGAATTCCGGGTCGGAAGTATGGGAGCCAAGCCGCACTTCAGTCCAACTTTTTTGTAATTTTATTTAATTTATTCAAAACAATTGTCTCAATGATATCATTACATTCCAATTTTTTTCATGAAGCACGTGCAGACGTAATTTCTAGATTCTCATCTTATAAAAAATGTTACTCTGAAAATAATTCAGAATATGGATTTTTTTCGAAGAATTTAAGAGTCACTGAATTACATATGTGATCTTTTGACATCTAATGTTTTTGTATAGCTTTTGATAAATGTTTCGACAGAGAACATCTTCACCGGCGAGATCTCTATGTTGAAGCCTTCAACATGCCACACTAATCTCTAGGCCCAATCGCCTCTGCAAGTCGACGAGACTTGAATTCGTGGGGTTGAGAAGTCTCATGGCCTCGCCTATCACCTCGGTGTAATATATATCTTACACCGTCCTATCACTCGCGACATGATGCGAACAAATCTTCGATCAAAAGAGTTTCGAATGTTTTCTATCACGTTTAACTCATAATCCGTATATTCTTCTCCTTCTCCATCTCCATCTCCTTCTCCCATCTCCGCTACTGGAGTATGGGCATAGTTGATTTCGCTTCTCCCGCTGTTTATGTGTCTCAATATTGGGAATCTACGGGTTGCAGGAAAGGTAATTCCCTTCCTCAGTTTTGGGCGACGTTTACATGATTCTTAAAGTTATGTCTTCATCTATGATATAGTTGAGGTGCTGTATATTGAATTTTTCTGTTGTTTTTTTTTACTTTCTCGCTACGGGCTAGAGAGAAAGTGATATAATGATGCGCGAAATAAAGGCAAATTATCTGCAGAGGAACTATTATTACAGGGCCCTGGAAACGAAAATGAGGGTAAATCCAGTTGTTGAATTTAGAAATAAAAATCCTCTAACACGTGGTGTAGCCCGAATCCTTGGTCTGTGAGTCCTTGAAACCGAAAAATCGAATGATGGCAAAACGTATCTGTCCGCGTGTGAACAATGCTAGCGACTAAACCGTTCAGCCGATTTTCTCCAAAATTTATAATCCCCAATCGATCTGGTTGATGTCGCGGCCCCTTGAATTTGAAGCCGATACTTCAATTTGGGGGGGGGTACTTCGCTTGAAGCCCCTGAGACATTCTCAATTTTTTCAAAAAAATGGTTCCATTGTTTTTTATTAAATTTCATTATTAGATCGTGTGAAGGGCGTATGAGAGAATGGTGCTGGTCTTATTTTTGTTGAAAAGCCTGATTTTTTTGAAAATTGCAAAAGTTCAAAATTTTTCAGAGTCTTTCTAAAACTAAAGTCTTTCTAAATATTGATCATATTGTTTTTTCCTTACTGAAATTTGTTCCTTAAAGATAAATTTTGAAATAAAGTCATGTACAATTTTTCTCTCTGCTTGCTTTCGACTGGCATCCGCCGTTGCCCACTGCGATTCCACTTACTTTCCCGGGACTTCCAGTCCCAACTGAATACAGTAAAAGTTGGCCACACGTGATTTCTATTCCCCCGCTGCTCACATTTCTAGCCGACATAGTACGACATGTGGGCAGATGCTCCGCTGTCCATGATCCACGTATTTTCCATGTTGACACCTCCAGGAAATTCCACGTTTAATGAAGTATACTCCTTGTCGCGATGTGATGACTTATGCTTAGGCTTGTTCCTGCAGAACCGGGCGATGTGGCCCCTTTTCCCGCACTGATAGCATTTGATGTTTTGTTTCACCTCCTGGTTTTGATCGACTGATTTCTGCTTGCTCGATCCACTTGATGACGGCTCGCTCTGCTTCGTCGACCTCTTTGATTTCGCCGATTGATTTTTGCCCGATGAGACCGTGAACGCAGTTTCCATTTACTCAACCAAAGACAGGTTTGCTTCTTCGTCAACTAACCTAGACGTCAGATTTGTCAGCGTTTGCCTGTCTTCGCTAACTGATAGCCACGCCTGTCGAAAATTCAAAAATTTCTGCGGCAACGTGCTGATTATTTTTGTCATTATCGCCGCATCGCTTACAGTCTCGCAAATATCCTTTAATTTCTTCGCTAAGTTTTCGACATTCGCAATGTGTTGAGCAACGCTGTCACTATCTTTCATTCGATATTGGTGAAATCGTTCGTGTGCAATCATTTTGCTCGACTCAGATCGTTGCAAATAGATCGAATCAAGCTTATCAATTATTTGATGAGATGACTCACAATTCTCAATCAAGGTTATCTGCGCGTAGTCTAACGCAGATGTCAAAATAAACATTGCCGTTGCGTCATTTTTAATCCATGCCTTCTGCGTCTCATTGTTATTTTCCGGTTTCAGTTCAGTTCCATGGACGATTTCGTAGAGTAATTTTGCCCGAAGTGCACAGTTCATTTGGAATCGCCATTGATTGTAATTACTGCCATCAAACTTACTCAGGCTATTCATGTCTAATCTCTCAGCCATTGTGACGTCACTCAATTGCCACACATGCGACGAACGCGACCTCAAGCGAGACGAACACGAGCTTGAACAAGAACGAACACGCTTCCACCACTAAATTCGAGGTTAGGTCCGTCGCGATTAGAAATCTGACTCATAGATTGCAATCGACAATTATATGCACGTGGCGAGCCCTCCAAACGGTTAAAGCCTCCTCGATAAACTGCGCGAGTCACACGACGAATGCGCGCTCAAGCGAAACGAACACGCTTCCACAGCCAAATTCGAGGTTAGGTCCTTGGCAATTCGAAATCCGACTCACAGATTACGATCGGTCACAAATAGTCTGGTTTTTCCACTTCAAGCGTTCTCTGGGCCCATAACCTTTTGAATAAAACGAGTATTTTGTTCAAATGACTATTTATTTAATTGTTTTTAATACAAAAGAACGGAGGGCCCGTTCACTCGCGCACGTACAATACCAACCGTCAAAGAGATACCAACATGGGGCGCGAGAGTTCTCGTCGACTGATATAGATGGCGCCAGTACTCGAAGTACGAAAATTCAAATAATCCAATAGTGCTGTTAGCAGTGGCATAGTTTTTCCAGCATCCGGGGCAACAAAGACTCCCTCTCCCAATCGTTTCTTGCAGTGGTTAAAGTATTTTGAAAACAATTATTTTATAAATTGTAAAATTAAACTCTAAAATCAAATACGTATCTGTTTGAATTATTGTTCCTAGTTTAAAATAATCCACACGAAATTGATAAGTACATCTAAATGTTTACTTATAAAATAATTTATTTTTCATGAGGTAATTAAGCTTTTTAATTAAAAATTCGGCCTTAATTTATTTTGTCGACTGTAAATATACATAAGTTAAAATCATTAACAGGTTCAAGTCCGATTTGCACTCACCTCACTATGGTGTATTTATTGTTTGCAATGTTCCCGTTTACTTATGCTTCTTGGCAGTTAGGTCTCAGAAGAAAAGTAATAGGTTAACAAATGAACCAATAAAGAAGCAAACAAAATGTATATTACTCATTGGCAAAGAATGCTGTCAATAAGAAGATCCCTCTTCCGCAAACTTATCACTTTGATGTTGAACCCATCCATGTTGAAAATTCAATTGATAGCACAGCAAGTGCACTAAGATATGGACTGCGACATGATGTTCCTCAGAAAAGATTCGATTATTTTAAGTGACGAAAAGCATCACTCTAGCTCCGAAGTATGAAGTAGTCATTGAGGTTGTAACTAAAATTTGTATGAGTTTTGTTGTTTCGGAAAATGAATTTTCGTGATTGCTTGTTATAATAAATTGTCGTAATAGCACCATCCAACAGCTCCATCAATATTGTGTATGTCTTACCTTTGGTACCAACAATTCTGTTGTCAGTCATTTCTTCATTAACACTGGATAATTTAGTAGTAGAATGAAATTCATTCTCGGTGAAATTTGTTGAATATTCTGAAATTGGAGGAATTAAACAGTTTGCCTTTCTAAATTATCCAAAGCCTGGAACAGATCGCGGGGCTCCCTCGTGATTCAGCTACACTCTTCTTTAGCGACTACTTTTGACGCTTTCTTTCTGACGTACTTTGCAGCAAATTCAGAATCAATATCGTCTGTTGAATCTCTAATTTTATTTATGTCTTGAACAGAAGTATAGACATTACGTTTCGCTTTTACAGCATCAATTGATCTTGCTTGTAATTGAGCGTATAATATTCAACCTTGTAACATATCACATCGTGGCCTCGAAGTGCGGCCAGAGACTGAGAATTTGAATGCCCCGCGTGTCTGCCGCCCTGAACTGTAAACGGCGGCTTTATCTCGGCCTCTCGCCGTTTCCAAGAACCAAATGAATGACGATCATTTGTCGGAAGTGCCCGTGAGCAAATTCTCTCATTCTGGTTTCCGAAAGGGTCGAGTGTGAAGCGCGGTGCAACGCTATGAGAAACTATGAAGTGACCCGAGGCGTGCTGCTTGGCGGAATTCCATGCCGTGTTCGGTGTAACGAGAACATAACGGCCGGGCAGAACTTGCGTAGAAACTGCACGGAGCCTCAACGGGCTTGTTAGGAAGGTCGCGACTTTCCGGAGCTGGACTTGCTGTTACATCCCGAAGCGAATGTAGCGCAGTGAGATAGGCAATTTTATCAATTTCGCTGGTTATTGCAAGTACACAAGTGCAATCAATTATTGGCGATATTCAATGCATTATTTATGATATTTGGAGATTTTTTCATTTAATATTAGGTTTGTTGTTTCAAAACGTACAGTTGATGATTTATTTGTGTAAGAGTGACCTTTCTGGATGAAAGTCCCTTAGTGTCTCACGCAAGTATCGCGGAAGCCAGAGTGCCTGTAGCTGGCGAGCAGTTTGCGAGCGTTCTTGCGAATACGAATGAGTGTCGAAGCTCTTTCATTATTGCTATATATACCAGTGTAGAAAAGTTTTCGAAATGAAATAATGTTATTTGTGTGCAACGTGTTGAAGCAATAGTGCTTGTTGCAATGTGCTGGAGTTGTGCCCAGTGGAAATCAAAGCCAGATCCATGTACGCTAGAAGTGTATACACCTTACACGAACACGATGCATAAAATTACGTATGTAATGTTTCGATATAGACGTTTCACTTAGTTTGAGTGAATTTACTTGAATTGCTTACATTTTTATTATATGAATGGGTGAAAACTAAAACGGTAAACGTGACATTTTATAAATTCTGAAAAAACGTCTTCATTTTAGGCTATGATTTAATGGAGATGTATTTTCGTGGTTTTACTGAACATTTGAAATGCCGTGGTTTTAATCATGAAACAAAGCACCAAGACTTTACAGTAATATTGATTTAAATAAACAGCTTTCTTAGAATTTTTAAAATGTCACTTATACTGTTCTGGTTTTCACCCATTCATATATTCGTATTTTGAATTTTTGAAATTACGAGTACATTTTCGTCATTCGATGGAGGTGCAACCTAAAGTCTACTGACAATATCTCAACTGGAGATGAAGCATCTTCATTGAAGGAAGTGAAATATGAAGATAGTTGTGTTTATAGGCACACAGAGCTTTGTTGTTTGGCTCGTTTTTGTCTTATCATTCAATAATTGATCATATTGACACTTGTTTTGTACTGATAAATGACATTTGATGAATTTTCGTGGGTAATTATTTGCTATAACACATTGTTATTATCTGTAATGTTTAAAGTCCAAAGTATAAGTGGATTTCCATGCTATAATTTTTAAAAAATTTTGGGATCTCAGTTATATCCAGTCACTTTTCCAGACCATCATTGTCCTGCCCTTAGATACAAAACATTTTAAAATTACACTTAAACAAAAATTCAAGAAAACAGATCAAGCTGTACTCTAGCGTAGTCTTAGCGTATGTAGCCTTCCTGCACTGATCAAGTGACTGGTGTAATATGCGGTCCACGCTCTCGAACGTCAACGTTCGCAGCTGTGACGATAGCATTGTCAGGGGGCAATTGCCGAACCTAGTCGTCGCGGGCAGCAGACGCGAGGGGGCTCTGCGGCGTTGTTCGCTGCGCCTCAGAGAACGCGCCAGCAGGGACCGTCACTCCACAGAGCTATATCAAGCTCTATGCGGCGCTCAGCGGACACGTTCAGAAACATCACCGCCACGCTGGCACAAACGTCGCGCCTCAGCAGCGCGACCAATCAGGGAACCAGCGGGACCCCCAGAGGCATATATAAGCCCGTCGGAGTGGAGCAAGGACGCTGTAAGTAGGCCCATTATGGATTACGCGTGCGCAAATTCGGGGAATATCGACGCACATGCACTTAAACAAGCTGCAAATAGTTCAAAATCTGTGCCTCTGCTTTATACTGAGAGCGCCGCGTTTCAGAATAACTGATTTACATTTAGCTTTAAAAATGTCACTCCTCGAAGCGCATTTTTAAAACATAGCTTCCAATTTCTATTCAAAAGTAAAATGGTCGAATAATAACAGAATTAAAAACTTGGTCGTATACGAGCCGAATCCGATGGCCAAGTACTAGCGCCCGAGAGATTTGCTATAGTAGGTTACCCCGAAACAGCAAAACGGGCAAAACGCCAATACTGTGATGTAACACACATCATATGGTTCTAATGTGAGAACGTTTTAAAAAGATAGTTCGGGTGGAGCAGTAAGACGGAGCACGTGTGCAAGAGAACGTTGTTTTTCTCGCTCTTTGTCAGGGTGGAACAAAGACGGCAACGGAGGGGAGACAGCAAATCCGGGCAGCAAAAGCGAGCCGGACAGCAAAAGCGAATATTAATACTGAGGTTATTTAATCGAGTGTCTTCAATGGTTTGTACAAAAACACTACGCATGATTTGGTGTTGGCTATTTGTTCTGCTCCAGCTTCCACTGTATTGAAATACATCGTTCCCAAAATAGCTTCTGTTTGCTTGAAAGGTAGCACCATGTCGCGTTTACATTCAGCAACATCCACCATCGCACGAGCGCCCTGCTCTCGCATTCCTCTTCATCATCCAAACCGCTTTCTGAAGCTCTGTCGTCTTCCATCCATTCATTTTCCATGAAGGTTGTGAGGGTATCATAAGCCTGATTTTTTGGGAATGTGTGGCCTCAGTTAAAGATGATTAACATTAGATAATATTTTTAGTTAACTTATTATTAATTTTTTTGTATGGCGAATGCTTTGTCTTATAATTTAGATAATGGTCCTGTGAAGGTTGCTGCAACTGCTAACTCTGGGCTGCGGAGTAAAAAGATGTAATTCTTCTCTCACACTGACTCGTTAGGGAGATGAAATACTGCTAACGAACTGACATGGTGCATCGTGATATCCTCTTTGATAACACCTGATATAAGTGCAAAGACTTTCAAGAACTTTTTTCTCTACTTTGTCATGAACTTCTCGGCTGGTCAGGTGGGAATGGAAGCGGTCGTGTCACATCTGGTGTTTCTTTACAGACGTGTGTTGCGTCATCACTTCGGGGTCCATGACCCCGGGCTCTCTCGAGACACGTGGAAGTGGATTCGTTTTACATCCGTATGTATCGACCTTCGCTGAATCACGAACACCGGACACAATCTTGAGGCGTGCTGTTCTCGCGATATCGACTTTCGTTGAATTACTAAAACTTTGGCCCACTCAAGAAAAAAAGAATTTCGCGTCTTCCGTATGCTGTTTGACACCTTCCGTTTTCGCGATATCAACTTTCACAGAATCACTAGAACTCGTATTCAATGTGCGCATCCTGTTTGCACATCTGATTTGTGCATCCGTTTTGCGTATCTTCCCTCACAACTCCGTTACTTCAACACGGTCTAATGTATATAACCTCATTTTTTTAAAGAGTCACAGTTTAGTGCACAACAGTGGCGATTAATGAAATGTGTAGTGGACGGTTCTATTCTTTGCAAGACCCTTTTGAAGTCATTAACGATAAATATTATTCGGTTTTATTTAGATTCCGTTCATTTATTGTATATATTATATATTATTATATATAATATATAATAATGTTATAATAATGTATAATAATATATATTATATATTATATATGTAATTAGTTGCTGTGTGTGTTAGTTCATTCAACTTTTTATTCTTTTTCAGACAAAAATATTAGACATTATAATCCTGAACAGCATGAGATGGTGATACGTCAAACACCTGCTCCTGAGCAACGCGAGAAGGTGATACGACTTGCTGTCAATAAATTTATTTGAGAATGCAAATCATTCATTCTCATTTGTGTTCTCACTTAATATTCCACGATTTTCGAAAAACCGTTTGGTTCTGTAGATCGTAGTCGTCAACAACATCAGTAACAACAGCGTGTATCATGGATTGCAACTGCTCCATGATATAGTCTTTAAACAGTTGGGTACAGCGTGGTATCATTGCTAATTCTTTAGATGTCACTGACTCCCTCACGTTTCTCAATCGTTGCCAAAATTATTCCAACTTAAGTAGTTTGTATAGCTCACTGAACCCCCTAGTTTCAAAATTTACGCGCAACTCGAATGTCGTTTCATAACCGATATCATCTCTTGACGCACAAAATTGTGAGATGCAACGCATTATTCTGAACTCTCGCGCAGCTTTGTTAAATCGAAGAGAATCATTTTTTGACACGAAACGGGAATTTTTTTCTACACATCAATAATCCGGTAATTTCAAAATTCAACGAGACTCGCGATAGCGGAAAAGCACTCTCTGAAATCGTCGGTTGAAATCGTCGGTGCACATCCACATTTATCTTTTTGAACCAATCGCTCACTCTGGATCTTGGTAGCATTGCTCTTCGATCGTCGTAGCATTGCTCGTCGCAGAGCGGTTATTGACGTGCATAATCGAGATGAAAAATACTTCCTGTGAACCATCGCTAGAAGGCTCTTTCACAAATGCCTCGCTCTTAGAAATGCTAGTTAGGACGAAGACGAGAACGTCCAATCACGTATAAATCTCTTTTTAGCGAATTAGAAAACCATGTCGATTTGCATGACATCTCCTGCCTACTTTCAGTTCACGATAACGCATCGTGCATCAAAAGTCTTCCTTTTTTCGTGTTTTCAATCTCATTTGGTGTTGGTGGAAAAAGGAACCGTGGGATGTTTTAGGTCCTGTTTATTTTGCGGAAAGAAAGAGAACCATTTCAATAGTTTTGTTACAAACATCATATGGTGTTAGTCACTATGGTTTTTAAAAAATGAGAAGGTTGATGAGTGGTCAACACAATTCCCACGGACATAAGGTTTTCGCTTTCGAACGGTGTTTGAATTAGTTTCGAACACAGGAGAAACTGCTGGAATGTTAGATTGTAGTTCCGTTGCACCGACACGTTTGTCGTTGCCGTCTTCTCCAGAGAAACGATTTATGCGATTCGTAAATCGCGAAAAACAGCAGAGATGCCTTATTGTGGCGAATGTTGATTTTGTGGCGTTCACCGTTCCTATCTCTTCCTGTGAGTCATCACTGACCAAATCTTATCCTCAGGCCTACCAAATTCATTAGCCCTATCGGTTTGCTTCAATGATGTGTGCAAGTTTGATAATGCACGATCCCAACAAGTAGTGTATCTCGACCGTAACGTCGGTTGTTAAAACATTCATTGGGCACTGCAAAAAATATTTTTAGTCATCTGTCAATTGTTACATTTGTAAAGGCCCTTTTCTTCCAAGTTGCGTCTGCGTTAGAGACCACTACCGTTTCAGGTGTTATTTTAGTGAAACAGATCATCAAGCTTGCAATTCTCGTGCAGGTGGTCGGGTATCATGCTGAGGCCAATCACGGACACATTCCTTTAATCCATCACATAAGGAATCGTATCTGTCCTATTTTGACGCCAACAATTTGTACGGCTACAGTATGTGACATCCATTACCTACAAGATGGTCAAGATGGTTGTCTGATACTAATATTCGTACATTTTATTTGAAGCAGGCGGTTGCCCAGGCCCATCGCGGATACATTCTGGAAGTCGCCCTTAACTATCCAGACGAGATTCGAGATCGATTGAGGGCTTTACCTCCTTGTCAAGGTGACCACCATCTCGAAGTGGTCTCGATAAGTCATGTTATTGGATGCTATGTCATTCATATCCAAACTTTCATTCAGGCTACGGAGTTGGAAGTGCAATCCCACAAAATTTATCGCATTCACTGTTTTAATCAGAGATGTTGGCCTGCCACCCACATGGACCTCAAACATTTACGGCGGCAGCGCAATCAACGTGTAATTTACCTCGTTAACAGGTGGTGGGGAAAATGTGCGCGAGGCGTCTCATTGCAGACTACGCTATCCTGCGAAGACGCCATGTCAAAGGATATCTCATGACCATTGAGTTGCGAAGAAAAAAAGCAGAAGTGAAGCTCGGGAAGCCCATTTATTTAGGTTTTTGTATTTTAGAAATTTCCAAATTCAGAATGTAGGAGTTATTTCAACTATTGCAAAGAGCGGCTTCGCGATCTTTAGCTGTACATAAACATCCATTCATTCATTTTATCTGCCTCAACGAACATGTACGCCGAACTGAATTGGTGTTCAGAATGGTTCGACACGTCTTGCTTTGCTGCCAATAGTTCATTTAGTCTAACCGTGCTGGGACTGTTTAAAGACGAATGCGGCAATGATCCCATGGTCAAATTCGTAGGTTTGCGTCTAAAGATATTCTCCTTACTTACATATTCTCAGGCGACCGTTTCGCGGACGACTAGCGTTAAACGTTCCGTTGTTAATAAATATAAATTCGAAAATTATTTTAACTATGTATTGCAAAATCGTCCTAGAATCGACAAATAACTTTGCAAACGGCCCAAAAATCATCACATTTATTCATTTGTCCAAAACAAGAATTTCTTGTTGGCAGCAGACGCCAAAAGCTATCGGATTGACAAATTAAGAAGTTAATCCTAGGGCCACTTCTGCATCATGAGTAAACGTCCGTGCGCACCTACAGCGTTCTCGTTCGTCCCTGCATGCAAGGTTTTAGAATAGATTCTCTCTTGTATTACTAGTTATATTTATTATTTGTCATTATTATTTATTTGTTCTTTATTATTTATAAGTATTAATTCTTTCACTACAGACTTCTTTTAAATTTCATTATGTTGACTATTAAAAAATGGTTGCATCTACACAGTATTCATGTAATGAAATAAAGAGAGAAAAGAGTGGGGGGACAGTTGTAGTAACAGAGGAGCATTTGCAATGACATTCCTCTCGCGACAATCTCATTCAGTCAACATCCGCCATCATAGCAAGATGTGACAGCAGCAGCTACAAAATCGCCGTCGACGACGGCAGCGGGTGGGAAAGCGGCCAAGATGTGGAAAAACCTTGCGAACGTTGGAGGTGACGACGCCATCGCCGCCTTCGTGGAAAAGGAGGAGGGGGAAAATTTTGAAACTGTGGAAAGGTATCTCCGACGTGGTGGCTGACATCACCATCGCCACGCGGCGCGGCGACTACAATGGTAAAGAAAAGGCAATTCACAACATTGCCATTTCCTCCCAAGAGGAAGAAGCAGGATTCATGGATGTCCTCTTAAAAGATCCAATTCACAGGCCGGCTCTGCAGCATTGCGTTGTCATTATCCGGCAAGTTATACATTCTATCTCTTCTCACACCAATAAAGGCAAATAAATTGCAGTAAATAAAGTAAATAAAGGCAGATAAAGGCAAGGGGGCTGATCTAAAAGCTCCCATTCCGGAAGACATGACACATCCTGCAATGATAGGAGGAGGCGGAAAAAAGAAAAGAGTTTAACATCACTCACGTGTCTAGATCTGCTCGAACAACAACACCATGGGTGGAGACGGTGAGATGAAGCTGAGAAGGGACAACGAGAATTCCTAATCGTTGAGATATTTTCGGGAACACGGCGCTCCTTCTCGCCGCTCGAAGGAAACATCTCGACTGTGTGCTGATGCTCCTTCAAATTGGAGCGGACATTACTCGAAAAATAAGCTCGAACAGACGCCGGAAGATGTCGCGCAAGACGAAAGCTTCAAATTGATATTACAACTATTGGATATCCGCCACCGTATTCGAAAAAGGAAGAATCAACAGTGAACGTCTAATTTTTGTGAGGTGTAGGTTTGTGTCTGTGTGTATATATACTATTCTTTCAGTGAACGTTGTACACTACAGCCATGACTCATCTCGGTGAGGTCACGCGAACGTGTATCTTCGCAACAGTGACATCATTCTTCATTACATTCGCAAACTGACCATTGAAGACCTCGACGATGACGGTCTATTCCTCCTCCTATCCGCAGTCTCTCTGATGTTCTAACGATCAACCACCTTAGCTCCGAGCGAGAGAAGACGTCAAAGAACTTTTTTGTGCTGTGCCGTGAACTCCTTGGCTGGTCTGGTGGTAACGAAAAGTGGATGCATCACATTCGATATCGTTTTTACGTGCGTGTGCTTGCTTTGTCATCACTTCAGGTCTCAACCTCCCCACGGGGTTTACTGAGATTCGTAGTTATGGTTTCTTTTAACATCTGTTTGCTGTATCATCACTTTTCCGGTCCCATCGCCGACTGTGCAACAAAATTCTATATGCAAGACATGCTTCAACCGAGTCAGCAGAAAAAGGTTTCAGGAACTTTTTCCTGCTGTGTCGTGAAGTCCTCGGCTGGGCAGGTGGGAACGGAAACTGCGGTTGCGTCTCATCCTGTGTTTCTTCACGTCTGTGTGCTGTGTATCGCTTCAGATCCCAGTTCTCCTTCCCCCGCGGGCTTTCCTGAGACAAATGGTAGCAGTTTTGTTTTACATTCGTTTATTGTGTGTTGTGCTGTGTCACCACTTCTGGTTCCAGTTCCCGGACTGTCCTGAGATTAGTAACACAGTGCAGGGAAACATCCCCCACCACCCACTCCTCCAATACTACCACGACGACAATATAAACATCAAGAGTCATGTTCATAATCTCGAATAGTATTTGTTGTCTGTGGATGCAAATAAATTATATGAATTCCAGTAATGTCTTTTTAATATTCTTATTTACGCTATCACTGCCAGGCAGGGACTCCTTTCCCCACTCATCTGCCACTCGCGTAGTCGCTCAGGTTCGCACTCTCTGGGCCTAGCTTTTGACGCGAATCTTCATCATCTTCTTCTGATTATTACTATTATTACTATCATTATAATTATTATTGACCTTTTTTCTATATTGCTCTTGACAAGGCACGTGCTAAATGTGCGAAACGTTGAGATATTAATAAATGTATATAAACTACTGAAGTCTTAATTACTGGAATCTATCTAAGATTGATCCTATATGGTCCAAACCTACGTAAAGCTTATCATCTATCTATATTATTATTATTATTATTATTATTATTATTATTATTATTATTATTATTATTATTATTATTATTATTATTATATGATTCTATCTCTGGATAAAATCTCAGGATTGAACGGCTTCTTCCAAGTAACAACCCTTTTCGACGTCGAGGTAGGATTGTATGTATTAGGCATGAGTAATACGATTGTTGAGGAACTTTTTGACTTTCGCACATGTGTTCAAGATGACAACGTTCTGTAATTCCATGTCTTTGCCATGTTCAACTACTGTAGGCTGTTATGCAGAGTTATTGGTTTCTCTAATCACTCGGTATTCAATACGTCTGGATTGAGCGAAACCCAAATAATTATAGGTATCATCTCTTGATATTGCCACTATTATTTCTCCCGTTTGGAGTTGAAAGTCATTATATTTGCGCATTCCTTAAGTATTTTTTTTTTCGTTTTGCAATTTCATCGCAATATCAATGGAGAAGTTTTCTGTTATTTTGAGCAAATGTGTAATTCGTGTCTGTTGTTGCGTATAATTTTATATAATCTATGTACATTAAATGTGAAAGCTTCAACTGTGCCATTTTTTTATTTTTGATATTGAACCCTTAGTTGCTATTATTTAATCTGGTTGATTGAGAACTCAAAGCTAGACAGAGCTAGAGAGAAAATCCTTGGTAGATGCTTCTCCTAGTGGTGATAGGATCTTTTGCTACGTATTTGTCTTGTGAAACGAGCGTGACTGGTGTTATCCAATTTCCTGGTGTATTTAAGAAAAGTGACAACTGACGGGTGAATTTTGAATATTTTGGGAACTTTCAAAAGCAGGAAGGGGAACTGAATCAAATGCATTGCTTTAGCCATGGCATGCTGTATGTATGTATGTATACAGTGACGAACGCGAGCGCCTATGTTCGTTCCATACGCGCACTCATCAAGAAAACGCCTGTAGTAGACCAGGTGAGCGAGCGCGGCGCTATTTGCAAAGGGGGCGACCGCAGCGTGCTATACTGTTGCGCGCTATGTCCGCTTCACGGCGCAGGAATGTAACGTAGAAGCAGTCGGTCTGGATAGGAGGAGACGACGCGCACTACCCCTACACGGAGGGCGCATGCATAAATAGGCGATCCCAAGTCTTTCTCTTTCGTTCCTGCTGCACTCTCCTCAGTTCTTGACCGCCGATCCAGCAACAACTTCGACAACTCAGTAGGTAGGAATATTGGACGTCGGACAGACGCCTAGATAGCCGTCTGCGAACGTTTAGTAGAATTTTATGGAGAAAAGTTTTCTTCAAATAAGACGGAAGGAGTTAATTTAGAATCTGTCATTTCATTGTGGAGCTGAGGACAGTACAGGAGGGAAATAGTTCGTGCTGTGATGAAGTAAATTTCAGTCAGAGGCGCAATTTGGGAGAGTGCGAGCGAATACTACGCGTGCGTCCGAAATACGAACGATGAATGCGAATTGTGGTGCAAGGAACATTCGCACGTGGGCATGAACAAAATATCGAGGGAGACGAAGCAGACGAGGACAAAAGGGGTCGGGTGAAGAAGACTGATTAACCGTTTCACTTGCTGACAACGCGTTTCTTCTGCAGCTATCCATGGAGCACTACTGTGATGATTAATATCTGTAGACCAGAGTGACGATCAATAAGTCTCTTTTTCATTTTTAGTCAGTATTCCATTATGTGTGGCTGGATGCTTTCTTTCTCTGAGGCTTTTGTAGAACATCTTCTCATTGATGTGAAAAGGAGTGTTATGTTTTTTGCGCGCTGCACACTCTTTGTAACGCCAGAGTCGATGGCAACACTAATTGAGTATTTGTTGCAAAGTGTAAAGTATTCATCTACATTTTGGCTATGGCTTTCATGTTTTGTTTTCGTTTTGATTTTCTTGAAGATACTCGCAGCGTGTTTAACTATGTTCTTGCGTCTGTTATCTTGTTTATATTGTTTTAGTCTCCCCAAGTCTTTCCTGATATTAGTTGTCTTATGATCTATACGTAGTTCCCACTTTGGCTTCCCGTGTACCTTTCTGCCTTGTCGTGTGTGTTCTTTGTTGTGGGAGCCGTTAGATCTGACTGATGCTACTGCACCACAATAAACTGTCGGGTGGACATCTGTAAAGTTGGAATGATGTATAAGATCATTTGGTATGACAGACATGTTCAATATCTCAAATATACGAGATAGTTTTCTGGATGCGCTCTGCTTTGTGATACTATGCCGTTGTGTTTGGTTCAAGCGTTCAAATTCAATGATTGCTGCGTAGAATTCGTCTCGTACTTGCATTACAAGAACATCTTCGTTTGATATCTGCACCATCAGTTCGGCGTCTTTTGGAGGTGTTTGAGGACTTGTATTTCGAGATGAATTTCTAACTCTTAGACTTGTCTCGATCTCTTGTTCTATGTATCCTGCAACTGTTTGAGGCTCTTAATTCTTAAGTGAATCTTTAACTATTGCAATGAGTCATTCAGACTCACTGCACAGCTCGGCCCTCGCGTCACGCTGAATCAACATATTTCTAGGCAAAGAGTGCATCTTTGCACATTCGCCACGCGCAGCTGCGTGCGCGCCGCGAACCGAGAATTTCACAGCCAGCGTCCGTCCCCGAAAGGCACCATTCCATCCCTTTGTATAGCAGTAGGTGACGGACAACCAAAACTTACATTAAGAGGCGAGAACAGCCCACCATAAATGACTAAGTGACTATAAATCACAAGTCAAAGAAGACTAGCCCATGGAAAGCTTCGCGACGTGATAGGTTGGGCACTTTTCGAGAGGTGTGGGGACGGAAAACCGCAGGAGCACAAGGCGCTAGAAGGTGGCCACACTTAGAAAAAGACTGTTGAGGCGAGCGGTTGGCTCAGGGAGGTTGGCTTCTCCCTTCGAGATTCAACGACGATTATAGCTATACGGAAGCTGTCGATAGTCTTCAGCCATTATCTTCCCGCATCGGAATGCAGTCCGGATGCCGGTCTAGAACGGTTAGCGTAACACCCACAAAGTACACAACAGGGTGTGCAGCCTAAATATTCGGCTGCCAAACATAATACGCGGTCCAGGCGACGTATGACGGCCTGTGACCCGTGCATCGAAAGTCGCTGTTCCGATCCCGCGGACGCCCGTGGAAGATCTGCCCAGCCAGGCGACGTGTTCCTGCCGACTACAGATGTCCATGGTTCTCCAACGGGTCATCTGCTGCCACCGGCCTATATCTGACGTGTAATCCTTCGGAGTGACGTATCAGAAATTAATTCATCCATTCCCGTAAGTGTTAACGTTCAACTAGTTAATAGCCAGAGTAAAGCCCTAAAAGGAATATTATGTAAAAGAGGACTTACTATACCAATAAACGTGTCCCCGCCATTTTGGTCGGGTGGCCTCACAAGAAAAATGTGCATTATTTCGTAGCTAGTAAGCAAATGCAATCCATTCGACCCAGGGCGCTCATCTCTGCAGATGTCTCATGGCCGGTACCCAGATCACAGGTAGGCATACGCTTGGCGCCCTCCCTAATAAATTTAGCGCGTGCTCCTGGTATCTGGAAACAACCGTCGCATCTTCAGTGTGACGGCAGCTCCTCCCCTATGATAGTGTGATTCACAGCGGCACGGCAAAAATTGTGTCGCGTGGTCCATTACACTATTAAGTTTGTTGGCACTATTGCGTAGGGATTTTGTCACTTCTGATTTAGTTTCTTCCAGCAACGTCTGGTAGATTCTTGCTGAGAATGCTGAAATTGCTAAGGTTGTTGCTAACAATTGTACATCGTTGATCAGCGATTTGTGCTGTAACGTTTAATTCTGGGATTGCATTCTGATTGTATTCAGATTGCATTGTTGATATAGCTCATGCCAGTACATGTTATTTTGCATCCTTTCTTACAACCAACCGACTCTAGCAAAAACAGCTCATTTTCTTTCAAATGGTCGTCAAGTATCATGGCAATAATAGAGGAGAAAACTTTATAATTTGTAGGTAAACATGTAATATGTTTATAATTCTCAGACAAGCCACATTTCAACCTTTCAGTAACATGAATGTCACGCCCAACGTACAAATTTCTGGCAACATACATAGATGGTCCTTTCAAAAGTTTTGAAATTGACTCGCCAAAATACCATGAGAGCATATCAGATATTTCCACAAAAAAATATGAATTCTATCTACTCTTTTCACTACGCCACAGTTTTTCCTGTTTTTTTACTGAATAAATCTAAATCTAAATCTACTCCTGGAATTTTCCAAATATGGCTTCTCTTTATATATATATTCTTACATCCTTTGTTGAAATTACCACTTCATTTCCCGGTTGTTGTGACAAGCCTGTTCTTCCTGTCGTATCCAGTATGGTTCATCAAAATATTGCTTTGGGGTGGACCAAATCTGAAAGCAAACGCCCGTCATGGCCGAAGCACTTGGGGGATTTATGTCATTGTCATTGGTGTCCCTCAACTTAAAATATGTTTAAAAGCCTTTTTGGTTGTATGAGAATTGGAAATTTTCTTCCTCGCGTCACGCAGCGTGTTAGTCTGGCCACTAGAGATTATTAGTATTATTGTTATCTTACATTATTCACAGTATCTACTGGTCGGTGTGTCAACCACACACAGGAATGATGACCAGGTGTGTGGTTGCTTTACTGAATGTTCAGATGGCTTCTGACAATACGGCAAGTATTCAAAATTACTGACTTTTGCATATTATATACATTCCTGGCATCCAAGTGAAGACACTCCAGTGCCCGAAGTGTCATTTTCGGGATCACTCCTGTAGATGATATTATTATAGGCACAGTTGTCACTACTGAAGTTCCACTGAGTTCAGACTTCATGGGCGAGATCGGTATACTTCTGGATCTTCTCTTGATATTTTCCCGATATGTTGTTGTGGGTATTGGGTATTGATATATCGATAAGGAAACCTGCTGATGGTTTCTATCAATGTACGTTATATCGGGTCTATTAACGCTGATATGTCTGTCAGTGATAATGGAGCGATCCCAGTAGAGTGTGTGCTCACTACTTTCAAGCACGTTCTGAGGCACATATTTATAATACGGCACGGAAGTGGCGAGTAAGCCCGTTCTCAATGCCAATAATTGGTGGACCTGCTTCGTCACTTCATCATGCCTCTTTTTGTATTCCAACTGTGCGTGGCTGCTACATCCACTTGTCACGTGTTGGATAGTTTCGCTTGCAGCCTCACATCTTCTACACGAGTCGGAATGAATGGTAGAATCTCTCAGAATGTGTTTTCTGTAGTTCAATGTTGGTACCACTTGGTCCTGGATAGCTATCATGAAGGCTTCTGTCTCCGGAAAGAGATCCCCGTGCTGGAGCCATGTGTGCGACGCAGAGATGTCGACTTCTGGTTTACTCAACTCGTGAGGGTACCTTCCATGCAGTGCCTTCGCTTTCCATAAGGATATCTTCTCTTCCGTTTCAATGATTGGTTGAACAGGCGGATCAAGCTTTTTCAAGTTCAGAGGACTATAGTTATTATCAACTGCGCTCACTGCTTGCTGAACTCTCCCACAATGTTCCAAGAAGTATCTTCTGAGTGAAGCAATTTGAGAGCTGTGTAGATTTATGAGATCTACAACACCTCGCCCTCCTTGCGACCTTGGAAGGGTAAAACGCTCAGAACTTGAATGGGGATGATGTTTTCGGTGTTGAGTCATAGCGGTTCGAATTGTTCTCTGGAGGTTGTCGAGGTCGGTATTGCTCCATTTAATAACGCCAAAGGAGTATGTGAGCACTGGAATAACAAATGAATTGATGGCCTGCACAAGGTTTCTAGCAGAGAGTTGAGTTTTTAAGAGTCCATGCAATCGTTTACACACTTCAGTTGTTAGTATGTTCTTAGTAACAGTGTGTTTGATTCGGAGTGACTGTTGGAAACCCAAGTATTTGTAAGTTTCATGGGGTTCCATGAAGGTAATCTTTGGTTCATTATCAGTTTCCAAATTTATAACTTGCATATGACCCCGAATGATATTCACTCTCCTGCACTTATCCAAACCGAAGTTCATCTTGATGTCGTCAGTGAACTTCTTTGTCACGTTTATTAGTTGCCGCGTATGACTCTCAGTGTCTGCATAGAGCTTCAGGTCATCCATGTAAAGAAGATGTGAGACCCGGAGAAGAGTTGAGTTCCCCTTTTTAAGAGCGATTCCATAATTAGCTGAATTAAGTAGAGTAGACAGGGGATTCAAGGCAAAGCAGAACAATAAAGGGCTTAAAGAGTCACCCTGGAAAATCCCTCGGCGGATGTGTATAGTATCTGTGTGGACGTATTGTTTTCCATTAGAGAGATACAGTTTTGTATTCCATCGAATCATCGCGGTTTTCAGGAAGTTTTGGATAAACGGGTGGACCTTGCATACATCCAAACATTGAAGGAGCCAAGAATGGGGCACGGTGTCGAATGCTTTAGCGTAATCTATGTAGCATGCGTACAAGTTTCTTTGTTTTTCAAGCACTTGCCCCATAATTACAGAGTCTATAATGAGTTGCTCCTTGCATCCCTGAGATCCAGGTCTACATCCTTTCTGTTCATTTGCTAAGATGTTCTGTTCCTCAATGTGTGTCATCATCATTTTTGAAACACAAGATGTTATGAGTTTTTATAGAAAGTTTGAAGGCAGGTTTTAGGCCTGTACTTCGAGGGGTCTTTAGTGTCACCCTCCTTTGGTAACAAGAATGCTCTACCTTCAGTGAGGAAGTAAGGTTGATTTTCTGGATTGTGAAGAAAATATTGAATTATATTAGCTATATGATGGTGAGTGCTGGTAAATTTTTTGAGCCAATAATTGTGCAGGCCATCACTGCCTGGTGCTTTCCAGTTTTGTGCTTTGTTCAAAGCTGCTTGGACAATTTCCACGGTGATGATTGGTTCACCCAGTAGAGGGATATCTCGTCTGTCATATTCCATTTCAATCCACGTCATATCTGGGTTGTGGGACACAGCAGATGACCAGATAGGGTTCCAAAAGTCCTCTATTTGTGCCTTTGAGGGAAGCTTTGACTCTTTCATATCATTTACAAGCCCTTTGTCCTTTGACATATTCCTGTAGAATGCTTTCTGGTTTCTGTTAAAAAGAAAATTCTGTTGCTTCCTCGTAGTGCAATTCCTGTAGCGTCGAAGGCGTTTTGTTAACGCCAAAAACTTTTGTCGTATGGTGTCAAGATGTTCTGTTATTGTTGAATTCAAGGGCTCATGCTTCGTATGTATTTTTGTATTGATAAGGATGTTATTCACCTTTCTTCTCAGTTTTTCTGAGGTATTTTCTTTTTTTAAATTGTGTAAGTCTCCCAATATCTCTCCTAGTGCTTTCTATACGATTCACCAGCCGTCTTTCCCAAGGTGACATTCTTTTTTCACTTCGATCATTGTGGGCAGTTGCTATGCGGCTGAAAAGCATGGAACCGTTACATATTGAAGCCACAACCGCAACACAATAAATTGCTGTGTGTACTTCTTCGAAAGATGGTCTTTGTTGTAGATGTTGTGACAGTACTTTCTCATTCAAGACGTTGATTGCTCTTGCTAATTTCTTCCAGCAATTTTGTCTGAGAATGAGATAGCGGTACAATGGGTCAGTTCCTTCAAATTCCGCAAGTGCGACTGCAAATTCATCGCGAATTTGCACCTCTTCACTACTCTTATCACCCATACTTTCTGACATGCTTGTCCCATTGTCATCCTGAGTTTGCACAGCTGATATCTCCACTGACGATATCCCCACTGCCCTCAGATTACTAGGTTCTGAGAAGTTAAGCATTTTTCTCACTTATTCCTTGATTGCTTCCAAAACTGTGCAAAGAGGAGATTTTTCTGAACAATTGCTCGATGCTGGTCCGCTATTCTTTGCTCACTAACTTCAGAATCAGGGAAACGGTAAAGAAATCTTTGATGTAACTTTTGTCGGTAGGCCGTAGTGTCAGTCTCCATTTTGGTAATGGTGTAGTATTCACGCATGATGAAGGTATTTATTTCTGTAGTCCACTTCATCCTTCTGCGTTGCCTGCCTGCGGCAGTGGTCTCTGGAAGCAATAGATTGCTTCTCTGGGAAGCATTTGCGGCAGGTGCAGCTATAAGTGGAGATGGATGGGTGCTGCTATGTTCGGCTGTAGTATATTCGGGGTTATCCCCAATCAGGGCCCGCCTGTTCAGCTCCTGATCACCACCTGCTCGCATGCTGTCACTTCCAGCGGTGGCTCCGAAGGTTCCCCGGCGTTCCCCAGGCAGCGGCTGCTTTTGCGAGGCCTTACGACGCATATTCCGTGTCTCCATATCTATATGGGTGTGCCATCGCCCTGTTTGCCACCAAATTTTCTGACGTTGCCCGTCTCCCACGTGGCTAAGTTCTCAATTGCTCGGACGTAGGGCTAGACTTTGGGAGACATTATTATTATTATTATTATTATTATTATTATTATTATTATTATTAAGGTAGGACAGGTTATGGGGCAGCAGCACCCACCTGCACAAAATCGTTCATCTTAAAACACACGATTTGGTGACGTCGCAATAGATGTTGCTACCGCATGTAAACAAATCACGCAATCTGCTTTAGCATCGCCTGTTGAGAACCGGAATCGATGACCCTGTGACGTCAGAACTGATTACGCCATGTTTTTACACAAAGGATGCCGGTTTTTTATATTTGAAAAGTGTTGATGTCAGCATTTTTTGAATCGGCTGTTCCAATGTACTGCCTGGTAGCGAAAAATTGGGTTAATATGGTCTCTATACGTAGTTCCGATCGATCTGAACGAACTCGAGGCTTTGGGAGTTTCAAACGGATATTTTGATTTTTGGGGGTACTTTACATAAAGCCTCAAAACATTTTCAAAACCTCTAAAAAATTTCACTAATTTTTTATCGAACTTTGTTCTCGTATAGCGTAAAGAACAACAAAGAAATGGTGCAGGTGTCATGTTTGTTGAAATTCCAGATTTTTCAAAAATTGCCTAAGTGTAATTTTTGTGTCTTCCTGCAACTATAATATTGAAAATAGATTTCTTGCTTAATTAAATTTATTCCTTAAAGATAGATATTGAAATATCGTCTGATAAAATTTATCGAAAATATGAGTCGTTTTCGTGTAATTTTACGCGCAATATAGGTAAATTTAAAACATCTATTTAATGTTTTTAAAACATCTATTTTTCCCTAAAATGGCACCAAGTGTTTTTTTTTGCATTTTCTCTTATATATCAAGAAACGGTGCCTATTTTCGGCAAACTCATGTTTTCGAAAATTGCAAAAAGTTAACATTTGAAAACTACAAAATTGAAGATGGGGTTTTACCCTTAAAGAAAGAATGTTCCAATAAAGAAGTTCTTTAAAAAGGTCATGTGCAATTTTTGGAGAAAAAACTAGTAGTTTTTGCGTAAATTGTCCTTGAAATTTATGCAATTTATAAAAACAATTCTCACAATCACTCCAATTTTTTCATTTTCTTCACGGATAGAAAAAGGGACGCTTAAAATAATGGCGTGGGTCTTATTTTCGTTGAACTCTCTGAATTATCGAGAATTGCATATCTAAAAATAATGCTCGAAAAATACCGTTGTAGCACCACAGTTTTAAGTAGATGTAGTAATGATAAGATACGTTACGATGCTTTGAAATCATGTAAAGAATTTATTTGGTTTTACATAGCGTTCTAAACCTTCCTGTTATACAAGTAATGCGTTTCTGTGAAATGTTTAATTTTCCTTTTATTGAGGAAAACATGTGTGAGAGTAAAGTGAAAGATTTGAAAAAATAACTATATCATTTATATCAACGCTACTGTAAACCGCATTCCATGATTTCTGTAGCAAGTAGTCTATGAATAATTTTATTTTACTTTTAGTAAAGAGTCTTCACGCTTACGTACATTATTTATTAAGTCAGCATTCACATTTCTAGTTATGATTAAGACTAATATTTACGAACAGCTGCCAGGTAATTCCCTGGAAACCTGGAGGAGGCTGTGGGGCTGCTGCCAGCTGAGAGCCGCTTCTGGGAGCATGCTAGGGGCCTAGAAGTCGCTGTGAGCCGATCGAAAATAGCAAAATCGAACTTTGGAACTGCTACTTCCTGCAGGCCCCTGGTTTTAAAAAAATAGCAGTTTGTAAATACGACCCTAAAATTTGTACATTATAGTATTATTATTATTATTATTATTATTATTATTATTATTATTATTATTATTATTATTATTATTACGTATTCCAAAGTAGTGTACACAAGGTACCCCACGTCTTTCGTTGTAATTTTATATCTCATAGTAGTGACCGCCGAAATTAATATCATTGTGCCCTCTCATGAATGTATAATAAATGACCGTGACCCGACTGGTCAGTTTCTTCGCGAGGGTACCATCCAACTCTACCGTCACGTCCGCAAAACGCTCGTTTAAAACCAATGAAACCGAGTAGGTAGCTGGAAAATAACTTTTTACTGAGAGTGAGGGGAAAGGTGGCGTCCATGGCGTCTGCTTAATGTTGTACCTGTTTTTTAGGCTTAGTAGAAAGGTCTTTGTTTTGTGAAGGGCCAGGGTGAACAACTATACATGTTTTTGTTTTGATTCGCCTCTCTCTTTGTATCGTCATTCGACTGATTATAAAATAAGCTGCCGAAATTGCCGCGCAAATAGCTGGATCCATTGTTCAGAACAGAACTGAAGCACCGCACATTGTTGCACCGCAGTTGCACCGTGTGGACAGAATAGAGCACGTGCGCCGTGTTGAAAGTTCGTCTTTCAACTTTGCGCATTTTATTCCCGCTCACAAAAGACGCATCGTGTGGACGCGCCTTTACAGCGTTGTGTACGGGAGGTGTGCAGAGGTGTCTTCCTCTGCCCAAGACCGATTCGTTCAGTTTCTGGACCGACTCCAGAGCGGTCTTGGCGGTCGTGTCAATGACCGATTCATCAGATGTTTCTTATTCACGGCACGGTGTTCTGGTTGGTTGTGGTGTACTGTTCTTGCACAGTTAAGTTCCTTGCATATTTCCTCTGTATTTGTGAATTTAAGACGAAGAGGAAATTTGAAAGATCAAATTAAATTGTAGTCTGTACTATATAGTTCGTGTTTCTTTGGTGGTTACGGTTGCAACTTTCTGTGAGAGATAGTAGAAGTAAATTTCTACAAGATAATTAGCTTGTTTCAATGGCAGCGACTGTCAATGTGTCTGTTGAGTTCTGGTTAGTAAAGGTTATGAACTGTAAAATCTTGTATATACTATATTATTTTTGTGAAAAATTTTGATTAAAAATTAAGAATCCAACTAAAAGAGTTTAACAATTATTTATTTTATAGTGGTGGTTGCGGGTACCGTCCCAAATTTGAAGAATTAGCTGACCAAATAAAATCAAAAGTACCTTCAGCATCTGTTAAGGGAGAAGAAGGTCGAACAGGTAGTGCGTTATTATTTATTTGTTTGTAAGTCAAGTGTAAATAATTGAACTATTTAATTTTTACGTGTCTCTCACATTGTATTGTGGTTCTCTTTTAAGGTTCCTTTGAAGTGAAAGTAAATGAAAAACTTGTGTATTCAAAACTCATGACAATGGCCTTTCCTGACTTTGAAAATGTAGTCGATATAGTTGGTGATGCTGCTGATGGCAAGGAAATTAGGGAAGTTTCAAAACAACAACCAATAACCAACTGCATCATTGTTTGATGAGATGATGATCTGAAAAAACAAACTTTAATTGTGAGATTTTGTAGGTTCCGTTTTGCTAAATGTATATATCAAAATTTGCAGTATGGTAAGGGTCTATTAAATTCATCCAATTATGATATAGATATTTGAATATTGTTTTGCAATGGAACTAGTCAATTGTATGAATTTTATGGAAAGGTATTTTGTTGCTATTGTGTAGTTGTGTATAATGTAGTTTTATTTGTAAAAGTTGATTCTCTAAAAAAACGTTATGTACATTGTATAAATCTTGTTAATTATTTATTTCATTATATAATAATAATAATAATAATAATAATAATAATAATATGACTGGAAAATGTTAATTTTAAAATTTCCCCATTCTGTTTGAATTGCGTTGTGTGTTATGGAAGTCACTCAGGAGTCAAGTATTATTTTGAAAAGAAGGTGAGAGGGAAATCTTACTTTTTCTTATCTACAAGAATACACTATTAGTAATTAATTTACCAGCATTTTGTTTCACATCTTATCTTAGCATATTTGGAATTATTGGTTTGATTTTGAGATTGAGCTGTACATGTATTTGCATTATAATGGTAAGCCAGCCTTGTCCTATTAAAAGAATGTTCCTTACAACTGATTGTGCATAGGACTAATAAGGTATCATATCTCAAATCAGGTGGACCGAATCTAATAGGAATATTATTTCTGGTATTCAGTAATGTGTGTTAGGCAATAAAATAACGTTCATTTGGTTCTTTTTCTTTAATTCTGCATGATATTCATATGAGGGAGATCTATTATAACTTAAGAACTTACAATTCTTGTATAATAATGATTCACTTGAGAAAGAAATGGTGACATTACAAAAAATTGTGCACTAGTAAACACATTCTAATGTGAATATAAAGTGAATGACCATGTACATGATTGAAATATTGAGTTCTCAGAAACATACTAATAAATTTTCTGGTTCTTGAGTGTAAAACATTGAGGTTCCTGCACTTTTGAAAACAAAAAAATCTCGAAGCATTCATTATAATGACTCAGGAGAATGTTATTGGCTGAGAACTTTTAGGCATTTGGCTCTTAGGTAAACTTAGAACATTTGGCTCTTAGATATGGTGGCCAGTGAACTTTTTCTCCTTTAAAACTTTGAAAGAACCTTGAATTGCAGTCAGAATTATGAAATTTTATTAAACTTCCTGTTGAATAGGGCAAATTGTGCTCATGAATATGGTAAAAGTACGGTCTTTATTAAAACTTCTGAATCTATTTGAATTTTTATTGATATGAAAATTACTGATGTTAAATTTTGTTTAAAAATTTGTTGAAAGTCATATTTTCAAAACAATCAAAATTGCTAGTGGCATTGAGTTTCCAATTTACAAGTCCTGAACATTTGCACTTCATCTCTATAACATTATTCATTATGACCATAAAAAATGAGAATTGTTCCAGAAAACGCGTAGTAGTTGGAGAAAAAAAACTTGGAATGTAAGAAAGAAAAAATTTTGATATTTTCAAGAGTAACTTGTGCACTGAAGCTGTTGAAGCATTTGCCACTATTGAAAACAAGAATAAAAGATTCCACAAACTCATTAAAGCCATTATAATTTTAAATAAATGCTACATAAACTAATTTATGTTGTTGAAAGTAGCTATGTGAAATAACTTTGTCAAAGTCATCATTCTAAATAAAAAAAATATACACCCAGTTTCATTTCCTATGTTGAATGGAAAAACATTACAAGTATAATGAAAAGTGCCAGCCTGAAAGAAGTATTAACATGTGCAACTCATGTCAATGTTTTGACATTTTAATATTCTTTGTGTGAAAATTTAATTTTGAAATTAAGTTTATCACATTGCATCTACACCAACTTGTTTTTACTAAATGTGCTCCTTCAAGGATGGTAACATTTTCCTGAAACTTCTGGTTCTGCTTTGGCTTTGCTTTGCTTTTAATTTTTTGAATTTATTCTTTTCAATTGTGGCAATACTGGTATTAACAGTATTTAAACAGTACATAATATTCTTTTAAACAGAAGACTTCTTGTTGAAAGTGAATAAAGTTTTTGTGATCAGGGCTGTGGGAATTGTGATTAGAAATGATTCTGAAACCGATTTTAAAAGAAATGCTAGAAATTCACCAATCACTAGGCAATTATGTTATTTAAGTGGAAATCACTAATAAAGCTACCATTTAGCTTAGCTAAAAAACTACTCTAAATGGCTACACCTATTGCATCGGTGGCGATATATTGCTGCAGTTTTCTCCTATCCTAATGATACTTGCATATATTCCGTGTTATTTCTAACAAATACATAAAAATGTTTTTTTCATAAAATTTTAAATAGTGAAAGAACAAATGTCTCAACAAATGTTCAAGTTATGTCAATAATTAAAATATTCCTATGACAAAAACAAAGGTGTGATTGACAAAACGTTTAATTCAAGGTCTTTTATTTAATGGCTTAAAGATGTGTAATTCTGGTAGGTCCTTTCCTGAAACAAAGAATGTCCAAACCCATTATCCAAATACACTATTAGATCAATTCAGTAGAGTATTAACATCTTTTTGATTGTATCATTTCAAAAGTAATTCAGTCAATAAGGGAATAGTTATTCAGAGGCAATTAATAGGTAAATAGAAACAAAAGTGGTTTAGATGGAAAGAAATAAAAGATGAAATGTTTTTGTAGCCAAATCTTTATTTTTGATAGTTGAACAAAGTTTAAACATTTGTGCTAAGATTAGATCACTATAATAAATAACATTGGGTCCCTCTTAAGATTTTTCAACAGTTTCATGATCAACTTTTTCAAAACCGCAACAAAAAATTATCACAGCCAATCACACTTTTGTAGTCTTATTTGAAGCATCCTAATAAATATCAATAAAATATTATTTACAATTCTTTCTTGAAAAAATGTGTTTCCTAAACTTTTTTGAAAATTTTTACAAAACTTATTAGATTAAATTTAAGGAAAAATTCTACTTTGTTTTTCTTGTGTTGCATGATTTAAATTCTTTCATTTATGACAGCAATTTTAAAAATTCATTACAATGCACATAAAAAAATCCTTCTATTAAAATTATATTTCACGAGTTGGCATGCAAATAAGTACCGTAACTCAATTATATTATTTTAATACTTATGCCATATATGTCCTTTACTAAAATTACACTGGTTAATAATTTATGGTAGAAAATAAATAACAATCATCTCACTCTGAATTCAATATAGGAAGGAGATAATAGCATAAATGATATGAAATAGCAATACAATAATGTGCCTTGATTTTATGAAAAGTGCAAAAGCAACAGATTTGTAAGACTTATCTACCTATATATTACCTGCACACCAAGAGTCCTTAAAGACCCTCAAAAATACTGATCCACTCAATTACCATGAAAATAACTGACAAACATCAATACAAAAACATTTCTGTCAAAATACATTGTACAAAGTATACACTTGTTAGTTTCTCTCCACCTGACATTTGTTGTAGTGAATGTCCATACTGACCAGGTTAAACACAACAGATATTACACAAGTCATAAAGAGACACTCAAGTGAAGAAAAACCATGTTGATAGTACTGAAAATATTGCATTGACTTCGAGTAAGTTTTAGAGTATTATAAAGACCTCTAAAATTTAAAATTCTGGAGATTCAAGCTAATAACTTATTTGGAATCCGCAATTGAACTGAAATCAGCAATTATCTTACTCCAAACAGGATCCATAGGTGTGATAATATTGATGACTAATTATGGATTGTACATACTTTTTGAAGTTGAATATAAACATTATTTTGCTTCTAAGAAATTATTTATTAAAATTTCCATCATATTATTCTTCTGCATTTAAACATTTATTCAAATACATGGCACATCTAGAGAAACTTACAGAAAAAAAATGTCAACAGAATTAATTGGAAGAAACCAACTTTTGAAAGCCATGATCAAGAAGTTACACTTGGGCATGTACCTCCTACAAAAATCATTGGAATTATGAAATGTGTGCCTGATATTAGAAGACTGAAAATCATTTTCCAAAAAGCTTGTTCAGGGAAAATTGAAAGTTCTCTTTGAACTATAATAAATAAAAATCCAAAGAAAATTTAAGCCTGGAATAAGGGAAATGCTGAAGTAGTGAACTGAAAATCAGTCTTCACACCATATTCTTGTCAAAATATAATGTGAAACAGGTAAGTATAGAACTGTTATATTACTGCTAAGTCAGTGAAATGGGTAGTTCTATTGCTTCTAGGAGCACATGAGTTCATTAATGTTATGAATATATTTTTATATCATGTGAAATGATTAAATACTCAACAATTTATTAATGTAATTAAATTTGATCGAAGAATTTTTCAACATAAAGAATTTGATCAACAAATTTAATTATTAAAAATGCATTGTTACTCAGTAACATGGTCACAATGTGGATTTCTTTACGACTGAGGAATATATTCTCCGAGCGTAATTGCGTCCATTAAGGTGACTGGAATGGTGACAATTATTAATGTATTCAAGAAACAGTATGCTATTAATACAACAATCAAGATTACAACTCTGCTGTATCTCACACATTCATGGCCCACTATTTAATATGCTATCATTTCCATGTCAGAATAATGATTCAGGCGAGGACATGTACTCAGTAGAGTTTGTATCATCTCATTACATGCTCATAATGCTAGTAATAGATGTTTATAGTAGTAATGGGTGTTTCTTTCTCTTCTAATAAAAATAACAATTATAGGACTTTTGATATTGATACATTGGTCCTATACTCCACGAGGTGAATTGCCTTAATTAAAATAACATATTATTATAAAATTGTTTAGATGTTTTAGAAGCAGAAAAAAACAAAAACAAAGAAAAATTGTTATTCAGTTTACTAAACAATGTAGGCAAATATTTGTAAAAATAACAAAGCAATCAGGTCAGTGATTTGGTTTCCATGTTTTAATGATATTTTATTGTTATGCTGTTATATAGCATGTAAGGAAAGTCTTTCCACAGTGGCACCTTGCTGGTGAGAGTGCTTGTAACAGAAATCATGTTGGTAGCTTTTGCTACAGCTTGCAAATGTAAGTGGCGTATTCACCACAATCATGATAGATGCTGCAAGCTTGTTCCCTTCACTTGTTTCCCAGTAATCTGGTTGCTACCAACATACATGCAATTTTTAATAGGAGGCCCTGATTCGGCTCAGTGTGGAGAGACTTTCCTGGCTCACTGTAAAACAAACACATCTTGACAATATTTTCCAAGAAAATTACTTAAATTTTAGATTTGCTTTGGATTGAAGAAAATGCACACCTTGATGTTACATCGCAAATTTCGATAAATTGGTGTAATGAACTATTCTATAAAAGATGTGGACAACTAGAAATCCACAACTATAAACTATAATTGAAGAGCTTGACTCTAGATTCTTTGCCACATTCTCAACAAAAATAAAAGATAATACTACTAACATACAGATTTCTATATATTGTACAAGTATTATGGTGCTAAAAAGAAAACAAACATCTTCAAACAAAATAAATATGCAGGCACAATATTAATTACATGTAGATCTAATATTATTATTATGAAACTTGTAGTTAAGATACAACTTTCGTAATTAATTGTTCTGAAAAATATAATATGCGGCATGCAGATATTACTTTATTCAATGCCATTTGTTTTCTTTCAGTTAGGAGAATTGCACGTTTCCCAATTTTTTTTATCAGGAACTTAAAACCACATCATATTTCACTAAGACAAAATAAATGCAACTTAGTTAAATTCTTCATCATTTTTTATTTCCCTTATACTGATGCAGTAGGTGCCATCTAATGTTTAGTGCAGTAAAACCAGATGAAATGATCAGGCCCATTAAGATCCACATTTTTATGGAAGAATACAACATGACGGAAGACATACATTAGTCTCTTATATGGAAGACAAACATTAGTCTACAAGGTAATGAAAATATTGAATAGTAGTAGAAGAGAGAATGTACAAATTAATGCAACTGAAAAGGAAAAATGGGTGAAACATTATAAACACTTTTAGTACAACAAAATATATGAATTAATAAAAACATGTACAACTACAAATGCAGATGACATAATGATAGATGAAGTACAAGAAGCACATGAAAAATGCAAAAATAGAAAAGCCCCTGTATGATGGCATTAATACAGAACTACTAAAAAATTCTGGAATTCTATTTTGTCTTCATGATTTTTTTCTTTAATATATTCTGGAGAAATCAAGAAACTTCTAAAGAATGGGGGTAGTAGGGAGCTGAAAAACTGATAAAATGTGAAAAGTTGTCTTACAGGCGCTGATAGATAGCAACTAGGAAGAGTGTGGAGCAGCATTGAAAATTTAGACTAAACTAAACTTGACTAAAGAGATTAGAAAACTAATGTGAGAACGTCTGTGTCATTCTATAGTGCCATTAGTTCTCATTGGTCAGGGAATTTGTAATCAGTGTGTCAGGGAAATGAAGGCCAGATCATGTGCATAAAGGAATTCAAGAACTCTTAACAGACTTGAGATGTCATTAATAAAGACTGAGAAATGTCTTGGGGATAGGACTACACCTTGGGTAACATGACTAGGATGGAGTAGTTGGACAGGTGTTTCCAAAAGGAGATAGAGAAAGTGTTGAATAAATAGTTTTAGTTTGAATAGCAGTATTAAGAGGATCGAAGGCTTTGGAAATGTCTGTGACAACAGTCAGAACTGATTGCTTGGTCGGTAGCAATTTTGAAATGTCCCTGGTGAAGCAGGATGTTGTAGTTGTGCGAGTTTGTTTTCAATGATGTCAAATTGAGTCTTTTTAATTGTTGCCTTGAGGACAGAGAATTTTACTGGTTATCAATGCAAGGCTACCTAGTTGGTAACTGTCGATTTTCTATTGGTCTTTATTACATTTTGGTATTTATTATTTCTATCACATTTTTCAGGTATGCGGGAAGTGAAGAGTTTTGAATACAAAAATTGAATATTATGGTTACATGATCTACTGCGGGTGTGTAGTCGTGAAATGCTGCTTTGTTAGTTTGTAATGACTTCGTTCATTTTTTATATCTTTGTCTTCTATTGTCCATCATTTGTGTTTGGAAGCAGGAAGTAGTGGTGCTTCCCAGCCTACTTCTTACTCTGCATGTAAGAGGTAGGTAAAAAAAAAATTACATAATAGGGCCGGTTTCACTGTATGTAACTATTAATTTTTGTACAAAAAATGGACTTTTTATGTTGTAGCACTAATGATCCCCTATACAACGTCAGCATGTAAAGCTCTGAAATAATCAAGGGTGATATTAATACAATTCGGCAAAAAATGATTACAAAGTTATAATCACAGGATCTCCCACAGATATGGATCTTCTTCCCTGTCCCTGGTGTTGTAAGTACATTCCAAACCTCATTTTTCCATGAAATGCTGCAGATAATGATCGCAACGGCTCTTTGGACCTTCCTCCAGTTTCTTGATCTATACAAACCATTTGGCAACGAGTACATGGACCTTCCACCTGAAATAAGAAAAGGCAACGTTATAAAATAAGAAATGCATTGCTCATTAATGTAGAATTTTCATCACCTTCCAACTCACTTGTAGCTCAACATTTCCAATTCTCACTTTAATCCAGTTTTCTTCTTCAAATGCATTGATACCTTCAACCAGAAAATTACAACGGAATCTTCTAATGAGGTTTTCCTGCAAAGGTAGTAAAGTATTTAGAAAAAAAACATTATACAATGAAGTCAAAAACCACAATTTTAGAGAATAAATTATATGAGAACTTTAATAAATAAAGTCATAAATATATTAATTGCATTATAAGCTGGTACTACAATTACATATACTTTCTTGTATTACTGGAAATCTTATCTTCATATTTAAAACATTTAAGATTTTTGTTTAGAAAGCAATTTGAGCTTTCTACTCAACCAAATTTTGAGATTTTTGCTTTAAATGGTAGAGGGCACCACATGTGTTATCTTTTGCTCTTGTAACAGGTTTTATATAGTACAAACACATTTTGATTATATACTAAAATTAATAGAAGGAACACTAATCTGTCATTGGTCATATTTAAGATGTTTGCCATTTTATTGTGCATGTTGGAATTTATCAATAAAGGCCTTGGTTGTTTTGTGAGGTTATAGTCAATAAAGCATAGGTAAAAATTATTTTTGAGTTCAAAGATTTTGTGTTTTTAAATGTAAATATTAGCAAGTTTATATAAATGTAATGTTCAGCAATTGTTTTACAAAAATGTTAAAGTGTTTATCATTACATGTGCAGCCATTAGCAGAATTCCCCGCTCTGCAACATCAGAGGGACAGATCTAGCTAAATATATATCTTTTCAATTACATTTTCGGAAATATGTTTAACACTAAGTTCACAGTGAAAGAGATTGTATTGTTCCAGAATTTGTCAGCCTCCCTTATTTCATTAGTTTTGGAGAATATGTACTGAATGACATGACACAATATTTTCTGATTTTCCATTTTACTTATAGTGTATAATTGCATATGTAATCAAGCCCAGCAATGGCTTACTATACTTACGGATTACTCATTGATACATGAGACTTTGGAAGTATTGTCAACCCCCAAAATGTTTTCCAAGGCTGGGGTTTGAACTAGATCATAGAGGCACTGGTGGATTCAGGGGAAGGGGACGGACACAGGGGCCATGCCTCCCCGCCCCAAAAGGCATAGTTTTCGTTTACCTTTCTCTATTTGGCAGAATTTATTTAAATATTTATTTATGTGGGAATTATGAAATTATTTAAACAATAATATTGTGTAGTATCATATCTACAGTACATATTTAATATACAATATAACACATGTTTATTATTTAACAAAAATCTACACCCCTCAAAATGATTGGCTGGATCCGTCCCAGCACTATGAAGGCTCTTACAATATCATGCTGGTTAGTGCTGACACATCAAAACTAGTTGTAATTTTAAAATTTTCAAAATTCCAAAGATTTCAATGAGACCAATGTTGAATTATTAAGTGAGCTGTATTTTATTTGACCACAAAAAACAAAGCAAAACACTAAGAGTTATTTTTGAGGAAATATTGAAAATATTCTAGGCTTCATGAAACCTACACCTAACAATTAGAAGATCCACTTCAAATTCAAAGGGCTGTGAAATCAACCAGATTGATTAAGAGGTATGTGTTTCGGTGAGAACCCTGCATACTATAGTGTAGTGTTGTTCACGGTTTGATGGATGGATGTTTCGAAAAATCACTTTTTCCCAATTCAAGATGACTGAAGATGCACTGATTTCTTCTATCTAGCAGTCAAGCTCATTGAATATATTCACCTTCAAAGTAGCAGTTGTCAGCTTTAATTTCACTTTTTTTGCCTCACTAGCCTCTATTTTCAACTTAATCCATTTTTTCATGTCACTATGACTTAATTCAAATTTGGGTTTGATAATTTCTTTTAGTATCAAGACTTAAAAATATTGAATTTTTAAAACCAAACAATTTATTCAATTCTTCACACTCTTCAACTCTCAGCTGAGCGTATAACGATAAATAATTACATGCTCAGTAATAAACCATGAAACAGGAAAAATAAACTACCAAAACAATTTTTTAAAATTTCTATTCATATTTTGACTTTCAATGTGAAAGAAGAATTCCATTTGTCTCTCAAAACGTAATTTTAGAGAAAAATTCCATTACATGCTTTTCAGAAATAAATTATATAACAAGACTAGAGTGATGTAACATTTTATAATAATTTTTTTCTTTTAAATTTACAGGTATAAGGATATGAAAACCAAATATATACTGTAGTCAAACTTTTATCCATGAGTTGTTCTTTCAGCCAATGGACACTTGCAGAATTTAAAAGAAGAAATTGAGACTGATTAGCAAGAGAAATTTCTGCTTGAGGTAAATCTGGAAAATAAAGACAAAGCAAGTAAATACTATGTACAGTCAACACATTAATGGTTATTTTCCATTGATAAACCAATCAATGGAAATAGTTTTGTAAACTTCTCAATGAGCAGTTGAAACAATGCAATTTACATTAACAAGTCCCATTAATACTTAATGAGAATCATAAACATAAAAGTTAATAATAAATTATTAGTTCTAGAATAAAGTGGCAATAAAAAACACATAATAGAATTGTTTTATTTAAATATACCTTTTTTCATATTTTTTGATTTATATTTGTTGTTTCTAGGTTTGATGTTTCCTTGTTGCAGAAGACGAAGACCATCTCGGTCCAAAGTATTACAGAGCCACACAGCTACATCGTCCCCACAGTCCCAACCCTGAATATAATCACCACACACTTTACTTTCACACAGTGAAGCTTCCCTATCATTCTTATGATCAAAATGTGGGTGATTCAGGGGAACACTAATGGGTGAGGTTCCTAGAAAATGTTATGAAAAAGAGATCACTGATTGAATGACCCACCCCAAAAAACAACAAAAACATTGAGAGAAGCCAAAGACAGGATTTTACCATTATATTCCAGGATTAAGTTTTGATTTTCTAAATCAATTTTCGGCATTATGAGACAGAGCTTAGTTTCTTGCTTTTGTGTTAGAGCAACACCTGATGAATTGACTATCATCCACTCACGATCATATTTTAATCCTCGAGAGTTGATTTCCCAATTTTCAACTGTCATCGGACCACAAGATTTTACTGGGTATAAAAAAATATTTGATAGATGGTAGCTTTCTTTATTTTTTACAGAATCATAATGAACTTGGTCTTCTTTAGAACTTATGTTCAAACTTTGTTTGGCTTTAGCACTCAGAATTTCATCATTTGATAGTTTGAATTTATCTTTAACTTCATTTATTTCAATTTCTTCTGTTAATGCATTTATCTTCCTTATGTCAAAGGTTTGATCTTTGATTACCACAGTATTATAATTTTCAGTTTTGAAATCTGTGCCTGTGTTACTGGTTGATGGATAAATACCATTTTTCAATTTTTTCATATTAAATTTTTCTCTATATGTTCTTCTGAAATATGGCCACCATTGAGGCACGTGCATCAAAAGAGGTGCATCAATAAAACATGATGTAATCATATCAAGAAATTTATCAGCATCGTGTTTTGTTGACATGTAACCAAATGAGATACGAACAGAGCCAGTTGGTCGGCCTTCAATCAAATCCATTTCATCTCCACAAACATGACCAACCTAATAAAAATTAATTCACACTACAAATGTGCAGATCTGACATAACATTTTATAACATGAATTTACAATAACTAATTAAAGAAATTTACTACCTCATAATGCCCTTTTAAATCATTGACAGTTAGATTTAAATGTCTTTGGCATGCACCTGGATTACAAAAGCATCCAGTTCGTAGGTGGATTCCATACAAATTTGCCATATGAAGAACCTGTAAAAATTGAAGTCTGAGTAATACTGATAACAAATTTGGATATATATTGGTTGTCATAAAATTAAAATACCTCAGCAAAGCCAATGTACTCTCCATTTGATCTCAATAAATTGAAATTTACAATATTTCCTTGAGTTAAAAAATCTTCATAATCAGTGTCACAGTAAAGAACAACAGCAGGATTGCCATTTCCATGATGCATCAATAACAAGCTGTGATGTACATATCTTGACAGAAACAATGTATGTAGTGCCACATTAACCATTCCTCCTGTTAAAGACTGTAAGGTATCAAAACCATGTCTCAGAGCCACGATTGATAAAAAGGAAACTGTTCCATCTTCAAACCTAAAAGTAAGACAACCATGACAAAGCATACTTAATATGGATTTTTGTAAATAATATTTCTGATAAACTTAAAACTTATCTAAAATAAAACTTACCTCTCACTAATGGAATATCTTGGTACATAAAACATTTCAGTACTTAAAGAAATCTGAACAGTGCCCCCTCCAAAATAATTTCTCTTCAAAGTATGTGCACTACTGTTACGTACAAGAAGGGCTCCTAAACCAGTAGGAAAGCCAAACATTTTGTAAAATGAAATACAAACAAAGTCAGGTTTCACTACTGATAAATCCAAATCATTAGTTGAGACAAATGAAGCTGCATCAAGGCAACAGTACCACTTAGTATTGTAACAGCATTCTGCATTATTGCAGCTCATTAACCCTGACTGCACTTTAGATACCCAACTAAGTGGATATTTGACACCCGAAAAATTGCACTGGGCAGGATACACAAATAATGAATTGGTTTTTGTAGTGTCACTATGAATTTGTGGCAGAGATTCATTTCTTCCCAATGTGTTGAATGCAAAGTCATGAGGCATGCAATGGACACAAGCTCCTTTTTGAGCTGCAAGTTCTCTAATTCCTAATACTGATGTATGATTATCTTGCAAATACACTAAAGTTCCACCCTTTTCCCTATTTGGTGCCTTCAAAAGAGGTGCTTTAAATACACAATTACACGATTCTTTTGGTGAAATATCTAAATTATTCTCCAAATTAATTTCTTGACCAGGAGAGACTGAATTGTCTGTACTCCTTGTACTCTCCTCAGGGTTTCCATTTTTCCAATTAAAACTTTCAGCAACAAGTTTGAGAGCTGCTGTAGCTCCTGAAGTAAATATCACACAATAATCATCAGGATTTGTGTGAAAATGCTTCAATATCCTACAAAAGAAGTAGGTAGTACACATTTATGTATCAAATATTATTTCCATAGGTTATTTTTGTAATTATTACAACTATATTGGGACACACCTGTATCTCACTTGGTCAATAACATCAGTTGTATGCTTACTACTTATACTAAGAGAATGTGGGTTCCCAAACACGGATTCATTTAATTCTTTATGAACTGCATTCATCTGACTTTTGGCATAAAGGGTAGCACCTGCATGATCTAAGTAGCAGATGCCTGTGAACAAAGTTCATGTCACTTGTCAGTTAACGAAACTTTACCAACAATTATTCTCTGGGAGAAATTGCATTATTATTTCCATTAATTTATTGTTATCGGGTAAACTATAGTTCGCCGAAAGTGGCAAATAAAAAACAACTGACAGAAAAGGTTTGTTTTAAATTTCGCACCTGAATTAGCGCAATAATACAAGCGCGCTCTAAACTTACCATTCAACAATGGGAATTCGCTCGTTATATATTGCTCCGTTTCTTTTGAATACATTTTTTATGCCCTCAAAAATTTTCTCCGTAAAGTTTGTGCTTGGCCTCGTCGTTGCACAAATTCTACTCATTCTTTTTATGCATGAGAAATTCGTTTGGTAATCTTAGATTATGCAACACCGGAGATAACTCCTGTTAGTACTCTTACAAAACGTTGTAACTCATTGCAGGTTTTTAATCCTTTGAATAAAGCCTTCTATGAGTACTAACGAGTCTTTAAAATCTGAAATTCGTGATTGAAATGTCGAAGGAAAATACAATCCTTTTTAACATACTGAAAGAACTGTACTAATTGGAGAGAGGAAAGTAAAGAGAACATTCTGATGTATACAGCCAACAAAATGAAATGCAGTGTTGTACAGTGGAATAAGTAGTGGTGCATGATAATGAGTGATAGTACTCTCTGTTTTTGAAATACATTAATCATAATGCAACGTCATACTACAGGTGTTGCCGGTAATTTTACCCAACTCTGTACAACGGTCGATAACTAGAGTAAAATAGTCCAACTTTTATTTTCTTTTATAATGAGCAATTTAAGTTTAAAAACAAGAAGATTGAATATGGTCTTCAAATATTGTTGACATGCGCAAATAAATCCAAATATTGGGGTAGAAAGAACAATTACAAGTTGCGGATGAATACGTATCTTCATGGCACTATCGATATTCGTCGCCATTTTCCACGCGTCCACTTTGCCCTTGGAACAACGCCGTCAGGCTGCCACACTTAGTGTTCCTTGATTGTGACCTGTTTCTGTTCCCCAGAAACAATCCCGGTTATTCCTGGACCTGCCAGTCTTTTCCTGAGTTTATCAAGGTATGTTTTTTAACTTTTCCTTTATCCATGTATGTGATATTTTTACTTATTATCCTGGATCTTGGCCTTACGTGAACAAACTTGGTCCCTTTGGAGTGAAGCCATCTTGTGTGTTTGCCGTATTGAGGTAATTAATAAGCGCGGAAACACTATATTTACGGAATGTAGATGGTATTTATGGATCGAGTAACTTATTGTACTGGGGTATGTTACGATTAATTGTAGTTAAAATACATTTCGTAAGTCATTTACGGCGTAGTGGGTACATGGCACGTGTAGGTATGCGGATGCGGGGTTTTCTTATGGATGGTTGATAGTAATAGATTTCTTCGTCGCAGTTCACTTTCAAAACTTGACGTACGTTTGCGTGATGCTTTAATTTATTTGCGATGGTTAGATAGTGAAGTTCACGGAACGGCCAAAGATCATAACCTAGTAAACGTTAACTGCTTGCTTCCTTCCAGTTGACCTAGGCCTAGCCTTTTGATGTCCTCGATTATCCAATTCAGCTTGCTCTTCGGGTTTTATATTTTTTTAATAATCACGTTCTCGGCGTTTGATTTATTTTTATTTTTTTAAATGTGCACTCGGGCGTTGTATTTTGGATTTTATTTTGAATTTGTTTCAAATAGTTGCCTTTAGAAACATGTGAATGTTGTAACTCTTGTATTGAATTTTGCATATCACTTAGGAATAAATACCAACAAGTTTTAGAATTCTACAAAATTGTATAATTCTAATAACTTGTCATTTGTATCTTAGGTGTGAAGTTCCTGGTTCCAACCACCCCCATGCCCTCTCCATCGTCTAATGAATTAGCTCTACCACCAAAATAATCTCTTATATGGCTTCCCCTGGAGCATGTTTGAGTCCGAGACCCCTTTGCTAACTCCATTTGTTACTGAGGGAATCCGTATAGCAGCCTGTTGAGGAAGCTCGCAAGCCCGCCCGCTCGTTTGTTTTCCACCTGGCCCCGGCCCTGTTATCTGTGAAGTCTGCACCTGCTTGTATCTCAAATTCCGTGACACATTTCCAAAATTCCATTGGAGCCTGACGGGAAAAGTAAATTGATGAAACTTTCCTCATAATAAAGATATGAAACCACCTTCATAACCTTTATTTACGACTTGGCCTTCTTTCCCCACCAATTTTATTATCATAATTCATTATTGCCCATTAACAGAGGGTGTGCCCTCCAAAATCTGTCCTGAATTCTAATGATGCATCTGTTGGAAAATGGTGGGTTAATGCTCAGGTGAGTATGGATGAGGGCATGGGTTGTTGGAGCTGTGATAAATCACTTTGTTTCAGCATTGTGTTACAAATAATAGTATGAATTGATGTGTGAATATGTGTGAACAGGCTGTCTGCATTTTCTGTTCTGTGAGAGCATTTTTTTTCTTCTTTCAAATACTGTATAAATTCAACAGGCCATTGTAAAGTAGATTACAAGCTAGGTTAGACATACACAGGTTGCTCGTGCATGTGGCATGAAGGCAAGATGTTGAGTCTGATGTTTGTTCAGTGTCATCCTTATTTTTATGAAGATTAAGCCTAATTTTGTATTTCTATGTTTTGTGAATGGGATGTCTAATTTTGTGAAAATTGCTTATTGTTTTCATTTTCTTGTGTTTGGGATGATTGTTTTAATTAAGTGAATATGTATTTTCGATGTTTTGTGTTGCTACAAACAGTTTTGCTAAAATGTTTTAACAGTAATATTGGAGATGGAGTGTAAATTTTAACTTGACACTTGCCTTCTTGCCTATCAGATAATCTAATTCTTAGATATGTTGATAGAATTCAACTGTCAGAAAAATCAAACCATTAAAAAAATCCAAAAGCCTGTTGATGCATTAAATGAAAATTTTGACCACAAAATGTTTGACATCAGATAGTTTTTTTAACTGAGAAAATTTAATATTTTGAGAAGCAACCAATCAGAACATCGTAACTCAGAAATGTTTTGAGGAAGTCATATTATATAGATTATTATATGTAATTCAACATTTTCCAATATGATGAATGTGAAAATTCCCTCCAAACTAAATTGAAATTAATTCTGAAGTTTGTTTTGATAAATATATACCATTAATTCTGGAGTTTATATATACATGAATATATAAACTCCAGAATCAATTTCAATTTAGTTTGGAGGGAATTTTCACATTCATATCGGAAAATGTTGAATTCTATAATATAATACATAAATATATAAACTACAGTATTAGCTTCAATTTAGTTTGAAGGGAATTTTCTACTTTGAATTTTAAACTTTCTGCATGTAGATCAAAAGATGCCAAATAAGAGTTCATTATTTTAATAGAGAAAATTTATTCATAATTAGGTGTGCTCATATTTAAAGGTGGTGATTACCAAATTTTGATTTTGATTTGTAGTAATCATTTTTATGAGCAATGGTAATTAAAATTAGTACATTTAATGAATTTTAAATATACTGGGTATTGCCCAGTATATGTATTATTTTGTGCTGAATATGCCAAGTTGAGTTACTAATGTGCAACATTTGAGGGAGAATAAAATTGGAGTGTTAGTTGTTGAGAAATTTTGTCAAAGGACACAGGTTGTTGGATTCACTTGAGCCGAGTACAATACAGTAGTTATAATTATTAAATGTATTTTCTGACAAGAGCAGTATAAGTAAACTTTTAATTTTTTTATTTGTTCATAAATTATGAACATGCTTATTAATTTTGCAAAGCTGCCATTTAATATTTGAATTGATCTCATTGGCTCAGGTTTCCTTAGTCATGGTAAGTTTGGTAATAAAAAAGGAAGTGGAGATCTTATGTGAACAATTCACATTTCTTGTGAATTCCTCTTGAAGATCATTGGGCATGTTTAAGACAAGAAGTGACCTAATTTTTCTTATGAAGGGCATGGATTTAACACTTGTGATTTTTAAAAATGAGTGTCTGCCAGAAGTGAAAGGATTGAATTCTTTACATTTTGAAAGGAGTGCATGAATTTGAAATAACATTAATCTAATTCTTCTGAGTTGACCTATATTCTAGACTTGTGTATACACATGTACACGTTTCAGACAAGCGGGTTTCTTTTTTGGTACAGAAGTAACATTATTAAATTATTGAAGGTAATCATAGGCACTCGATTTCTTGAACGATTACTTTTTTATAAGTTTATGTATTAATGTTTTAAAGTAATTTGTTTTCTATAATTATTATAACATTTTCCCGTGGCCACTTTTTATCTTGTGTGGAAATTTTCTCAAAGTTGGAGCAAAAATGGGCTCTTCTCCCTTATCGTAATGAAGTGAAGGAATCTACTCACTTCCGCGTGAACAGCGAAAACACTACGTACCTTCGAGCGGAATGGCATATTTATAACCGGGAACATTTCGGGCGAATTGACGATTTGCTACGGTGTCCATTTTCATGAAGAGACTCCGGTCTCTGGCCAACGCGATCAACATAAACAATCTTTGAGTCTTCCCCAACATGTTGTGTCTTTTTGACGAAGACGCGCCCTCATTTAAACCACCAGCATGTCAGCGTTCCCGCCACCCGTTCTTCGCTTTCGTTCTCAAATCTCTCGTCGCCAGAATCGATTCGTTACGAAGAGGGACAAGACCCAACAAATTTACATTGACGTCTTGGTCCATTTATCGATACAATTTTTTTTTGACCTTCTACAAGTCTGCCCAATAGTTTTCGACCTTACGCTTGTTTAGTTCTCGGGTGATTCTCGACTGCTTACCTGTTGCGGTTTCATTAACTTAGTTATACGGCGGTGTAGTTGAGCATCGCCACGTCGCACAAACAGCGCGTTCTAATGCGCGATAACATTCTCATCGACATCCCGTTCACGTTGCCGGAGCCGTGGGCGGCTTTGATATGCAAAGCAGCTCCCCAATTCGCCCGCATCCCGCGGTGGGTCCGCGCGCGTGAGAGCGAACGTTAGCTCGCTCGCTAGCTTTGGCGTGCCCGCGTCAGTGTTGTCGGGCGCGCAGAAAAACAGGTGCCATCGGCGCTGCGCCGTGCTGATACGCCCGCGACAGCACGGCGCTGCCCGCCCGCCGGATTATTGGATTCACTTCAACTCTCTCGGCTGCGAACGTTCACGAAGTTCCGTGCCCATCCCCTGTTCGCGAGCGATTGTTGTAACAGTTGCGCGAAGCGGTGATGGCGATTAGGGGTCTCTTTGTTTAGCCGTTCGGTTAGTTTTTGGCATATGAAATTTTTCTCAGCCAGCTGCTGCGTGGCATTTTTCTTGTGATTTCCTGATAACGTGAACAAAATGTGATGGATAATTTCTGAATTTTCTTTCGGTGAAGTAGACATTGCGACTGTAAAATATACCATATTTAGAAGAAAAATAATGTTTGAATATTTTCATATCAGATATTTTAAAATGACTAGTTTTAAATTCATTCGCTAAATCTAACTTCATGGCTGTAAATTCAAAAAGTGGTCATTTTTGCTAGTGTTCGTGGGATTGTGATGTACAAAACATTTCCATCACATAATCCATGCAATAATTTGAGAGGAAGTGTGGTAAGTTGAAATATTAAAAAAAAATACTCTGAACTGAGGACAGGTTACTTTCAATTGCCATGTTTGTACATTGACTTAGTTTTCCTTGCGGTTGTTTACCTCGTGTGCCTTTCCGCTCTGATGCCGTAGTGACTGTCACCTCCGACCTGCGCGCTCGCGATTTATTTTCATGGAGCAGCTCTCGGAGCCGCAGAGCATACCAGTACTACGGAATGTAGATTCCTAATAAGTTTTCAATTTTACGAAATTCATTACAAGTGGATACAATTTCCTCTATGTCCGTTCAGAAGAAAATGTTGGGTGCGTTTCCTGCAAAATGCTTTGCAGTGTAACTCCGAATCCAAATTAAATCGGAATCTGTGTTCAGTTGGACTTGCGGAAATTCGGATGACGGGATAAATCACTGTAACATTTTTCATAGAAAACTTTAAATTCATGAAATAGTTCTATAAATTGACATTCAGAAAAGTAAATATTGTAAGATTAACATTAGAGAAACTAAGTTGACACCTTGTATTAAAATTACATATGAAAGTAGTGCAACCAAGATTTTTCTCAAGAGACGGGGAGGAGAGCCCAGCCGACGCGGCGCGATGCGCCTTCTGATAATTTTATTTTGTATTGGCAAATTATTGCTTCGTTACAGAATGTAACCTTCGCGGATCGCACGATTAAGAGGGAAATATGAAATAATTGAATGATGCTAGGTCTCGTTATTTCCTTCCCATAATTCCGTGTAGGGGGGGGGGAAATATGAAAAGAAACACGCGCAGTCTAACTAACATTAGCCAATATTGTACATTTGAAAAGTTAAAATGAAATTAAAAATAGAAAATATTGTTCAAACTTTAAGTAAAATTTATTTTTGACAAGTACTGCCCAAAATATTTTCAAATTCAAGGGACCGCAATCAGTCAGGTCGTTCGGGAAATATCAAATTTGCAGAAAATCCTGCCTCCAGTTTAGACGCTACTCAGCCGCCGGAGTGTCAGACGGTTTTGCCGTAATCCAATTTTTCTGTATCAAGGACACACCGAATGGTAAGCTATATATATATTAGGGGAGATAGTTTAGTAATACAGGATCTATTTATAGACTTTTTCGCGTTTCCAATATCCGGAAAAGTTTTTTCTTGCAGTATTTAAATTCTCTAGACTGCGTAAGCAGTATCCGGAAAATACAAAAGGCCGCCCCTCCTAAGGCGGCCGATCTTCGTAAAGCCCTGGTTTTTTGTCGAATATTTGACACATAATTATTTGATTTACGATCAGTAAAAAAATATTTGAGTATAGTTATGTCTTCATTTGATGACTTGGTAAAAATCTGTACTTGTGAATATGTCGATCAGTCTCGTCGTTAGTGTACGTGACAGATTGATTGTGACATACGAACATTACAAATGAACAATACATTCCATATGTTAATTTTATTTATACATCTAAAATTATTTTTTATTTGTATAATGAGAATTTGTTTTAATGAATCTGATTACATTATTGCATTATACTTAACCAGTTTTGAAGATTTCCTTGGGAATATTAAAATTAATTTAGACATTTTGCAAGACTAACGGGATCTTATTGTTCAAAGACATGACTCGCTCCACAAATACTCCACATTATTTGGTACACGGCAACGTATCGCAAACTAATTGGGGACAATGACCCGAGCTTAAATACTTTTCTCATTATATGCTGCAGAAGAAAGGAAATGGTTAAATTTTCAAAAAAAGGTGTCGAAATTGGTTATAAAACGTTGTCCAACAGATAAGACTGTAGTAAAAAAGTATTCCATTCCTTCTCTCCACCAGGAATTTACGATTAATAGTTAACTTGTTGCAAAGATATTTTACAGGATGACGAGCATATTAAAACTTTTTTACTATTAACTAGATAAATTCTACTATCTGAACCCGTCCGAAAATATCGCACATTTGTACGTACATTCTGCACTCCTCCATATGAACTTTCACTATTCTAAAATTTACTCGTCAGTGCGCGTAGTATGCTTAAAAGGGGGTGCAATGTTTTCTCTTGATGTAATAATAGATTATTGACCTACTAAGCTCTTCATTGTCTGGTTCGTCACTTTTCATTTTCGGTTTCATGCTCATTAGACAGTTTCGTGCGATTCATATTCAGTGGTTTAATCAGTTTTCTTTGAAAAAGTTTTTTTGTAATTAGTCTTAATGTCTTTCTTTGAAGATGTAAAATGTAACATTGCATTGATTCCTTTTCTGGCCTCAAATTCACTCGTGCCTTCCATAACCAATAGTGTAGTTTCGACATACCTGCAGGTAGGTATGCGGACAAACGTCAGCGAGGTTGTGCCGGTTCCAGCGTGGTCGCATGAAGGTAAGTTGCTTAGATGCAGCTTTCTTTTATGTGGTTGGAAAACAAATCATTTTGTTTTTTTTTTATTAAAGCAATTGTTTCATTGTAGAAATAATGCGATGTGACTTAATGGCAATAGAGATTTATAGTTTTATTTCAATAAGCTAGATTGTATATTATGAGAAATGTCAGGGTGGTCACTTTCTGAAAAAGAGAAGTTGGTAAATTTCACTGAATTGAAAGAATTTTTTAAAAAATATTAAATTCTTTAAAAGTGGGAGTAATTTTCAAGTCAGTCATTGTTATGAAACTGCACATTATTTAAGAAATGTTGGCATGTTTTCTCACAATTATTGAGACAGATAATTTTATATTTTTCACGATATAAAATCAAAATTGCGTAACGAGAGATACTGTATTGAACCGTTTTTTATTAGTGGATAAGCACGTGGAGAGGGCACGAAGAAAGGGGGCTCAGCGATTGTCTGCTTTTTAATTTTGACCGAGGCCTTGCTTTTATTTCGTTTTATCTCGTGACAAACTCCAAACTTTTTTCAGGATCAAACCTTGAAAAACGAGAAAAGTGTTTTTTCTTTCAGAAAATTGGCCACCCCGAAGAGGTTAATTTGGCTTCTAGGCGTGTAGTAAATAAATTCGTAGGTTTCGCACAGATGGCCATTTAGAACCAAAAAAATTGTTTGGCTTGCTTATAGTTTGTACTGAAGGAATAGCTAAGCGCAACTCTCACAAGTGGTAACTTTACGTAATGCTAAATGTTTATCCTGAGGAAAAAAGTGCTTATCATGGCAAACATTGCGAAGTTTATCAGGTTTGTGGCCGCTTGAGTGGCAGGAGGCTGCAGATTAGTTGGAAGCTCCAGTAGAGTAGTGACCGTGAGAGACCCTTGGGGCCATTGATCCCCGGCTTCTTCTGGCAGGGGCCGCCCTTCGCGGCGGCGCAGCCTCAGCCGACGGCGCCAGTGCCAAAGCAGCACAGGTCCCCTGGCCGTTAGCCCCTCTGCCGGAAGCGGAGTGCCAGCCGTACGGGGCCTCTGCCGCTGAAGCAGCCGTCGCTGGAAGAGCAGCAGCAGTAAGCAGGAGGCGGCGGTGGCAAGGTCTACTGCGGTATTGATTTGGTTGGACGGACTTACTTGCTGCCCATCTCGTCAATGGATTTTGAACGTCGCCGTAATGCTTACAGCACTTCCAGCCACGCGCGCTTGGCCAGGCGGCTGTCAGCCTGCTCAGTGTAGCAAGACGTTGCGTCTCGCGCGTGATGGAACCCGTCGCAGTCGCTTCTGTTTCCGGTTGACGAGCGGTGACGGCGGCGACGCTCATGAATTTGGAGGACGACCGTCTGCGAAGATTAAGTTGTTTATTGCATTCTCCGGCGCCGCCTGGCGAGGAACGCTCCAACCACCGACGTGGAATTAAACCGCCGTTGAGCGTCAAGCAGTAGAGGCTGTGCGCAGAAACGTCTGATACCTTTTAAACGTTTTGACATCTTCAAAAATTGACTGGTAAAACATTGAAGTCAGTGTTTTTCGGAACAATGTAGTTTTTGGATTTCTTACATCCAACTTTAAATTTGTTACTTGCACTGCCGATGTAAAGAGTGTTTTAATCTGCTATCGCATTTCTTAAAAAATGTTTATAGTTCGGCACTGCTATTGGTTGTGTTAAAGTTTTGATCCGAATGTACGTACAGTCGTAATGACGGTTTCATGCAATCGCAGTGGTTGCGAGTGTGATGGTGCCGGTGCCTGGGGGGCGCCGTTTGTCGACGCATTCCCCGAGGCGTTGGCGGTGCGGGGCCACTGGTGCCGGCAACTCCGTGAGAGAGGGTGCAGAGGTGTGCTAATTGGCTGCGGTAGCAGCGAAAACAGGACGCGGGCTCTGGGGAAATCAATGCCCACTTCAAAGGATTAACTGGATGTGCTACAACATCACATACTTTTTCGCATGATTGAAAATGGTTACGGAATATTAAAATATTGTAATTTCTGCCAAACTAAAATCTGTTATAAATTGAATAAGTCTCAAACGCATCGCCTCTCATGCTTATCTGCATTTATTTCCAATATCGGCGGCGGCGATGGTGTGACGGTTAGCGTACCGGACTGTTATACCCAAGCTCGCGGGTTCAAACCCGATCGAAGCCGTGGATTTTTAGGGCGACAAAATCCTTCGTACGCCTTCCTTCGGAGGGGAAGTAAAGCCGGCTGTCCCATGTTCGTAGATTTACTTGCATGTAAAAGATCCTCAAGCCTAAATGACGCCTCTGAGCTAAATTCAAATCGCCTGTTTCTCGCCCAAGAAATACCTCCTTTCTCTGCTAGTTGATGAAAGGAGCGTAGCGAAATTTGCGTGGTCAGACGGAAGAGCGGGCCTGATGGCCCGAGTCTCGCCACGTAAAACAAGGCAAATTCAATTCAATTCAATTCAATATCAGGAAGAGTAAACATTTTTTTTAGAAATGAAGCGATCATGAATAAATTTATATTTTACAGTATTTACAGAACATAATACAGAAAAGTAAGAATAATTTCACACAAGCATACCTTAATTACATTTGAAGGGTGCTTTCGATTTTTTAATACCATAATCGGCGATTATATCTCTTGTAATATAGAAGTGTCTGTTGTAGGTTAAAATCATCAATCCATTTTCTTTCGCAAGAATATTATCTACATCGTACATTCTTGACCGACAACAATGAGATGAATCCGAAGAATTTTGAAACCTCTTGTGTTGCTATTTTCTGAACTGGCAGAGCCTGAAGCGATGTGCGCGAAATTCGAAATTACAATTCCGAACTTAATTTGCAATTTAATTTTCTCGTATGTATCAATGTACGGAATATATACGTACTATAGGGAAAGTTGTGGAAAATCGATTTCGAGACTTAAACGGAAATATGTTTTGGGTTCCCCTGATACCGAGTTTCCCCCCCTTCAAAAGGTGTCAGTTTGTAAACACCATTAGCGCCTTGAACCGTGCGTATAATTTTCCTCAAAATAGATACCCGGTCGATCTAGTTCGACTCGTGGCGCTGCGATTTTGATCAACTTTCTTCAAAATGTGAGGGTACCATATATAAAGTCCCTTGTACATTTTAAACATTTTCTTTCAATTTCTTGTACCAATAGAAAAAAATAAACTTATAAAGGCGGCATATGTCCGATTTTCAGGGTTAACTTAAGTTTTTGAAATTTCAAAAGTTCGTATTTATCTACCACTACAAAATGTAGGGATTTTACCTTCAAATTTTTTTCATAGTCAGTTCTTTCTTTAAGGTCATGAACATTTTTTTTTTAATTTTTAGTTTTCGGTTAATATTTTTTGCAATCAGTGCAACTGAAAAAATTAAAAAACAAGATTTTTCTCGACAACGGCTTCAAACTTTTTTCCCTTAACTTTTCGTAGGGATAGTGGCTAAAGTACTCGGATATGACATAAACGCCATATTGCTCTTATGTTTTTTAAAAATTTACAAGAAGTAACTTTTTTACTTGTATAATTCGACGTTAATATTTACATTTGCAGCAATTAGTTAACATTATTGCGTTTATGAGTACATATGATTTAGTTCCCGGGAAACTGTTTTCTGTGAAAATTAACTAAAATTTCCATATTTTCAGAAACGCTCAATCGCCATTTTCTCAAAAACGGCTATACGTTTTTTCTTGAAACTTTTTGTATATAGTGGTAATTGGACGTTTTGAGAAGTTAGATTCATTTTGTTGTATTCTTTCTTTTTTTGTGTTTCACGCCGTTTAATATACAAATTCCCAGCGATTTGTAAACACTTTTGCTTTTTTGAGTGGAAGTGCTTCAAATGGCTTCCTAAAAAGGTTTTCGAAAACTTAAATTTTTAATGAAGGAGCTTCAAATTTCGGATTTACAGTAGCGCTTAAACTCTTTTCTTTCAAACTGCTCCAGTTTTTTCAATAAATATTGCCATTTAGGTCGAGGTTTTACTCTTTAAAATTCTAAATCTAATATTTCGATTCTATTGTTAGTAAACAAAAAAATTGAGAATTTCAACGACAAAAAAAAACTTTGGTCGGCGATAGATAGCATGTGGCAAGACAAAGCTGGGCCAGACCAAAAAAAAAAAAAAAATAAAAAAACTAGTACGAGGAAGTATCTGCCATTCTGTTGCACCACCAGTTCGAAAATGCCGAGTGCGCAGAAAATAGGGCCATCACCAGGATCTTCAGTTCTTTGCTACATACGAGGATAACAATGAAAGACAGTATTTGATTTACTTTCTGAGAAAAATATTTAAAATGGTTTTAAAAGAACTCATGTTTCATCTAAAAATGCGCAAAAAATCTCATATTTTCAAAATATTGGATGTGATCTCTTGAACTTTTGCTGAACACACAACATTAAGAAAAAATGTTCAAAAATGTAGTTTTAGGAAAACGACGAAACAATTTTGAAATTTTCGAAAAATGTTTTCAACGAAAATGAGACCACCGTTCTCTTTATAGTCCTTCACACTATCCAAAAACAAAATTTAATAAAAAACGATGGAGCCGTTTTTTTATTTTGAAAAATTTCGAGGATCTTATGTATAGTACGCCCCAAAATTAAAATTCCGGGTTCAAATTCGAGTCGCGACAACAGACAGATTAATTGGGAAATATCAATTTTGGAGAAAATGAGCTGGACGGTTTAGCCGCTAGTGTTCATAGACGGGCAGATAGAAGTTTATTCGATTTTTCGGTGTCAAGGGTCCACAAAATATGGATTCAGGCTACACCATATGAGATGATTTTTTCTACATTTTGAAATTGAATTAATCCACTTTTTCGTTACCAAGTCCCGGCAATAAGTTTTTTGCCGAAAATACACCCCTTTTTTCCGCATTACGTAACCTTTTTTTAAGAAGCAACTTATTGAGGGCGAGAAAGTAAAATAAATATAGATTATACTTTGGTACTTTTAGCGAAATGCTTCAAATTCAAGGAGCTGCGACATCTGCCGGATAGATTGGGAAATATGAATATTGGAGAAAAATCGATTGAACGGTTTATGTGCTTGCGTTGATCACGAATAGACATGCAGACGTTTTGCCGACAATAGATATTTCAGTATTAAGGAGCCACAGAACATGAGACTGCACATGTTAGAGGAAGACGGTCACTATTCTTAGTTATCATTTTTTTCGATACGAGGGCCCGTCAATAAGTTTTTCTGTCGAAAATTCGCCGTGGTTTTTCTCCTGCAACATTAAAATGCTTCCTATATACTGCGTAAGCAGTGCCGAGAAAGTATACGAATCGAAGAATTAATGTGCTTAGTTTTTCGACATTATTGATTCCTGTCCCGTTTAATGTTTTTATTTTTGAGCAACCCCCTATTATTTTTTACTTAACATTTTAAGGGTAATTTTTTATTCGGTCATGAATGGTGTATAAATGTAATACGGAGTTCGTGCAAGAAGTTTAGCGCTGATAAAAACTTGAAAGTTCTGAAATTAAGGAGGGAACCCGGAGGCGACCCGTAGCTTACGCTAGTTGCCACTCCATTGGCGGTTTCGAATTTGATTTGATGTGAACCGAACAGCTCTTTCGTCGCATTCACTGCCAACCTCTTCCATCTGACATTTGCATCCCATTTCCAGCAGCAATCAACTGCTTCTGCGAGTGAATCCGGCCCACCGATATAGATCCTGCGGATCGGCGCGACTCGTGGACGCGATTGGAACAGCCAGGCACGTTTGTACGTCAGTCATATCGTTTCCAAAAGTTGGTCAGGCAGCATGGCCGACCCTGCTGCATCGAGAGATAACGGTTGTGCGCGGGGGAGGAACGTGATAGCGTGCACGGGGGGGGGACTATCGACATCGCACCATGGCGCCAGTGGTCTTCGCAGTTCGTTGGCTTTGAACGTCTGATAACATTAGATTTGCTATTAGTTTTTATAGAGACGGAAGTAAAGGTATGATGGCAAGTATGCTATAGATTATGTACTCATCGTACTATTTAACGTAATATGTTAATATCTTTGACCTTCGTCGTAATTCACAATCTTCAATAGACGAAAAAAAGAATGAATTATATCTATAGTGTGTGCAATTGTAATCTTATTTATATCCCCGTTCCCGCTCTGCCTCGTTTCGTCTTTCTCCACATCGACCCGCTCCCCGTTCGCATTACTTCCTACAGTCAAGGTGTGATCTTACTCCCCCCGCCCCTTATTCCGCATCGCTCGAGCTCATTCAGCCACACCCTGGCCCGCACCGCTGCGATGCAATTCCTCAATACTCAAAAAAAAATTACTACTTGCATTGACCTAGTTTAAAAAAAAAGTGGATAAATTTTTAATCTCATGCCTCGCTTGAGCCGCTCAAAAGTATTCATGATCTTAGCATCACTCCAGTGTTTGCTTCAGAAATTTTGGCTGTATATACACATTTTTACATTATATATGCCATTGGATTCCAATGTTTTTGGGCTGAATATCTTTTTAAGCAATTGTTTTGTAGAGCCCGTAATTAGATATCGATAAAGTGCAGAGATACTTTTTTCACTATAAAAGTTGAAACAAAGCTCTCTTAATAGCAGCTTATAAATATTTGTTAACCGGTGAACTTTTATTTCCTAATTCCAGGTACCAGTACAAGTTCATATGTTATTTTGATGAACACAAAGACCTGGATAAAGGCCAGATGATTAGGGACTTTGCGATCGAGAGGACGGAGCTTAGATTCTGGATGCAGTTGATTTGTACATTCGACCTGTGTATATGTGAACAAAAGAAACGGCTAAACAATAGAATAGGGTGGTGCCAAGGATTCGCAATAGTGCATGTCTCCTTACGTTCGACCCGAGCCAACAGAGGGTGACTTTCGGACTGTTGTCTAGAGTGTCGTGAACCGTTTTGGGTATAGTGTGATCTCATCAATGAAAGCGATTAATTTGTTTGCAAATTTATTTTCTAAACCAGTTATTTTTGTTGCGATCTCGGGAAATTTCTCTCAATTTCGAATCTTTTTGATGTCGGTTATTTTCACTTGTTTCGACAAAATTTATTACATATTATTACGTATGTTCAGACTTCCGTGCGTTCTTGCCAAATGCATTAGCTCAATTTCTTCAAACGTACATTTACCCGAATGTGAATGTTTCGGTAAATTATCAGCAACCGTAACAAAATATCTTTCATTGTGTTCTTTAGATTTTATCCATAAGAGTGCGTATGTATTAGTTTATTATGTTTTCAACGTTAAACTGAAAGTTATTCATTCTAACAAATTGGATAAAGAAAATTTAATTTTCTAAGTTTAAAAAACTCCCAACTTTTGAAAATACTTTTTTCGAATGTTTCACTTGAACCGTAAAAATACAGAATTTTAGGTCGTATAATCTCCAATTAGACAACCCTCGTGGAAAAATCAGAATATTTATTTTATAAAGAATTTGTTCATCGCGGTTTACACGGTCTTGTAATGGGGTACATTTCAATTTTTATGCACCACGCTGGGCCTTGGCTGCTAGTAACTACTATATGTCCCGACAATATAATTATAAGGAGTAATTTTCAAAACAATACATCGCAAAATTTTGGAGGCAGGTTTAATTGCTCGGTAGTTACTAGACAGTGCCGAAATTAAAATCAAAATAGCGTCCACACAAGAGTCATTGCCATATGCGTTTCCACGCATTATTCAAACCGTGAGGTGTAAAATACAGATTCGACACGGTATTAAAAAGGTAATTTTAAATCGGCAATGGACATTGCAAATGTCGGTGACATTTACACATATTGTTTATGTTCGCCCTGCTTGGTATTTTGAGAAATTGTTCGTTAACTATTTTAGAAATATAGCAAGAAAAAATCTCTTACGTGTTAATTTGATCCGATATTCTTAAGTACGTTGTGAATATCTCCACATGCGTAATGGGAAGTGATCATCGGCCACAGGCTCAGCTCCGGGCGCGTGCGGATCCCCTACCATTCGCCCCGTCCCCCGATCGGGAAGGAGGGGCGGTGGCCGCTCGGTTGTATCGCGGCAAACCCATTGCCGCGCGCGGGGGGCCGGTGCTCAAACTCCACGACAGGCATTGCCGCCCAAGTCCCGCCGTCGCCCTGATGGTGGCGGTAATCGATACGCTTTAAATCTCGTGCCATCTCCGTCCTACTTTTATCACTCAATGCTCTTTCGCTCGTCCTATTACCTGAGAGAGCTTCCTCCCTCCTAGAGCTTTCTTCAGACTGGAAGGTTCCCATTTTGATTTCAAAATCTCGCTGTGTGACAGAAGATTAGTTTAATTTGCGAGTATGTTTTGTTATGAGTAATGCTGCATGTAGAGGGGCTGAGTGTTTTGTAGGGGTTGTAGACTCCCCTTTGGTTGGTCGTAAGCTGAGAGAGAAAACTTAGGTAGATGCCCGTGCATATGTCCCACCCTGTTCATTTTTGATCGGTATAAGATTCGCAAAATTTTTAAATATGAGGTTATTTCGTCCTGAACACTGTGCAGTACGGAATAAACGAAGGTAATGCATTCAAATTTTGAAGTATTCATTATTGAAGGATTAATGAAGCACCCCCGTTCTAGTAATAATTCGATAGTCATAGGCCGAACGTTAATTGTAGTTTATGATTCAGCTGGCAATAAATTGTTTAGCAGCGACTATGCTGGCCGGACATTCAGGGAGATTCAATTATTCTCGCGCGGGAGTGGCCCCCACGCGCGCGTGGCTGTGCCTCTCCGGCGATCCGTTGGAAATGCGACGGGTCGAGTGGAAACTCGTGCACGTTGGCGCTTCCCATCGGCTGGAGCTGGAATCTCAACATTCGTGCCTTAGGCAAGTGCACGTGGCTAGGACCGAGTTATGCGAACGGAAATCATGCATTTACTTCTGATGGTTTACTAAAAATACACTTTAGAATGTGCAGAAATAATTGTAAAATATTGTAGTAAACTGGTATGTTTGCGAATATCAGTGCTACTGAATTTGTTTCGAGATATTGTCTGACAGCTCGCTCTTAGTTTTAATTGTATTTAAACATAGTGTTTAAAACCCAAATATTTCTATTTGACCAAACACGTCTCCCGGAGGGTTAAGCTTAAATGAAAATGGGCATTAGTCTAGACGTTTCCAGATTTTTAATACATTAACAATTAGCATGAAGCATTCAGTTTGATAGGAACTATTACGCAATGAAATTGTAATCTGGAATTTATTGCCAGCACACAATAAACAGAAGAACCTCATAATATTCGCAAACAAGGCGCAGATTGACAAACCAACATTTGTTAATTGATATTGCCAACTTCGTTGTCCTGCTCGTGCAAACAAACATGAATCGCTATTTGACCTTGCCCTGCCGCGACCCCTCGTGCTCTCACTGCCCGGTCTACAGCGGAAGCAGCCTATACTGTTGTGGTTATACCCCCGAAATCTACGGCGGTTTAAATGTTGCCGCATACAGCCAAATAATGCCGCCGCTTACACAAAAACAATCGAGCATTATAAATCTGCCAACTGCCGAGCTGTATTTGTACGTCGGCATATAAACCTGAAACTACGCAAACGCCGATATCGATGCTTTGTTTCCGAACGTGGGTTTGGATAACGGCGAGGCGCACGGTTTTCATTGATTTGCGGTGATTAATTTTTTTGTGTTAATTCAGCGTGTCTAATGATGCCCCGAGCGCACACTGTGCTGCTGAGCGTGCAGAATAAACTGATGAGTCCATCTGACGAGAGTTTACAGACTCACTGATACGCGAGGAACTTAGATTGGGACACGGGGGTACGCGAGGACTCGTCGGTGGGGACATTTTCATGCCGCCTTGTTTGCCCGATTTGAGCTTGTAGAATCGTGAAAGCATTTCCCGGGAGCATAATGAAATCTCATTTCCGTTAAACAGGAGCAGATGATTGAAAAAGTTTTTGAGATGAAAGTAGTACATTGTGTGCGTTTGCATTCTTTAAAGTTTTCGTTTCGCTTGAGGATTATTTTCAGTTGCCTTATTGATCTTATTTGGTATATTTCAGCCAACTTTTTCATATAGGCTGTGCAGTGTTTCAGTGAATTGAGTGATAAGATATATTCCACCCTCTAAAGCGTTCCTTGCCGGACGTGGTGTGCGCTACGAAAACTTGTTTCCATAATTATTCGTGTTCGCGCCTTTTCAAGGAGCTTTAGTATGTATGAATTACGAAACCGTTTTGAGGAGTCTTGTACATATATATTGCAAATTTAATGAACGTCGTTGAATCAATTGTAAGTCGTGAATAACGTGTACCCATTTTGTAGGAAATGTAATCTCTGTATCGATTCTTAAACATTTCGGAAGAGGAGGGAACAGCTACTTCCTTTGGCTTGAAAGAAGCGGATGGCAACAGGAGAGGTTTACCGGCAGTGGAGGACTACCGTTCTCTCTCATGCGGCGAGCGGCGCGAAAATTACACGACGCGAAGATAAATGCGTCGAAAATTGCCGTATCCGCGCTGGCAGAGATGAATGGACTGTGGGAAACCTTGCGGGGTGTCTGTAATGGTATTGCCGTCATATTTCATCTTGATTGTACCAATTCTTAACAAGGAGCGGGATGTGCTGCCGCCGCCATGATACTTCTACAAGATATCTTTGTGTGAGTGTGTGTGGACGGTCAGGCGTCGCGGATGAAGAGAAGGCGCGACCCGCAAGAGCAGTTGGGCCAAAGCGGCGGCGAGGAGAGGGGTAGAGGTGTGGTCGATGGCGGGTCCGGGCCGCAGGCACCATTTTCGACCCCGACCGACCGCGGAGAGTTATTTCAATATTAGGCGTTATCCTTCTTGTAAATGGTGCCGGTGTTCAATGTGGAGGTGGTGAAGTTGGAAGGGAGTTCATTTGCGTTTATATTGCCTCCCCACTTGTGGCGCGAGCGGGACGTTCTGGGCCCAGGAGGGAGGTAGAGGAGCAGAGTGAGGCGGGGCGGTGGCCTGTGCGCGGTATGCAAATTGCGGGAAAAGCGGATGATTGAAGGTCCGCCCCTTGAATTTCAAGGACGGCGTCGAAGAGGAGGGGATCTAGGACGCCTCACCGTCGAGCGCTATTTTCCTTAAAAAGGAGCGCGTCGTGATAAGACAATCACGTTACGCCGCTGCCGAGGCGTGGCGGCTGCGTCAAAAGGCGCAGAGCTGCGGCGTGCGCCGCGCGGAAGAGCTCTCAACGGCCCGGTAAAGCGCCGGCGCCCTCGTTCCCGCTCCGCCGCCTCGGAGACGCTGCGCCTTGGTGACGTCTTTCCCAGGTCATGACGTGTGAAGCTGTCAGCGAACTCCGCTTCAACAGCGTGTATTTTTCTTTGCACAGAAGGTGCTACCATATGTACGTTGGGTTTATTTTCTTGACAATACAATAAATAACGTAATAATGTGGACTCCAAATTACTACTTCTAGAGGATATGACTTGTCGAGACGGCTTTTAGTTAAAAAATTGTGGTTATATTCGGTTAATCGTGTACATCATAATACGCATAGTTTCTCCTTTATCGGGATGGTAATGTTCTTCACACGTTCTGCGACGATTTAGTTTAATACTGGTTCTGTGGAATGTAACTTCGCATTATTGCAAGTGCTTGATTTAAATCGAATGTTTTACATATAACTGGGAAGATTGGGATGAGACGTTTCGAAAAGCGGTTGGTTGTTGTTATGCCATAATGTTCGTGTAAGCCGTCGGTATGCTGACAGAAAAAACGAAACCCCCGTTCTGATAATTAAATTTTAATTAGTATTTTGAAAATTGAAACGGCATTACCCGCAGGTGAACCGCTGTTAGTATCACCGTATCTGAAGGAGTGTGTGATTGGACAGGCGTACAGTGTTGGACCGCTATCTTCACTCTGTATGTGGCTTCTCCCTTCCCTCCCACGTGTGCCCTCTTTTCTTGCGCTATCTAAATATTCATTGAAGACAATTTACACGCGCAGTGGGAATCCGGATTTGCCGAAAATGCATTGTTTGTTGCAATCCTCTTTCAACCTTTTTAGGAAAACAGCGCAGCAGTAACGCGTTTTTAATCCTCCCCCGCCCCAGGGATGAATTCATATTTTATTGATCGCGTCCTCCGACCAGCGCATAGGCAAGCTTTCCGCTGCCGTCGCCGCAGCCTCCTCCGCCTCCCGGTCCGTACCTGACTGTGTATTGCTCACTGAAACAGAAGAGTAGGGACGTTATTGGCTAGAATAAAGGTTGTTCATGGTTGACCGATCAAACGTTTCCCGTCGCTGAGGCCGGGGCCTAGGGCGGTGGGGCGGGTAGTGCGCCGCGTTTTAATTTCTATCCAAACGCCCCCACCGCCGCAGCGGCGCTAGCGAGTGAGCGGTCGGGCGCGACTTTGTGTATTAGCTCGCGCGCCGCGTTTGTAAGGGCGCGATAAGCCGGGCGGCAGGCGTGCGGGCGAGAGCAGTCGGCCGGGGCGATGGATGACCAGTGGGCGTGATGGGCCGCCCACTCGCGCGCGCCTGCGGGCGGGGGTAAAGGGCCACCGCCCACTGGCGGCGACGCCTCGTCTGCTGCCTCCTCGCTCGGGACACCCTTCAGTCGCAGGCGAGCGCCGTCCCACGTCGCTGACTCCGCCTCCGCTGTCGTCCCGTTTCCGCCGCCTCCGCAGCACACCACAGGTAAGGTTACCCGCACCTGTGCTCCAGCCGCCGCCGTTGCTTCGACCCCGTCCCCTCCCCTGGCGCTCCGGGGGAGAAGGGGCGGCCCCCGGGTTTCGTCGATACTCCCGGGTTAAGGAGAGCGTTGGGGGGGGGGGGAGGAATTCTCGGGAGCGATGGAGGTGGGGGAGACCCCTCTGAGGGCGCTCGTTAGATGTCATTCCGATCGGCGGTCTTCCGAGCGCCCTCGATCTTGTGGGGATATTGGTATCTTCGAAGCCGTTTGGCTGTGATCGCTCGGGGACGCGTCTGTTGATGCTGGGAGGAGCATTACGGAAGCATGTGCGTAGGTGCTAAACTCACCCAATATATCTTTGATCCCGGTGAACAAGCTGATAAGTCATGAAAACGTAATTTTACAGGAGGGGATACCAGATTTTGCAATTAAAGTATATCAAGGATTAATGATATCCAAACTAAACTCTTAGTGTGGAGATTTCGTTTGAAATCATTAATCTCCGATTTACATTATCAGCTGAAAGTTGTTTTCTGGCTTTCCTGCCAAATTTAAGCATTCATGACCTACTAGCTTATTCACCGGGGTCAAAGATGTGATGCATGAATTCTCTCTTCTGAAAGGATGATGAATTATCGTAATTAGAAAGCGTTTACATATAATTCACTATATCTATACATTAACACGTGATGCTGATAGCGCATTCGTAGTTGAACAATTAACATAGTATATTCATTATTAAAGACGTAAGATTCTTGGACTTTTCAGTATTACGCTGAGCTTTACTGTGTGTTCTAGACGGCCACTTATAATTAAAGGGTTGCGTTCTTGGCACGATTTGCCAACGGTCTGCATTTATTCTCAGCAGTCTAGCATGCATTGCTTCATCTTATTTTGGCCAATCCCCCTTCTTGGCGTCTTCTTGAAGATACAACCCGTCGGGCTGCCGTGGTGGGCGTCGCCGTGCGGACAGGTGGAGTAATGACGGCACGCCCTCCTCGGTTGTTGCGGGGTTCGCGTTTACTTGCGCTCTTTCCATGTCGCAGCAGATATGCGATCGTTTGTCCACGCGGCAACGCCTCAGGGAATTGGATCACGTACTCGCCACAAAGGCTATAGCCGATAAAGCAACGATCGCACTTCACCATTTACTGAAGAGGCGCCGAAGAAGTTTAGACTGCCTCAGTTCGATGTTCCATCCAGGAGTTTAAAAATAAATTATGCAATCCTTGTTAGGCAAGAGTGAAACCTTACATGTTTTAACATTATACTTAGATAAACTGACAATAAATATATCTCAGAAAGAAAACTTAATTTAAATTTTGCTATCTTTTTAAGAATATTTATGATTTAACCATGTATTCTCAAAAGTAATTGAATTTCTTTAATTTATTGTATAAAATATAACAGATTGACAAATAGGTGATGTGGGGGTGGTGATTTTCAACGGAAATCTGAAAAATTCATCTCAGCTTGTATTTTAAAACTGTTGCTTTCCGGAGCTATTTTTGAACTATATAGTTCGTATGTTGTGATCTCATTTCAAATTCACTGAAAAATCGGTTAATTATGAGTTGTTGGTTTCCAACAGAAAGCAAAGTAGTTGCCGCTTTTATTGAGTAATGTAGAAAGTTGATTACTACTGATATTGTGGATTGGCGAAGACTTACAGGGACGTCACAAGTATAAAATTTTGCAATTATCCTAATTACTAGTTGCCAATTTCCTTATGCTTTAACTAAATAAAGTTCCGTTAAAATTGTGTGGTGGTTTTATTTATCATTACTATGATGTGTAAGTAATTTACATACAGCCCTCTTCAGGTTAATGCTCAAGTAAATTATATCAATAAATTAATAAAGGGACTGCGGGAACTGTGCCCATTTATGTAACAATACTATTTTGGATATATCGATATATCAAAGTTTTCACCCGACTGATTGCAGACTAGTAGATTTGATAACTAATTTAGCCTGAATTCTCTAAAAAATGTAAAGAATGAATTCAAATCTCTACTTTTTTTAAGAGGTCGTTTATATTTACCGGTCCAAGGCATCAACAAAAGCGACTGATGTTACTGACTCTGACCACGATGTCCTAGTTTCAGTCCTGACGGTGGCAGGATTTTCGACACTAGTTACATGGCTAGATCGAATTCAGCCGCTGTCTAAGAGGGGAACTCTAGCGCCCGACGTCTCTGATCGGTAGTTTTCCTTGGTCTCCGACCAACGAATAACGCAGCAGTACCCTAACAAACGGACCACAGATATTTCCTTCTTTACGCATCCTCACCGCCTAACGTGCACACACATGTACTTTCACACATGCTGGGAGCCCGGTTGGGATCTTAGAACGTATCCCGGCTGGGGTGGTGCCTCGTTGGTTGGAGATCCTTTGTAGGGGAAAACCCCGCAAGTCAGCGCTGGATCTTTGCCACCTCCCGCGATAGAAACATGCTCCACACTTACGTGACTAATGACATGGGCAGTTGAGTCTCCTGGAGCCACCAGTCGTTCATATTCACTACAGTGGGTTCTATCCCCCCTCCATTCCTGCATTGCATTTACCAATAATTAATATCCGAATTTATCTTATTGTAAAATCTGTTGTCAAGTGATTCGTTTATGGCATTTTTTTGTTAGGGAAGTTAACGTAAGGCAGGAGTTGAGGTAGTCTGTGCTTATCTCTTGCCGCCGGAATTTTCCTCCAAAAAGCGGGCGGGGTTGGGTGCGCCTGCGTATGACAAGGCGACGCGGAAGCTCGTCAGATGCCGCCCGCGCACCGAGCGAGCGACGGGGTGCCGGCGTCAGCGACCGCTTTGAAGTAGAGCGCGTTCGTAGTACGTATTTCTGGCGGCGCGCTTTGTCCCGGGGCAGCGCCGTTTGGCGCGCGATGGCACCCGCCGCCGCCGAAGTTGTCCATTGTTAATTCGTCATTGTCCGACATAGCAATGATGCCAAGTCGTTGGCATCCGGTGGGACTAATTTACCGCTGCAGATCTTATCCCACTCGCGATGGGAGACTTGATCGGTAGGTCGGAAAATGCCAGAAATTCTGAGTTTGTGCTAATTGGTTTTGTGAATTTTTGGTTTCATCTCTATAGGTAAAGGAGAATATTAATATAGTAACATTCGATATTAACCCTTCAGTAGTCACATTGCCTACGAACGTAACTGATCCGAGATAACTAGTGGTGTTACAACAGTACATACTTTCTTGCATTTTGTGTAACTTCTCGAGTTATTTCCCGAGCACAAAGACAAGCAACGATAATTTCACCAATAAACTGAACACTCAGTTCTGAAGGCCATCCAATATATCACATTACGAATGCATTCCAAACACTACGATAGCATTACATACATACATGCACACACACACACACACACTGTTGACTACACTATTTTATTGAATGTAAAGAACATTGTAACGTTACCGTTAAGTAAAAAAAACCGCCTTATCTTAACGCCAATTCGACGTTCAACAATCAACTTTCAAATATTCGTCACTGCTTTGTGTGGCAACAATACAGGGTACGGTGGTAGTATTAGGTTATCGTAATAAAAGTAGACACAAAAGTATGGTAAGTACTGATTTTTTTCACTTCTTTCCTGTTAGTTTTAAATTGTATTTTTAAGAGAAAATCTAATTAGGCTAATTTCACCTTCAGATTATATATGACGCGACAGCCTTTATTATGTGTTGACATAGACTCAAAGCATAGGAAATTCGATTTTTTCAATTTATCTTGAGATTATCTTAAAACACGGCTAATAAAGAAATTAATACTAATAAACGTATTGAATTTCTATTATTCTACGATTTGTAATATTAAGTTAATGAAAAGGGAAACTCAGAATATCCAATTGTCTCCAAGCTTGTTGGATACATTTTGCAGTATCATTAGGGCAGTAATATTTAACCTCCTCATTAAAATTTATCGTGCCAACCTCCATTGTACCGCAGGAAATAGTTATCGCTAGGTCTCAGTGGGCGATGGGCCGGTCGGCTCTACTTGTCAACAGGAGTCTAACGCCCGAGTGTGCTCATATGCATTATGCGCGGGATCTTTGTGACCCAGAGAACAATGCAAGATAAAAAGATTTTATATCAACAATCTGCAGTCATGTGACGAGAAATGGATTTTGAAGGCAAAAGTCAGGATCATTACACCGATCGTGTTCACATGACGGACATTACTTTCAGATGATCCAGCCTCAGAATTCAGACGTACGTAAGTCATCAAAGTAATGCTAATTTTGCTCCCGAATTAATATAAAACAAGCACAACCCTATCTAGTAATCAATATTGAATGTATTATTTTTTTTCGTATAAAACAGTATGTCCAATTTTGTTCACTACATAGAAAGAAACTTGTCATAGAAATTTCTACAAAGAAACAATTTAGAAAAAGTTCTCTTTAGTAGTTTATTAGTTCTCTCTAGAGTTTACGTTAAGTTGTCTTAGAGAAAACGTTAAGTTTCCTCGTTAAATAAATTTTTGCCACATTTTTCACTTTATTTTTTTTAATCGCTTAAAATTTGGTATTATATTTCTTGTAGCATTAAGATAAAATAAATATTCCTTGAAACATAGCAAACAAAAAGTATTTTAATTCGCACAAATTTTCCTTTTTCTTACAAACTAGCGAAGTCATTGAACGATAGAACCAATCGAATTTTTGTTTTCCTTAAGATTAAATCGTCAAGTTATTGAATGTAATACTGATCTATAACGTTTTCCAAATTATTTTTGCTCTTTTCTATTCATTTGGTCTGTTAATTTCGTTCCGTTTCAACATGCCTCATAATGTACATAATCATTTTTTCGATGACATATACCAAACTATTACGGCCAAGTTAGTTTCCACGTTGTGAGATGTGGAATTAAGGCATTTCTCTGCTAACACCGATTTGAACTAATAAGCCCTAAATCTAAAAGATTTCAGTTAGTCGTACGTGGCAGTCGGGCAGAAATTCTTCTGGCAAATTAGGATAAAATTATCATCGAAATTGTCAGTTTTCAAGGTATGTGTATTCTGAAATATTATTTCGATTTGTAAATTAATTTTGTCCACTTTCTTGTTTAAAACTTGCCAAATGATGCACTGTCGTTTAATGATGACACTTCTACCAAATCCTGACGGCCCAACTTGGTTTTCACGTTGGGAAGTATGGGGAATTGAGGCATTTGTCTGAAAATGCCTTTGTGCAATAACATGGCGACTCATAGTTCCTCCTGCTCGGAAATGATTTTTATAATTTTTTTGCAGTGATGTCTCATTTTAGTGAAGATTAATTTAAAAATCAACAAAAATGTCAGGTAATTCAAAGTGAAAGTGATCGATTCGTTTTCCAAAACAGCATTTCACATTATTTATCATTTGATGAACACATGCTTGACGATGCACGTGTTCATTTTTTGATGACTCCATACCAAATCCTGACGCCCCATTTGGTTTTCACGTTGAGGGACTGCAGGCATTTATTTGACGATTGGGAACTGCAGGCATTTATTTGAAAATGCGGATATTCAAGAACATAACCAATTTGTCGTGAACAGATAGTTTCTTATTCTTATTATTAATATTATTATTATTTGCAAATATGCTGAGTAATTTTTCGTAAAGGTTAATGTAAAAAACTTCAATTTATGATCGTTACATTGACGCCTTCACTATATTCTTACGGCTGAAATTGATTTTCAAGTTTGGAGTAATTAGGTTAGTACACTGCGTTTGGTGCTTTGGAGCACACTAGTTGTATAATTTAGCAACATAACATGTTTTAGCACTAAAAGTTGCAATGGGAAGTAATGCTCAACCGTCCACATTTCTTTTTTACATATTTACATCCATCAGCGAGAAATTCCAGAATCAAAAATAATTTCCATACGACAAATATGAAATCCAATTTCCTGTCGTCAATAAATCTTTCAACTACTACAAAAACAAAAACAAAAAATCACGGAATGAACAATTTGAAAAACGGCTGACAATGAGGAACCCGTAAGCTGTCCTTTACTTCTAATTATTTGAAGAATAATTGTAATTTATGAATGTTTGGAATGTGTTACTGCTGTTATTTGTTTTAGTATATTTCGAATATGTGATCTTACGCTAAAAGAATCCTTGCACATCAGTTATTCTGGCTTGAGGAAATAAAAATAATAAATCGAAAAGAGTTGAAAAAAAATTCCAAGAAGCTCTCTGCACACACGGATGCTACGGCATTGAGTGAGGGTTAACACATTATGTTGGGTGAAAATGGGTTAAAATTGTCGATTGATACACGCGGTCGTGTAATGATTGCACCTCTATCAATACTCAGAACTCAACTATTCCATTCGAGTTTGGAGTTGTGAGGACGTAAGAAATTTATGTGAAAATGCTTTTGTGTAAGAACATGACCAGGCATTGGTCCTCGTTAGAAAATGACAATACTTTTTTGTAGTATGCAGCATAGGGTAGTATAAATTAATATAAAAAAAATAATTGTAAGGTATGTGAATGTGATGAAATGTTTGCGGATGTGCAATATGTACAATATCAATTGTTCCTTTCCAGAAAACACTTGTAGTTTCGCAAACATGCAGTATTTTTGTTCAAATTAAAGTAAAAATCATCATAAAATTTGCACTAATACGCAGATCATTGTTTTTTATTGCGGAAATGTTTTAGAATGGTCATATATTGCAGAAAATTTTTCTGGCAAATTAGCATGAAACGGTTATCGAAATTGTCGGTTTCGAAGGCATATATATTCTGAAATATTATTTCCATTTGTAAATTAATTTCGTCCATTTTTTGTTTTTGTTTTAAAATTTGCCAAAAGATGCACATAGTTTATTAATGATATATCTACCAAATACTCGCGGCCCAACTATTCCATTCGGTTGGGATGTGGGGGGAATTGAGGCATTTGTCTGAAAGTGCCTTTGTGCATGAATAAGACGAATCATGTTGTCAGTTATGCGATGACTGTTATATATTTTTTTTGCAGTGATCTTGCTTCAGTGAATATTAATATAGAAATCACAAATATCAAGTAGTTCAAATTGAATGTGATGGAATCTTTTTCCAAAATTTAATTTCACATAGTTAACTATTTCGTTCGAAGGATTACGTGCCTACCGATTCACATGGTCGTTTTATGATGACTCCCATACGAAATCCTGACGGCCCAAATTGGTTTTCATTTTGGGAGGTGTGGGGAACTGCAGGCATTTGTCTGAAAATGCGGATGTGCAACATCTTGGCCAATAACGGTTTGTCCTGTTCAGAATATTATTTAATAATTTGTTATACTATTGTGTGCTAACATAGATATTTCTCTGAGATTAATGTACAAGTCATCAAAATTGTTAGGTAATTTACTGCAAACGTAAACGAAATGTTTTCGCAATTTCATTTCAATGGTTTCAGCATGCGTTTGGTGCGTGTGTGCGTGTTTTACAACAACCAATACCAAATCCTTACGGTGTAATTTTCACGTGGGGAGGTGTGCGGAATTGAGAGTTTTGTTTGCAAATGTCGCTGTGCACTAATAAGCGGATCATAGTTTCATATTATGGAAATCGTTTAAATGGTTTTGTAAGTTATACGTTATGCTGAAATTTTTTCTTTCGAATTAGGATAAAACTAACATCAAGGTTATCAGATTTTCGAAGGCATATGTATTCAGTAATGTTATTTCGTTTTGTGAATTAATTTTGTCCACTTTCTTGTTTAAAACTTGCCTAATGTTGCACAGTCGTTTAATGATGACACTTCTACCTAATTCTGACGGCCCAACTTGGTTTTCACGTTGGGAGGTGTGGGGTATTGAGGCATTTGTCTGAAAATGCGGATGTGCAACATGTCCAATATTAATTCCTCGTTTTCTGAAAACACTTGTTTCGCAAACATGCAGTATTTTTGATGAAATTAATGTAAAAATCATCAAAATTTGCACTAATAAGGCGATCATAGTGTATTGCGAAAATATTTTAGAATGGTAAGTCAAACATCGCAGTTAAGCAGAAAAATGTTCTGGCAAAATAGCATTAAACAATAATCGAAATTGTCAGTTTCGAAGGCATATGTATTATGAAATATTATTTCCATTTGTAAATTAATTTCGTCCATTTTTTGATTTGGTTTAAAATTTGCCAAAAGATCAACAGTTGTTTAATTATGACATCTACCAAATACACACGGCCCAACTATTCCATTCGGTTGGGAGGTGTGGGGAAATGAGGCATTTGTCTGAAAATACCTTTGTGCATGAATATGGAGAATCATATTATGTCAGTTATGCGATGACGGTTATATAATTTTTTTGCAGTGATTTATCTTACTTCAGTGAAGATAATATAGAATTCATCACAAATATCAAGTAGTTGAAATTGAATATGATGGAATTATTTCCCAAAAATTAATTTCACATTGTTAATTATTTCATTCGAAGGATTACATACCTACCGATGCACATGGTCGTTTTATGATTACTCCTATACCAAATCCTGACGGCTTAACTTGGTGTTCATTTTGGGAGGTGTGGGGAACTGCAGGCATTTGTCTGAAAATGCGAGTGTGCAACAACTTGGCCAATAACAATTTGTCCTGCTCAGAATAATATATAATAATTTATTATACTAATATGTGCCTACATAGAGATATTTCTCTGAGATTAATGTATAAGTCATCAAAATTGTTAGATAATTTACAGCAAACGTAAACGAAAGGTTTTCCCAATTTCATTTCAGTGTGTTAATAATTTCCTTCAAGGTTTCATTTTGCGTCTTAGTGCATGTGAGCATTTTACAATGATTAATACCAAACCCTTACGTTGTAGTTTTTTTTCACGTGGGGAGAGGTTTGGAATTGAGTTTTGTTTGCAAATGCCGATGTGCACTAATAAGCCGATCATATTATGGAAATCGTTTAAATTGTTTTGTAAGATATACGTTGTTATGCTGAAATTTTTTCTTTTGCATTAGGATAAAACCAACATCGAGGATATGTAAATTAATTTGGCCCTTTATTATTATTATTATTATTATTATTATTATTATTTCAACTTGCCATTAGAAGCACATAGTTGTTTATTGATGACATACCTACCAAATACTCACGGCCCAACTGTTGCATTCGGTTGGGAATTGTGGGGAATTGAGGCATTTGTCTGAAAACATGACGAATCATAGCTCCTCTTGTTGGAGAAGTTATATATTTTTTTGCTGTGAATGATCTTACATCAGTGAAGATAAATATAGAAATCATCCAAAATGTATGGCAGTTTAAATTGAATGTGATGGAATTATTTTCCAAAATTTCACATTGTTAATCAAAATAGGTTTTTGCATGTTCAGGAATGTATTTTTTAATAATCTTTGTTTCTGTGCGTCACTAGTAACTACCGTAAAAATTTACAAAACTTGTAGGAAAACATAACAATTAAGTTTACATAAGATTACTTACGGCCTTATGCATACATTACGGTTATGTTTATATCGGAAATACTGCATTACTGTAATAATTTCAATATCATTCAGTAACTTAACCTTTATACATCGTTCTTATGATCAGATTTTGGACATTGTGTAAGAATGTTTGTAAGGTACTTTTACAATTATCAAGTTGCAGTAGTCTTGGGTTAGTTTATTTTGCCTTGTATTCAAATTTCTACGCAATATGTCGATAACTTTCAAAGCGTAGTAATATTTAAAAGAATCATTTCAATTGTGAAGTAATTTTTTTTCGAAATTGTTTCACCAATTTACTTATTCTTGTTTCCACTTCAAAAATATTCAGGTACACTGATTTTGTGGAATACGTAACAATGACGCGCATGGTCGTTTTATGATAATTGTTATACCAAACCCTTACGGCTCAATGTGGTTTTCACATTGGGAGGTGTGGGGAATTGAGGCATTTGTCTGAAAATGCGAGTGTGCAAAAACATGGGTAATAACAATTTGTCCGGTTCAGAATAATATATAATAATTATGCTATAGTGCAGCTATTTTTCGTTGAGATTAATGTAAAAGTCATCAAAGTTGTTAGGTAATTGACTGCAAACATAAAAGAAATGTTTTCCCAATTTCATTTCAATGTGTTAATTTCGTGCAGTGTTTCATTACGCATCTTAGTGCATGTGGGCATTTTACAATGACCTATACCAAACCCTTATGGTGTAGTTGGATTTCACGTGGGGAGGTGTGTGGAATTGAGAGTTTTGTTTGCAATTGCCGATGTGCAATAATAAGCCGATCATAGTTTCATATTATGGAAATCGTTTAAATGGTTTTGTAAGTTATACGTCGTTATGCTAAATTTTTTTCTTTCGAATTAGGATAAAACTAACATCGTGGTTATCATATTTTCGAAGGCAAATGTATTCAGTAATATTATTTCGTTTTGTAAATTAATTTTGTCCACATTCTTGTTTAAAACTTACCAAAAGATGCACAGCAGCCGTTTAATGATGACACTTCTACCAAATCCTGACGGCCCAACGTGGTTTTCACGTTGGGAGGTGTGGGGAATTGAGGCATTTGTCTGAAAATGCGAGTGTGCAAAAACATGGGTAATAACAATTTGTCCGGTTCAGAATAATATATAATAATTATGCTATAGTGCAGCTATTTTTCGTTGAGATTAATGTAAAAGTCATCAAAGTTGTTAGGTAATTGACTGCAAACATAAAAGAAATGTTTTCCCAATTTCATTTCAATGTGTTAATTTCGTGCAGTGTTTCATTGCGCATCTTAGTGCATGTGTGCATTTTACAATGACCTATACCAAACCCTTACGGTGTAGTTGGATTTCACGTGGGGAGGTGTGTGGAATTGAGAGTTTTGTTTGCAATTGCCCATGTGCACTAATAAGCCGATCATAGTTTCATATTATGGAAATCGTTTAAATGGTTTTGTAAGTTATACGTCGTTATGCTAAAATTTTTTCTTTCGAATTAGGATAAAACTAACATCGAGGTTATCATATTTTCGAAGGCAAATGTATTCAGTAATATTATTTCGTTTTGTAAATTAATTTTGTCCACATTCTTGTTTGAAACTTACCAAAAGATGCACAGCAGTCGTTTAATGATGACACTTCTACCAAATCCTGACGGCCCAACGTGGTTTTCACGTTGGGAGGTGTGGGGAATTGAGGCATTTGTCTGAAAATGCGAGTGTGCAAAAACATGGGTAATAACAATTTGTCCGGTTCAGAAAAATATATAATAATTATGCTATAGTGCAGCTATTTTTCGTTGAGATTAATGTATAAGTCATCAAAGTTGTTAGGTAATTGACTGCAAACTTAAAAGAAATGTTTTCCCAATTTCATTTCAATGTGTTAATTTCGTGCAAGGTTTCATTATGCGTCTTAATGCATGTGTGCATTTAAAATTACCTATACCAAACCCTTACGGTGTAGTTGGATTTCACGTGGGGAGGTGTGTGGAATTGAGAGTTTTGTTTGCAATTGCCGTTGTGCACTAATAAGCCGATCATAGTTTCATATTATGGAAATCGTTTAAATGGTTTTGTAGGTTATACGTCGTTATGCTAAAAAATTTTCTTTCGAATTAGGATAAAACTAACATCGAGGTTATCATATTTTCGAAGGCAAATGTATTCAGTAATATTATTTAGTTTTGTAAATTAATTTTGTCCACATTCTTGTTTAAAACTTACCAAAAGATGCGCAGCAGTCGTTTAATGATGACACTTCTACCAAATCCTGACGGCCCAACGTGGTTTTCACGTTGGGAGGTGTGGGGAATTGAGGCATTTGTCTGAAAATGCAATGTGCACTAATAACTGGATCATATATTCTCATTACGGAAATCGCCTTAGATTTTTTATAGGTCATCCGGTGCAGGTATGCAGTAAACTCTGCTTTGTGTATTTATTTCGTCAAAGTTTTTGTTTGTAATACTTGCCAGTGCTGCCCATAGTTGTATGATCTATCAAAAAACGGTCTATTTCATTCGGTTTCGAGTTGTGGCGATTTGAGGAATTGGTTTCAAAATGCCTTATGCAAGAACAAGATCAGCCCTAATTCTTGCAGTTCGGAAATTTTATTATTATTATTATTATTATTATTATTATTATTATTATTATTGTTATTTATTTATTTAACAATAGTGCATTTTAATTTCCGTTCAAATGTACAATCTGGCAAACGCGGCGTGTCCTCGAATTTCAGGAGATCCTCTACTTTTTTGGGAATACTTTACATGAAGCCCCAAGTAGACAATACTATAATTTATTGCACGTCAATTAAAACTACATTATTCAAGATGATTTTTCCCGTTTTTAGGAAATGATTCAACTGGTTGGTGGTATCTTCTGCACTGTGGAGTCTTACACGCTTCATTTAGCTATTAATAATAATACTAGTTGGTTTAAGCTTGATGAGATATTGACGATTAAAACATTTAATAATTACTTGCTCAATAAAGCTTGTAACAGTCCACAATGTTGAAGATGGTTACTAAGATCAAGATCCAGTACTCTAGATAGCACAGAATATATGAGGCTATTCTCTTGGACCAGTACGTGAGAGCAATCATATTATAAATACTTCGGTTGCCTGGCATGTGCCAAAAACCTTGCCGTTAGCTGTTCGTGCTTTTTTTCAACGTGCGCGCTCGGCATCTCACTAGTATGTGCCCCCCTGGAGCGGGCGACCTCAAGCGCACGTGACTAGTAACCACGGCGGACAGAGCGCGCGCGCGCGTGTGCGGCTCCTGTCAAAGCCCCCTGAAGCTAATTCCTCCCTTACGGCCTGCATGTGATCGGAGCGCAGCTTGCAGTCGTTCCATTCGGGCGCCGAAGAAATCAAGTTCCGCGCGCGTGAAACGAGATTGCTGACGCGGCCGCGCTGCGTTCCACTGGCGTAAGTTGGGGCAGTGCTCAGCGGAAGGACGTCGCTGTGGGATGCAAAGGACAACTGGGTTTCTTAGAGAAGATGCAGAATGGGTTATAGCGATGAACATGGGGAAGATGTCGGTTCCTTTGGAATCGCAAACTTTCCATAATAAGTTAATTTCAACATTGTTTGAAGTGAGTAAAGAGCATATACTACTAAGCAGCGTAGAATACCCTCGTGGTAGTATTGAGAACCCAGCTAGATTCAGAAAGGCAGTTCAGCTAAATCTTAACGGCCAAACGTACCATTCGCTTTGGGAGTTGTGGGCGAAGAGAAAGCACTTATCTGAATGAGACTCGACAGGAGCGGAATAGTGTAGTCATGACTCGCTGGCGCAAACTGTGTGCGTAGGTCGCGATTGTCGAGTGTGTGTGTGTGTGTGTTGGGGGGGGGGGTATCCCCAACCGGAAGCTAGATTTTTTTTTCACAGTGAAAAATCAATGGATCCACGCATGCCTTATTCTACAAACAGAAAAGAAACCTGGGGGAGGGGATTTGGGTTTCCTTTTTTTTTCTTTTGTCCCCTCCACAGTAACCCTGTGAAGGAGGGGAATTTATTTTCTATAAATTTTTTCATTACACTGCTGCCTTGCGGGTTAAGCAGCTACAGGCGGGGCTTTTTCTTACAACTAACTTACAATCTAGACTTAAAGTTATCTTAATTGCACTTTGGCATTACTAACTTACACTAAAATCATTTTTTGTAATTCTATTTTATAGGTAAATTGTTTTTATATAATGGTACATTGTTATTATTATTAGTATTTTTTTTCTACATTCACACATCATTCATACTATTTTCATTATATACATAACCATTCATTCTTCCCATTCTTTGGGTTTCCTCAGTCACATGTACTCCACATGCAGTAAAATGAAGCTCGAAATAAACTTCGATTCATCAATTAATGGGAGTTATGATTACTTCTCGTCGTTGTCGCAGACTGAAATAAGCACATAGAGCTGCATTTCGTTTCGCTTTCCCGTCGTAGTCCCAAGGCGTCGTCACACATTTGCCTAGGAGTGATCTACTGCTTGCCTAATATCGAGCAGCTGATATGCAAGGCGAATGTTCATTTATTTGATGTGTCCAAAGGACAGACACACGCAGGTAGAGCGAGTACCGAATGTACGTCGCTCGGCGAAATAAAAGCATGCCATCCATCCACAATTCTCGGGATTTGGCGAGCGGTCGTTTGCTCCTCGCCGAGTGCTCAATGGGTGAGCCACCTTAATGCTAATAATTGCAGGGATCCCTATTATACGAAGTTACGTGTGTACTGTGGGGAGAGCATTTCTCGTAGAAAGGTTTTGTGTAAGCAAAATGCCGAAGCTATTGTCACAAAAAACTTTATAACGGCCAATGACTAGCCTGGGAGTTCCACTGCCTTTATTTCTAGTACATAGAAAACTTTCAGGGAAGTAGTCCTTTAGCTAAGGCTGCGTCATCGTTCCCCCGCCCCCGCGCGTTACGAGCGTCTGCCACGGTCGCGGTCTGCGTAGCCGGCCTCTTTGGCCCGACTCTCCGTTTGAAAGTTAAATGAGGCCGAAGAGGGCGGAGGCAGAGTTCGGGTTATTGATATAATCAATTATATCCTATTAGTTAGTGAGATGTTTTATCGGGAAATTAAAGAGCAAAAGTTTTAAGCATATTGATGACGCCCGTGATAGGTTTTAAGGCATTGCTAATTAAAACTTGCGCCCGGCGTTCGTTTAATTCGCGCCACTTGTGTTGTGGCGTAGGCAGGATTAAAAAAGGGGGGACGCGGGCGATTTCTGCTGGCGAATCGACGTCCTTCCACTGCTGAAAGCTCCTCTTCCTGCGAGGGACCTTTGTTCTTAATGCCGTCATGTAACGCGCCGACATTTGTGACATTGCCCCACCTTTAAGGAAATTAATCCGACAGAGAGGTTCTGAATTGAAAAACTTTAGTGGTGCATCTGCACATTCTTTCTCCTATTATTTGTAACTCGCAATTTTCGAAAATAGTGTGTATTCTACGAAAATGAGACCCGCGCCATCTTTTTGAACATTCTTTGCTATATCTATGGAAACAGTATAAAGAAAATTGGAAGAGTTTTCTTTAGAAAAATAAAAATTGTCCTCCAAGTAGGGATTACGGAAAAATGACTAGTTAAAACTAGTGATGCTTTTTAAAAACACATACTTTCTCGCGATTTTGTTAAGTTACGTAATATTATAATGTGGCGGTTTGTGACTTACACTTCAGCTTATGAAAACTTCTTGAAGAAACAAACCGCAAAAAATACGTTTTTAATTCAAAAGTTAAACCCTACATGTAAGAAAGTTTCATCAGTGGTAACGTTAGGTCTGAGAGACTCGTTCAAACATTTCTGAATTGCTTATGAAAACGAATTTTAATTCTTTATTTGCAAAATATATTTATTATAGACGAGAGAGAGAAAACGAATTTCAGATCTTCAGACAAAATAATACGTGTTCGTTTTTGAGTTGTTTGCGAACTGCGGCACCGCTGGTAAATGTGTAGTAATAATATTGCTACGACGCGTGCGATTATTTATATTGCATACGTATTTTCTCCATTGAGTAGTATTGTCATTTCCTAAAACAGGAGAGCTGTAATTGGTACCAATATTCACTGTTCACTTTTTGGCCCAATTGCCAATACTGTACTCACTTTATAAACAGAAATCTTGGTATGAATCTCCATGTTCACTTGATGCATTTAGAACTTACTCTAACATCCATTTTATGCGCTCAGCTCTAGTTTCATATTCTACAACCATTTCAGTCATGTGTATTGTGTAACACACAAGCAATCAACCCCTAACAAACCGTCTAATCATTGTAGAAAGAATTATGAGAGGTGACGATGGGTCAGTCAACCCAACAGTTACCGAACGTCCCAAACTTCTTTCACTGAACAATAACTGAAAATTATATATAGTGCTGATTATCACTGTAAAGAAAATCGTTATTTTGAAAGGTGGACGAAAAATAAATTTAAGTGCTGAGTTTTCCTTTGAAGATACGCAGAAATATCGTAAATTTTACACCGGGTCTGGTAGAACCCAACGTTACCACTGCCATGTTTCACGAAAATACAATGTGTACAATAAACGTTCCATAAATGTACCAACGTTGCGCGGTGCGTGTTTTAGCTGATTTTAAATAATTTTAACCAAATAAAATGATTAGTTCATATTAATGTGAAGCAACGGCGGCCGTCATATCGCCTTCTCTTATCATTGCGGCGATGCAACAATGGCCCCTGATTCGTATGGCATACACCTTTTCCAAATCAGCATTCTTGATACCGCTAGCATCAAAATGTTAGTGGATAGAAAAATGTAACAAACGTAACATCGTTATATTCATCGAAACTACTAGTTTTTACACGAATTACTCATGATTCCCGCGTATTTTTATTCAAAGCGAAATTATCATTAGTTTTCACGTTTAAATAAATTAAATCATGCAATTTAAAATAGATTTAATACTTATATAATATTAAAGGAAGTGTTTCATTTTTTCATGGTTGGAATAGCTGTCCATAAGTGCCTTTCAAATTACATTGCCATTACAGACACCGCCCGAAACGAAACACATGAAATTCGAATATACCATTTCGATTTTTCCAATTTTCGAAAATAGTCTGCGTCGAAATTAGGATCAGCAACGCTTTCTTTTTCCTCCCCCCCCCCCAAAAAAAAAAAAATGCCTAATTTCCACCTTTCTGATTTCCTAAATTTTGTATGAAGTCGTGACTATTACAAAGTAATTCATGATACGGAAGATTTTTCTAGAAATATTTTAGATGGAGTTTTCATTAAAACCTTCGAAAATTTGAAAATTACAAAAGTTATAAATCCTTTTGATGCGCTGGGAGCGTTGGTATTAGTTGTGCCGTAAACTATAATTTTATCACTACGCGTGTTTTCTACTTGCAGTCTACAAGAATCTTTTTAGAATATGTAGACAAGGTAATTGTGTAGACTTCATTATTCCACATAAAATAACCCTCAAAACTAAGTAATAGAAAAAACATGTTGAAATGTAATATTAAACAATTTATTTTTGATTCGGTAATTCCAACAAATTGTTCCACTCTTTATGAAGAAATAACAATTCCATAACCATCCCAAGAAACCAGTCGGTACTAGTTTCAATTTGCATATCGGACCACTCTGCGTTCGACTCGCATTCAAAGTGCAGTGTCACCAACTAAATGGGCAGCAATATTGTGCAGATCCCTGATCATGCCAACGTCATGCACCTACTACCCTCGCAAGTGGGGCGGACCCAGTAAGAACTTCACAGGGGAGGACAATTTGTCATGACTGTCACCCGCGCAATTAATGTTTTAGAAGCAAAACAATGTTAACATAAGCATGTCTAAAAATGTTTATTTATGTTAGTACTTCTTTAAATGTGATCAAATCAATATGTAGTGTATCTGTGGGTAAATTGAGTATAATTATAAATAAATGTTCGCTTTGGGGCGGAGCATGGCCATCCTAGATTCGCCCCTGCCCCGCAAAAAACATTGATTATCGTTGTCTACATAGTTTACTGTTCCCCATGCGTTGTTTACGTGTAGATGTAGACTAAAGGTACGCATCGACGCACGTCACTAGTGTTGGGTAAGCAGCACTTCGTAGAATAAAACGATAAGGTAATTATGGGCGGATCTTATGCGAAACGAATCCCATTTCAGCAGATATTACTCCGACCACTTTTGCAGATTCAACTAATTACAATATAACGTGATAGTTTCAAATAGAGGAAGCGTACACTGTTGTAGTTTTTGTTTTCAATGACATTTCAATTTAGCTATGTCAATGTCAACAATATTCCTTGCGTTCCTTCCTTTCTTTGGTAGAAAGGATCATGCGTACTTGCGGCTCTGAAGCGATGGTTCGCATTCAGCTTTTTGCTTTCGACACAACTATGCCAGTCGCCGCCATCTTGACTTCTTTTAAGTCGTACGTCCGTTTTTCTGCCTACGCAACTGCCAGCCGACACGCTCCATAAACCATCCCTCCTACCAGCCCCCTTGCTGCGATCGACCGAGCGTGCATGTATTCTGGCAGGGGACGGCGTGGTATTTGATTTTGAACAGTATGACGTGTGAGCCTATTCGAAGGACATGCTAGGCTCGATTTCTGGTGTTAGGCGTATGCAGTGCTTTGGTATGAGAATAATGGTAAGCAAGATTCTCTTGATCGGGCCCCCTTGCGATGGACTTACTGTGTGACCTGTGAGAGATTAACTGTTTGACATTTTGTGTTACGGAGTTTCTTTCGTTGTTTCCCCGTAAGGAAATAGGTATAATTCTCCCGTAATGTGCTAACGTCAAATATATACTGGGAACACTAGTGCCCTAATTAGCAATCTTTTTTTTCTCTCTCCGAAGAGACGTTTTTACCACTAAATTCCTACACAAAAAGCAATTTGCTCCCAATTTTAGAACGTTATAACGTCTTTGATATTAGATACTATTTTATTTATAGCTCTTAAATGAGCAATTATTGCCAACTTATTCTTGATGACTAATTCAGGAGGCGGATATTGGTCTATATTTATATAATTTATTCATATTGGGTCCAGATATATTATGGCGGGGGTGCTTAGTATTTAACTTAAACTTACAACTACTGATGTGTTTTCACTGAGTTCTAACATATTTACATTTTCTACACTTGTCTCTCTTTTTGCGTGATCTTTAAAGTCTGCAAGCTTGACTTGCCACTAGCTTTTGAGGGGTGCGGCTTGTAATCGCGGTACTATTTCTTCCCAAATATTACACGGTCACACTGCGTTCCACTTTACTATTGTGCCACTATAGAACCGTCTGGAGAAAAACACACACACATATACACGCGCGCGCGCATGCACACAGTTGTTCTTTCACAGGCAAGAAAACTACATACATTAAGGTAACTAGAAGTACGTAATGAACTAGCAGTATACGTTTTCATATGTAAATAGATAACTACATATTATATTAGTATCAACCACAACGTCCAATTTATTTCAAAAACATTTGTTATAGAATTATTAGCACAGCTGAATTCCTTGTTACTTGAATGAAATACATGGGCTTTTTAGTATCCTCTTTTCACATTTCGAAGCGTAATGGACTTCATCTTCAGTGTTTCCTGCATATCTTTTAATGTAGTAGATATTTTATTTGTAGTTATCACCGTTCAATATGTTCACTGAAATGCCAGTCGCTCATTTTTTTATTTGCTAATAACTGCAAAATTTTGTTAATCGTTGTATTGTACATTAATCTCTTCAAACCATGTTAGTTCAATAAGATGTGAATTACCTTTTCCGAAAAGAAATACAAATTTGCATATGTGTACTGATTGTTCAAATTTAACGATGATTGAAACAAAATATTGTCTTAGTGAAGGATCTTCATTCTCACTGGTTATATTTAATTGACAGAGTGCCTTTCGACAAATTCTGTGATAGTATACGAAGTATCGTGCTCCTATATGTTGCTACGATTGGGTAAAATTTAGCAATGTATGTGTAAGGGATATGAATCGTAGGGTAGGTGGTCTTGCTTTCATCGCCCTGTTTTCTGCTAAGAGTATATTGTATAGAACGACAAGATTGGTTTCTTTTACTTATTTTGAAGAAAATGTTTCACACTGTTCGTCGTTCTCGTTTACATAGGACCTGATTTAATTTTACTTTCATAACTTCCTATTGGACATAAATTTACTCTTCAAGCCGTTGCAACGTGCACTACGCTTACACTAATGTTGTCACTTACAATGTTTTTTCTGTAAAAGCTCTAAACTACGTGATGTTATATTTCATGAGTACTTTCTGTGGCGTCTTCGAATCGCGATGAATCAGTGCGCCGACCGATTTCAAAGCCCCCCTTCCCCAACAGTTTCTGATCGCGCTGTTACCATCGGCCGAAAACAGCCGCGAATTGTTGGCCGCATTATCTGTGGCGCAGTTGCTTGTCGTGCGCGGTGCCAGTTCTACGAACGACCCTCGTTACGACCCAGCCTTTTGTTATTCCCAGGGACGCACTTTTTTTTCTCAACCGTGTTCTTTCTTCACCCCTCCCCTCTCAGAAGCCCCTCCTTCACCTCTTCCCCGTTTTCACTTTTCTTCCGTATTTCGTTACCGGGCGAAGTTCTATTTCTTGCCAGGGTGCGGCGGCGGTCGCAGCGCAGGCGCGTCGGGTCCCACGGAGCCGTGATAACGAGCGATCTCGTCGGGCGAGCGCGCGCGCTTGATTCTGTGTGTGTGTGTGTGTGTGTGTGCGCGCGCGGGGGAATGTTTCGTATCTCGTAAATTTTTATTGTTCGTACGCTTTTCTTTTTCGACGCTTCTTTTTCGGTCTTTCTATTCGGCGGCACAGCGCCGAGGGGTAGCGAAGGTGGAAAGAGTGAGATTAAAACCCTGGAGATGACCTGCGTGCCAGCGCACGCCGCCAAGCCCCGGCCTGCCCCCGAGCCCCTCCTTCGCGTGCTCCACTCCATAGTGCGCCTCGCGGATTGATAGGTCAGCTGTTGTCGCTTAGGGACAATGGCGGCGGACGAGTTAAAACAAGCGCCGGAGGTGGGCTCTTGTCTGTCGAAAGCGTCGTCGCTACTTATCTCTCATCGCGTCGCGCGAGGCAGGCCATTCCCATGTTCATCTCCATCGGAGGGCGTTACTTGCACCAATGCGCGATTAGCGGTGATAAGTCATGAAAACTTACCTTCACAAGATAGCAAAAATTGACTTTCAACTAAAGTAAATCGGGGCTAAATGATGTTCACAATTCAAGAATTATGAAGATTCTAGCTGCAAAACTCGTGGGTTGCCTTTCGTAATAAGATACGTTCAGATAGCGCTTCATTTCTTTTTATTCAATATGCCGTAAATATTTTTAGGGATCAGATGATATTCAATAGGACATAGCATACCTCACCGGGCATTCTGAAGAGTAATTTATTAAAAAAAAAATCTTGAGAAATTCATCGCAGAGGACTGTAGTGGCACTCGGGTCTAAATAAAGCTCCCCCAATGTCGATGCGGTATTTTGCGAAATTTCTAATAAGTTTTGCAGATTCTTTCAAAAGAAATACATTTGTGCATTAAGAATACAAATTGAGTAAGAAATAAAATTAATATTGGTATTTTCAATAGTAAATTATAATTAAAATTAATTTAATGCCTTTTTATATCATTCATTCAGTGTTTCTCGTGGCCCCTAAGTTGGTGTGAAACGTGTATATATTCAATAAATTTCAAGCAGAAATTACGTAAAAATTACTAGTTTTTTCAAAAAAGTTGTACATGACTTTTTTTAAAGAGATAATTTTATACAAAACACTGTGAGGCAAAAATCTCTATTTTCAATTTTTGTTGTTTCGAAACTTTTTGTAAATTTCGAGAAAAAAAAAGATTAACACCCGAATATGAGACTAGCACCATATTTCTTACCGTCCCTTATTGCGTGGAAAATTTAAAGGAAAAAAATTGTTGTTTTTCTTCTCAGGAAAAAATCTGAGGTTTTAAAAAAAAACAAATTTCAATGGCAATTTACGCGAAAACTATTTTTCTAAAACTTGCACATGACGTTTTTGTTTTTTTAAGCTAATTCACTACAGCATACTTTAAGACAAAATTCTCCATCTTTAATTTTGTGATTTTTTTTTTAATTTTCAAAAGAATCGTGCGATACCCGAAAATGGGACTAGAACCATAGAATTTACAGGCTATCATATCTGAAGAAAAATTAGAGACAATGTTGAGTTGTTTTTTTTATATAGAGAGAAAGAAAATACATTTCAAACCAAAACTACGCAAAAAACAACTAGTTTTTAAACAAATTGCACATGACACCTTTTAAAGAGCTAATTTTGCTCAACATACTGAGACAAAATCTGTATATTTAATTTTGAAGTTTTATTCATTATTTTTTCAGTTTTCGAAAAAATCGTGGATGTCAACGAAAATGATCCCCGCACCATTCTCTTAAACGTCCTTTGCACTATTCAACAAGAACATTTCATCAAAAAGTTTGGAGCCTTTTGGAAACTGCACAAAAGGCTTCATATAAAGTACCTCCCGCTAATAATTAAATATCGGTTTCAAATCCCAGGGGTCGCGACATCAGCTAGAACGGTTGGGGAAAATTGGCTGAACGATTTATGCGCTAGCGTTCTGCACAGACACAGGTTTCGCCATCAATTGATTTTTCAGTATGAAAAATCGACGGACGCACAAAACCTGGATTCTGGCTACACCACGTGTTAGAGGAATTTTTCTTCTGTATTTAGCAATTGAATTTATCCACTTTTTCCAGGGCCCGGCACTAAGAGTTTTTGTGTTGAAACTTCGCCGTTTTCCTGTGCATGATTACAACACACTCTTCTTACGTTAGTAAGTTCGGGAAAGTACAAAAAGTTGGTGTTGGTAACGCAACATGTTAGTGGCAGATATTTAATTGTGGGTGTCCTTTTCCTTGGAGCTTTGCTGTCTCATTGTCTGCTGTGTCGTAAGTAGTGATGCTCTGAGCGAGAATTATGGTCAGTAAGCGCAGTTTGAGAATAGCCGGAATATTACAATAAAATATTGCATTTTTTCATTCAAAATCATATCTGTTTATTTTTTTAAAATTTTCTGACAGTTCTTGGGCATTAACAAAACTCTCATAAGGCCAGAGGCTGCGTAGTTTTCTTGAAATTTCTGCTTGCGTTTGAAAAGTACTAGCTCAATAGAAACATCACACCTTTCAATAAATGTAGCATTTTTTGTCAAGGTTCTCTTAGAATATTTTCTTGATTTGCTGTTAATAAAAAAAAAGCATTTTATTAGAGGGAAGCACTAAAATTATTTATATTAAATATGTATATCTATAGTTTTCTTAAAAAAAATCGATGTTTTGTTTACCCAATTTGCTTTTTAAGGGTATTTAAATATATAAAATGCAATGTTGTATGTTTTCGGAAGGCGTTCCGCCTGAATGAAAGTTAAAGAAAACAAAAACCTATTAGTATCCAAAACGTTGTATACTGATAGGTATTCCTATATTATTTCACGAATTATTCATCGAGCTTCCGCCGATGGCAATAACTCCCTTTGCTAGGAGTTTGCACTACGCACAATACACACATATAATAGTTACGTCAGTGCATTCCGTTGTCGACGACGGCATGCCCTGCCTATCATACTTCACGAAACCTCTTGCGACATGAGCAGGTGCTTGCGTGTTTTCCTCGCGGTTTGACCTTCTGGTCGCCACGGCCCGCCTTTACCACGATGCGACGCCTTCGGACGCTTGCGGAGCGAATTCAATTAGGCCCGCTTGCGTTCACAATAGACCACTCTATATCGATTCACACGGGCCTCACTGGGACGGGCGCATTCGGAAACCGCGCAAACGTTGATTTTATTCCTACGATATTCGTTTTGCATGCGGCAATGTGCAGTTATTTTACATTGACAACGTTTTCATTGAAAGCGCCATCACAATATGCTACTATAATAGGTTCAGAGGCATCGGCGGTCCTCACCACTGCTGCATTGTCGCTCCATTTATTTTTATTTCGACAGTCGCTCCTGTTAGAAGAATGTGTATAACGTGGAAACTCATCTGTATGCATCGGCTATCACCGCACATAATTTCTGGCGATTTTGCTTCGCAATGCTCTTTCGGACGGATAGTTTCAACGGCGCGGGTTGTCGATGATTCGCTGTCTGAGAACGTGGGTATCCGAGGGAAGCGGAAATTCTCGGAACAGTCTTCTTAGCTGCCCCATTCCTCACGTTTCACGAGGCAATTCTTCCCGCTCCACCGTAAAAGGGGGCGGGGAGGGGTGGAGCGAGGAGAAGGCGCGCGTAGACTCTTGGATCGCGGCATTATAATGCGCGTTGTCTGTGAGATAGTTATTTTTACCCGTGATTCGGGGCCGTGTCTGCGGCTGGCGGTCGCCCAGCAATGTTTTGTGTGGCCCTTCTCCCCAAAGATAGCCGCTGCTGCTGTCGTGAGGCGCTATCCTGCGCTGTTTGGCTTCTCTAGGAAGCGCGTAGCTGTCGTAAACTTCAATTAATTTCGCCCGACCGACGGAGAAAGAACGCGCATTGTTGCGATCTCAAACGACGTTCTTTTATTGTATCCTTCTCCTTGGGGTACCAGCTTTTTTTGGCATCTTGGGCTCTCTCTACTCGAAGAGAATCGCGATTCTCGGCCTCGATTGCCCCGATATCGGCGTCCCGGGACGACCGGGCAGTCGATTACGGAGAGAAGTTGGTTTACGCGTTCGTCCGTCGCGTTTGCGGGACACACACGTAAATATTTACGTTTCCAGGACGATGACGCAAAGCCTGCCGTGATATTGGGTAAACATTTCGTTTGGCGGGAAAGGGACATCTAACAGTCACACGTCGCCCTTTGAGGGCGTAATGAACATATAGTTGGTAAAGCTGTTTTTTATTTTTTATTTGTGGCTGCTGGTTTCTCGTATGGGAGCGAGATGGTAGTGTTCTATTTACACTGATGTCTTCTTTGCCCTGTAGTTTAATGACCATATTTTGGTAATGCATAATTAACTGCTATAGATTTTTAATTTTTACTTTTTCTGTGCTTACCATGGTCTAGAGTACAAAACATACAAGAATACTCTGTTCTCTTTAATTTGTTTCCAACCGCTCTTCTCTTCACTTCTGTTTGAATTGCTCTAAATACCGTGAAGCACATGGTTTTTTTTACATCTTCGAGAAAACATAATTGCAGTGCAGTTTTTTTTAGTACTTTGGGAACTCTAGTACTATGTGCCTGATATGATAAATTTCACCAGTTAGTTTCTTCCATCATCGCTTTTCTCGGATGCGTTATACGTCTCGCATTGTTCAGTCTCATTTACAAAGCTCGTAAGCGCAATATTAGAACAAAAACATTGCAAAATATAAGAATAATTATTTGCAAATCGTCTAATATGTGGCCTTGCCAGTATATCCGATGTTTGTCTTCACCACATTTGTGTGACCTGTGTGTTCGTTCCACATTTTATTGAAGCTCTTTCAAATTGCTCCGTGCACCTTCATGGTGACTGATTCTGGAACCGACTCCATTTTCCTCCGCGGTGACTGTCTAGTTCCACTGTTGACTCAGAAGACGAGAGGGCACTAAACGACGGGAGTCGCCGGGTTCCCGACCCCTCCTTCAGTGCCTCATCCCAGCAAGCTTTTACTTGCGAAAACAAAGGTGCAGGCGGAGACGGTCCCGGGCGCACTGATCGTAGATTCATGCACGAAGACTCCGATGGGAGAACGCGTGCACCACGGCCGCCGATCGATCATAATCCTTGCGCGTCCTTGGGAATGGCAAAATTGTTAAAAGTAGTCTAATGTTCCATTCATGAGCTCCGCAGGAAGAGGAGTCGGAGCTTGGTTCTGAATTTTATGACTTCGGGACGGAACGGTCTCGAACCCACGGCTTCCGTTCAGTGGCGCCGACCTTGTCCTCGTCTAGGGGCCTCACACATGGAGTGTGGTGGTCCCTTTGAGCGGTGGTCAACCTGGGAAGGCAGGGCGGGGATAAATATAACGTTGTGAGAGCCCCTATATACCCACCTTGTCGTAAAATTTGATTTAATGTATATCGAGCCTCGCAACCACCCTTTTCGATTGGTCGAGTTTTAGTATATATCTCATGGCAACGTGGCCAGATAAACGACACTGCCGTTTTGACTATCGAGGCCACCTCTTCCACGTTTTCAGTGTTCCTATTACTTTTATGTGCGGTATACGGCGAGTGGGCACCTGCAAGGTAAACGGTATGCACGAGTGAAGGTTATGTCCTCAATATAGTTTTGAGATTATTTCGAGAAGTGATTGTAGGTGCCCAGAGGAACGAAACAATGTTCGGTTAATGTGTGATTAAATGGACGTGTACGTCACGGGGTATATATTTTCGTTATTGAATCGAGATATAACCTTGAAGCAGCCATATAGATCGACTTATTGCAGATATAGAACGTACGACCGAAGGGGGGTGTCCCCAGAGTTTGTCATGTATGCGCATGTTTAATTGTAGCTATTGGAAATGGGACATTTACTGTAATAGGCACGTTTCCACTAGTTCTACCTTAGTATGCTACGATTTGTGCGCGATTTAATACTCCCCGTTCCAATATGTCGGTTTTATGTTCCTAATCAACAGCATTATATTTTATTGCTCATCATTTCGTATTTCACCTGCTGGTAGCAACATCAGACACGCCGTGATTTGTGCAGAACCCAAATTAAAAATATCAATACACGAACCCTTCTGCTTGTGCCATCGATCACGAATCGCCATCCATCTCCTGGAGACGAGACGTCTCTGAAAAATGCGCGCGGCATTTTTTACTGTCGCAACTGCGGACCCGCGTTTTGTCAGCCTGGGGCTTCTTGCGCGGCAAGGCGTCGGAGCCTCGAGGGCTTACGTTTTTTTTTTTTTTTTCCTCCGCTTTGAATGTAATCCGCATGTTCCGCCGTTGTAGCGCGCTCGTTCACGTCTCTCTTCTTGTCCGCCCGGCTGGCGCGTATCTCCATGGGTGCGCGGGATGGTGACGACGCTAGTGGCGGGAGGGCGCTCTGAGCCGGCTAACAAGTGTGACTCCAGGGGGCTTACCGGGAATTTCTTTGCGTTTCGCCGCTGCCCTGTGCAATGAGATGTTTGCCGATTTTGCGTGCAGTCCTTGTTACGTGACAGTTTCGCTTGGCGCGGATTCCTGGGACTGGCGGGGGTGTGCATGTGCTGCTCTTGCTCGCCCTTGCTTCTTTTCCACTTCCGTTTGCATGTGTAAGAAGTGGCTGAGATGTGCGAATTAAGCGAATTCTTGTTCATTATTCTCGGAGCAGAGGATTACGACTCGGCTTTTTCCACGAATGGGGAAAAAAAAAAAAAAAAAAAAAAAAAAAAAAAAACCTTCATTTTTACTATATATTTCAAAGAAACGCCAGAATCGCTCTAAAAAATTACATTTCATCCTTTTGTAAAGGAATGCTTTTGTTTTGGCCTCTTCTTATTGCGAGGTAGAAGTGCACCTTCAACGTAAAGCAATTCGCACATTCTCTAACTTTTATAAACTCATGACTCTCCAGTTTCTTAGATCTTACCCTTGGTTTTCGCGCTTTGTTACTACGTTTTTGTCGTTTCTTTCTCCGCCCTTTCCGACTAGGAGGGCAGCGTCGTTTCGCGCTTTGCCGAGGTCTTTTTACTGCCGCTAATTTCGTGATATAGCGCAGATGTAAAATTTATTTCTTCTGCAAGCCGAGAACATTCCGCGGTTGCATTGCCGTTTCCTCCACCACCTTCCCGACCGACTTTTCCAGGTGCAATCGCTGCCAAGCAAGGCTCTCGAGTTTCCCCGTTAACGTGTCTAATTGGCGCTTGCCATGTTATTGTATCATCTCGACGTCAGTTGAGCCCTTTCCGGCGTTGGGAGCCTCATAAGTCCTAAAGAGCGCCTTGCTCGGTACTAGCGTTGGGATCAATGCCTTGTGCGATGGTGCGCGATCGAGATAGCATACCGTTGCCTCGTCCGCCATTGACAACGCCCTTGTACACAACAAACTTCCACTTTATCAGCATCGATTCCGCAGTGCCAGGAGCCGATTTGCTGAAGTTTAATTTCGTTGGCTCGTGACGTCATCGCTGATGTCATTACAGCCCTTAAGCCGATTGTGGCCCCGGCGCCCCGCCCTCGCGCCAGCCGGCGGTGACGCTGGCGGTATCGGTGCGGTGCGCCAGCTCTCCGCGCTTCTCCCGGGCTCTCGCGCCGACGGGATTTATTTCCTCTGCGCATATCTGCGAGCAGAATTACCTTCCGCGAGTTTGTTCTGGACTCCTAACTCTTGCATTCTCTTTCTCCCTGCGACGGGCGTATACTTCGCCGCATTCGAGACTGGCGGCGCCTCCGCTGCGGCGGCGGGGGTGTCCCGCGCGCTGTAGACGCAGGCAATTACTCGTAGGATTACGTGCGCATTTTTAGCCCTAATTGAACAAAGCGTTCTTTTGAGACTCGACTCTGGAAGGGATACACTCTCCTAATTAGTACGGTTTCCGGCAACGCTAGTGGAGTCTTTGAACTGCGCGCATTTACTGGAAGATTTCTCGGTTGCCAGAAGTTTTGAACCGGAGGCGGACTGGTTTCCGCATCGAATTGCTTACGACGCTTCACTTTGGTAGGATAATGAGATAAAAATAGGTATCGTGATTTAGCTCGTGTGTTTATTTAGTTATTTAGTTTAGAATGCCTTAAATAAGTGTTGAACAACTGAACGGTACTGCAATTTACGAACTCCGCAATGTTGGTGTTCTGTATTATTTTCCGTTCTTTATTTGCATCAAACTGGCTTTTTTAAAGTATCCTGAGGCTTTAGTAAATAGCAATGAATTATAAAAAATACCTGTGTATTAGTTTTACAGAACGTTCATCAACGTGTCAGGTATTATTTTGTTACATTCAGCTCGTTCATGGAAATATGAATTCAAATTGTAATCTAAGCAGTTTCGTGGAATACAGGAAGTATATCCTTAACTCCCCAGACACAAGATAAAAAGGCGCCATCTATCAGCGCCTTACCATTCTTAAAGGAAGATACTCAGAAGTTCGCGAATCTCGGTCTCCTTGATTTGCAAATTCGTCCGGTTCTGTTTTCCCCAAGGAGCAGTCTTGCACAGATGTGTCCTTTAAATCTTCATTTGGTCTTCAGATCCCTGGTGAGAATAAAGAGTAAAATTTCATGTCGTTTAACCTTTGCTGAGCATTCATCACGGCCCGTCGTGTTTTTAACGCGTTTGCCTCTGATTACTCGGTTTAATTTTCGCGCCGGCCGATATTTCAAGTCAAGAGGGACTACGCGGCCTCGATGGAGTCCAAACGCAATGCAAAAGCGACTGCGTGGAAGAAGAGGGGGTTGATTGCTTCGAGGCTGGCGAGGTTCATCTCTGATGAGAGTTCTAATGAGGCAGCATCGGGTTGCTCTTCATAATCCTTTCATTTCTTTAATTTGTCATTGATGCAGGATATTCTTGGTGTTGGAATGTGAGGCTTGGGGTCGGAAAGCGGATTAACAAATCTGCCTCAAATATTTGCTATCGTTGGTTGCTTGTAGCGATAATTGGACATTTGTTAATTATATAAATGTAAAACAATTTTAACGTTTATACTGTAATGCCTGATTTCCAGCCATCTTACTACGGTGACTATCAGCGCCATCTGTTGAGCATGAAACTACTCGACAGATGGCAGATATGAGAGACTTTGTCAAGTGCTCTGTCCGGTGCTGTGAATCTCGGAGCCTTCAGAAGCGTAATGATTAACATTTTAGCGCATGCTCACAGCACGTAGTCTCGTGTTCTGCATGACGTTATAGCTTGCTTGTTTGAAACCGCAGACCGCTTCAGACGTAGGCGCGCGTAGTAAAAACAATATCAAAGCCAATTTACGCCATTGTAATATACATTAACTGCTTTTTGATTGGTTATTTAAGTAAAAAGTCGATATTTTTAATCAATTATTCCATTTATTAAAGAGAATGGCTAGAGTGCTCGAAAACCTGAGTACTTACCGACCAGCCGCCACTGCTTATCAAATCAGGAATGTGAACTTCATCCTCTCCTTGATAATGACGGAAACGCTTAGTAACCGTGCCTTTTTGCAAACTCTCCAGCAATTTTAGATACAATATGCAGACCAAGTAAACTTGCATTTTGGCTGCCGATGGGCCCCGCCGGGCTCCCGGCTTGGTAATGCGGGGGAAGGGAGGAAAGGGTTGGGCGCTTCCTTGCCGGGAATTGTTTCGCGGGCTTGGTGGGGGCGGCCGCTTCCTCCCGCTGTAAACGACTTCCGCGGGCGACGAGGAGTTGGCTCGTCGCGGGAGGGGGGCCGGTGGCGGTGGTGGCGCTCCAAGGAACTTGCTGAGGCGGCGGCTGCGGCGGAGGCGAAGAGAAGTGCCGGCGGGGAGGGTTCCTCTCAGCGCCGTCAGCGCCGCAGAAGAAGCGCTTCGCCTCGTCGGCGCAACGGCGGCCGCCCCGCCATCCTGTCGCCTTCGACAGGGTTCTTGGCGTCAGGTCGTCGCCCCTGGGGAACAACGTGGTAGGCGGAGCAGCCCAGCATTTATAGAGCGCTTAATACACACATGGGCGTAGGGTTGAAGTTATGTACATGCCTGTCGATTTTATTTTTTTAATGAAATCCTCCTTAATTGTGATGATGCATCTGTAAAAGGTACACGTATTTTGATAGGTGTCTTATTAATATTCAGTTCGTTGTAACAGCTGTTGTAAGAAAAGTAGTTATGTGTGATAAGTGTAGGACCTGATGTATGCTCTGGTATGTTCATATACTTCATATTCGTGTCAGAATGTCGCTTAACGTGAAAACTGACACAAAAGATTTACGCGTTTAAGTACTACAGTCATTGTTTAACTTTTGACAACTCGGTAAAACTGTACAAGAGAAAATTATTTTAGTACGAATCAATATTATTTTTCTTATTGCTAATGAACAGTACTAGGCAAGATACATTTCTGAAAACACGCATTTCGAATAGGCAATTCGTCACACCTCGCTATGTGATTTTCTTAAATGCCGCGTTTACAATGTACAACACAGCACTTCTGAATCATCCGAAATCGCTGCCGGTTTGCCCTTGACGCGTCCCGAGCTGCCGGTGGCTGAGGCTAGAGTTGCGTGCTCTGGCGCGTCAGATCGCAACCCGACGCGTGGGCGCTTGAGCGGGGGACGGGGGGCACACGCAGGGCGGCGGCGGCCGGTCGTAGCAACCCGACGCCACACGCCTCCGCCACGCCCTCACGCGCTCGCCTGCTGCTGGCGGCTCAGCGCCACCCGACGCCCTCTGCCGCCGCCCCGCCCCGCCCCGCTCCGCTCCGCCCCGCCCCGCCCCGCCCCGCCACGCCCCGCCCCGCTTCGTCAGCTGCTTCGCGACGCTGCATGACAGTGCGTCTGTGCTGATATAATCCAGGTGTTGCTACAGGTATTCTGCTGCTCCATTACTGATTTTTTTAAATATAATTTCTAATGTTAAAATGACATAACAGAATCCGCAATTTTCTGTCTGATTGGTCACCGATTTAAATCATAAATGCAGTGTTTTTTCGAATGCATTTCAATGGCCTTTTGTACAGGTCGTATGAGGACCTGGTTAAATTTTGCATCGGTCATTATTAATAAGATAAATTATATTTTTAAATACTGTAAAAAATAAGGAAAGCGTATGTAAATAGGCTAATAACTTTTAAGTCTTATTACATCGACACGAGACATTCTCAGACTACGTCAAGACTATTGATTTCTTGGTTAATTCATGCAAGATTATTTCTCTGTCGCGTTTAATTGAATAGCTGATCGAGTACGATTTTCCTCGTTAAACGTCGAGCAGTAAAGGTCAATTTCGTCGACCCATGTCTTAGAAATACATGAATTACACATTAGTAATATAATTTTTGTTTTTGTACTAGAGCGCAAAAAAAAATCGGAACACCGATACGACCAACAAATTTGTTTTTGAAACTGAAGAATTCAACATTGTAACTACTTCGCTTTCTTGACACACTTTCGGCGTAGTGATTTGCCGCTCCCAATGTACCGTCTCCCCTTACCTCACAGCACCCTGCGTCACGCCATTGGCTCTACTCCCGTCCGGTCGCAGAGCGCGTCGGCGCAGCGGTGTTGCCGGTGTAATTAAAAACACAAGAGCCCTCGGCGCCTCTTGCGAGTTCGCGCGAAGTGGCAAGGTGTTGATAAAGCCTGTAACGCTGACGTGGAAGTAACAGGCTCTCTGCGGAAGCTGTCGACGCTCGCGACGTTCCCTGTGTTTTGTTGGGGTGCGTGTTTCCGGGCGATACTACAAATTTTGGGTATAGTATGCCCGTCACTATTGTTCGTTGATTAAAGAAAGCAGGGTAAATTGACTCGTGCGTTAGACTGAAATATTGCGAATTATGATTTGTGACATTGCTTATATAATACGCAAATATTCCGATGAAATAAACAATTGGTTTTCAATTCAGTACAGTGTTAATTTTGTTGAGGCAATCTTTTTTTTTTTACATTTGATAAATTCTCTCAGCTGTAGGTATTCCCTGATGTTGGCCACTATAGCCCACTCGACCGTGTAATTTCATGGCTAACGAATGATATTTTAGTGTAGGAAAATCAGTTTTTAATCGCTTCAAATTGTTTAGACATGGGTTTTCTAGTGAAAAGAATTCAGTAACTATTAAGAACAACTTAATGAAATTAGGAATATAAAACCACTTACTTTCCTTCTGTGTTCTTTATTTTTATTTATTTATTTTGCGAAGGAAACGATAACAAAATTGACACGATATTCTTCATTCACACGTGATTGCATATTTCTTGAAATTGCCACAACAAAGAACTAAAACGCATTTTGAAGACTTTTATTCTAATTCTAGTACTATTTCATTGTTTTCCAAACCTACATAATTTTTAGTAACGGCATGTGAACACTGAAACCTTATCAGCGCGGAAATGAATTTACTGTGACTGGCACAGGGGGCGTATCCATGTTTTGTGTGTCGCTCTGTAATGACGCGTGGGACGGCCTGCACGCATGCGCTTACGGAGACGTCTGTGGGACGACGGCAACGAATCGTGCGTCATCTCCACCTCCTGCATGCCTGCGACAGCGGTCAGGTTCCACAGGCGGTGACGGGCACTGGCAATGACCATATCGCCCACCGACGGGAACCCGCGGTTTCATCCGGCGGTTAGGGTTTGAGCCTCGGGTCGTCACTGCTCTGCTGCGCGCTACCCGCGCATTCCTGAGTCACGCAGTATTGGAGTCCGTGGCGGAGGCTGGGCGCGCCGGTACTGCGCAACGGCCGTCCTGGGCGGGCCAGAGCGAGCCAGCTAGCCAGCCAGCAGTGAGCACGCTCGCGTGGGCCGCATGCCCTGGCCTGCCCTGCTCTGCCCCGCCCCCGCTGTGGCCTCCGACGGCGGGGGCGGCCCGGCAGCCAGGTGGGCCGCGAGCGCGCGCGTCCCACTACAGATCAATATTACACAGCATCCCTCCCGCTACGTCCGCCCTCGCCGCCGCCTGATTTTGTCTCTCACTCCCTCTCACCGCGTCTCTCCCTCCATGGACAGTCCGTACCAAAAGCAGTCCTCCACAGCGCCCCGGCGCGCTCGCGCGTGCGACCGCGCCGTCCCGCCCTTACCACCGACGCATACGCGTTCGCGCAGTTAAGTTGGTAGTTCCCGCGGCCCCCGCAGTGCGGTCTGCGTCCGCGCCGGGCTTTGTAGCGGCCGCCCGCATTCCCGTCCAAGCGAGTTGGGCCAGCCGCCTCGCCGCGAAGTGTAGGGATGGAGACGGCAGCTGGAGTAGTAGTAATGGCATTTTCAGGGGGTGAGGCGCAGAGGGTTTCGGTGGTCAGTTGCACTGAGGGTGAGGAACGAATGGCCGAAACCATCAGAAGCGACTCTACGATCTCGGGAGAAGAAGGGGTTGTGGGGGAGGTGGGCGGGTCGCAGCGACAGGCAGTAGGAAGTGGGAGGTCGCCCAGCTTAGCCCGAGATACGGCCGGGCGAGAGTGAAATAGTTCGCCGAGGTCTTACGGCGCGTCGTGGAGCCTTTGCGCTGGCATTTAACGTGGCCACGGTTCGCCGGCGCTTCGGGATCTCTTCCCTGTGCTTACGCGTTCACGTCGGGGCTGTAAATTTGGATGGTTTATGCTAGTGAGAATCGCGGAGATAAATTTTGAATAAGATATGAAAACATTGCGTTTTCTAATGCTAACCTTATGTTTCAAAAAAGGTCTGCATTGTAATAATCACGTGCTTCTTTTATCGAAGTAAATTAACTTTTTCTATTTACGCTACAGAATTGTCGATTTATTTTCAATATTCGAATGTCTTGTGCATAAATTTCACAGTGAGCGTGACTTCACGCACCAAGACTTCATGTCGCGCCTTTGCACAGCGTGTAATGCAAGGAACTCGGTCCGAAAAGACTCGCAATAAAATCTAGAATATCTCAAGCGAAATACGCAGAGGTAACCGTAACAAGCGCGAGCGCTGTAAACGAGCGCGACGCCTGGCGGGGCGTCGTTTCTTCGTGGTGCTGCCTTTCGCATCAATGAAGCGTATCACCGCTGCATGCGAGGCGCGGGCACCCATCTGCTGGCGTCTTCGACGACCGGCTCTAGCCCCGGGTCGCAAGCTCCCCGCACACCCAGTTATAATCCGATTCGTGAGCTCAGCTTCCTCCCTGCGCGGCCCTTTTTTTTCTGCCCGGATCCACCTCGTCTGCTTCCGATTCGCCGCTCGCGTTCGTCTTTTCTTCCTTCTTTTCCGTTCACCTGAAGGTCTGTCCACTTAATCGGCTTCCGCGCGCGCTGTCCGTCTGTCACCCGTTCGCGCGTCTGCCCGTCGCTGCGACCTACGCCCGTTCGGCCGTCAACCACTCGTGATTGAACGCAGCGCCTTGCCGCCCGCAATGTGCGACCCCGTGGCTAAACTCGATTTTATCCAGAATTTCCGTCCGCAGGAATCCGAACCGCTTTCAGAGGGCGATGGAAATAATCCTGTTCGAGAGTTAGGGGGAAGTTGGAAACGGCAGAGATCACATTTTCATGGACTTGTAAGGGCTTCGGAACTTACAATTGCGCAGGGGAAAATATTGGATGAAATTTTCGCCGATGTGCGGCCATTTAACTTTACGAATACGTAGTAATTCGGCTAAAAAGAAAACCCAATTTCTCTGGTGATTCGTGACGTGCTAGATGTTGTGGAAACTACATTGGTAGAATAAAATGTAATTATGGATGCTAAATAATGATACAGCTGGAATGGCCTCGGCAATACTGTGCAAATCCCAGCTCACGTGTTTCGAACCCTCCGACGTCCATCAATGCACCGCATCCATCCAGATGTTTCTGGGGCGTGCCGGTGGGCAGTCCGTCCCGGCCGTACCTGCATGCCTTTCGGACTCAGCCCCGCCTCTCTCCACCTGCGGCTGCTCTGCGGAGCACAGAACCGCAGCGCCGGCGGTACCATCGCGGCACTGCGACCGCGGCGCGCGCAGCCGCGTAATTGTCGGCGCAGATTAGCTCGCCGCACCTCCGCCCGCGGCGGTTGCAGCCACGCGCCGCGCCCAAGGCTCGTGCCCCGGCACAGAGGCGCCGCGCCGCCGAGGCAGGTTGAGGGGGTGAATGTGGATCGGCTCTTTATGAAAAAATGGGCATATCGTTCTATCCTCCCCAGAAAATAACATGCTGTTCGACAAGTACTATTTTTATATTGCTTAAGGAATGATCGACTCATAAGTTACGAGAAACGGTGAGGAAATTTGTATTTGAGGAATTATTGTGATCACTCACTCGCCTACTACAATGAAATTTGCATAATCTATTGCTACCCACTTAATCGTCGTTTCCTGCACAATGTAACTGAAGAGAACACTAGCAAATATTCACAAAATAATTCATTGTGCTAGTGTAGAGATTTTGTTTAGAGTTTCGCTGTTGAAATTATTTTTATCGGATGCTGTGAACCGTCAATGTACTTACGCTTTTGGGGGTGATGTTATGTCAAAAATAAGATCAAGCGTAACTGAAATTTATCAAAAGATTAGACGTTTTTACACGCTTTCTCAAAATATGAAGCAATTCTACTGTATAGCTTAAAATATCACATTTGAAAACTTGCGAGTAAAAACTCGTATTAATAAAATAGCTGATATAGGTTCCTTCTAGACCTTCCAGACCAGACCACGTAAACAATTGGTACCAATATGATAATTATAAAGCGTTACCAAGTTTATTGCCTGAAAGTTATCAGTTCTTTAAAGGAGTTAATTGCGATCTAAAGTTATTTTTCTTGAAAAATTTACGTAATCTGGAAGAAATGTCATACAACTGATTTTAGAAGAGAAATGCTGTCATACATAAACGAACATTATTTCAGTATGTTCACCATTTCAGGTTAAATTAGCTTCTTAGTTTGGATTTGTAAAATAATTAACACTTTTTAATACATAAAAAAACTCATTCACCAATCGACGCAAATAATTGACTTGATACTCATTCATTTTTTTAACAGGCATGTTCCAAAATAAAACTTTCGTTCAGCTGAGTAGAGAATGTGACCACCTCCTTAAAGAATATTTTTTGCATCATTTACTTAAACGTACTTCACCCTTCGAATTCATTGAAAGTTGTACTGAGGATATAGTGAGGAAAGGAACTGATAATTTTATTACTATTCTAAAGCTTTTTAATTGTTACTTATAAGATAGAAGTTTGTCGTTAAACTTATAAGCACAATACTTTCCGTAAAATAACGTTTTAATTCTCTAGTAAAAGTACGTTTTTTTTTTGAAAATAATATAGGAAAAGCGTATGTTTTTGGTTGGGTTGGTTGGTTGCTATTGTATTATGAATTTAAACACAAAATACTGAGTAATGCAATTCTAACTCAAGACCCACATAAATTTTAAGAAATGTATTATTAGTATGGGGTAATGTATTATTGGTATGGGGACGCGGCAGCGTTGGATCCTGGAGGCACATTTGGTAACTTGAGGAAAAGAAGAGAGTTCAAACACAGCTGAGGACTTATATCTGCTAACGTCCTGATCTGGGCAGTTCCAATGTCTTCCCAAATGTATCAATTTGCACTGGCTTTATTAACACCCCCACCCCACTTATTCGGCATAACTATCGAGAAGCTCTCTAGCTAGGCACTCCGCTGCCCGCACGGCAGACCTCGACGAACTCGAGACGGGGAGCTTTACTGCCAGGTGGCGGCGTAGGCGGCGACCTTCGCTTTACCTGCAGCGGCCCCATAAAGCGGCTTGCGGGGCCCCGGGAGCCCAGCCTTGCTGCCATAAAGTTGCTCGCCCTATGATAAACGATATACTGCACTTTTTAAGCGCCCTGTAGTATTTTCCTCCTCAAATTGCATTAATTCGGAGACTGTATTTGCATTTGCAGGCAAAGTTGTTTTACGAAAGTCCGAAATAAAACTGTTTCAAGAACATTCGTTAATTACTCGTTACTTAAGAGCGGCGTTTTGGAGCTTGGGGGAGGGGGGGCTTCAAGCGTACAAAGTTGCTTTCTACTCATCTAAACTCGTGTTCTATTTGCCTAGTCGGCCGCGTTGAAAAGTAAACGATAAGACGTCGCCCTTCCAAGGAAACTCGCAAGTAACGAACAAAGTATCTCAAGCCTTCACACGATTAGAGTGCCGCGCATAGAGCAGAAGAGTGATTATTGGGCGCAAGTGAGAAACATTTGAGAGATGTTTTTTTGCGCAGGTTTTTTTTTTCCATTTTGGAAATCTTCAGCAACGCAAATGGCGAACCTATGGTAGCTATTGTAGCAAGGGTCTGGGTATCAGCTATTATAAGGTGAACTTTCCTGTAATGAATGTCACGGAAGAGAGCAAGCAATCATGCATTCATTCATTCATTCATTTTGTTGTGGCATCTCTGTAAGCTTCCGTACTCTGAAATTGGAATCTAGTACCCAGAGGCCACGACATTGCGCGATTTCGCGCGCTCGAGGCAGGGAACTTCGCCGGATGGCGAAGCGCGAGGCCCGACGCCGACGCTCGCCGAAAGACGCCGCCGACGCTGTACAAATAAATCCGCCCCCCCGGGGGAGGGGGGGCTCTCCGTTTTTTTGCGCCCCTGCACCGCACCGTAGGACCCCCGGGCCGCGCGCCGAGACCTGCGCATTTTTTTTCTTTTTTGATGGGGCCCGCGGGGAGTGCAGCCGCCTGCGCTGGGCTTTACGAGGCGTCGCCTTGCTGCTACTGTGGGCACGTGTGTGCGTGCGGGCGCGGGCGCCAAATAAAATGGGATTTCTTTTAGTCCTCCTGCATAACAGCAAATCCATAAAGGACCAGGATTGAATATTTTTCTTACGATATTACCACAGTGAGTTTTAAATTACCAATTTTCACGGAACGTGTGTTTTCAAATATACCTGAAGCTAATATGAGAACTTCGGTTTGTTTTAAATTCTTACGTTGCTGTCTGCATTCGTTCATACGTATCTTTAAAATGACAGAAGTTTTGTTCGCGAAATATCTAACTTGCCGACCAATTATCTTGGAATTTTCATTGTCGTTCAGGTCGTTCTTCTGGTCTGTAAATCTCTTCCATTTGGCGAATGTGACATTTTGACCCAACAATATGCTACAAATCTACTTGAATGCTCATCTGCCTCTGTGAATTCCCAATCATTGAGAACGTCCACCTTTCACAGCAACTAAAGTTTGAAATAATTGATTTGTCTCATAAGTTGTCTCATTGTGTAACTATATCCGTCTCCCTAATTCATATTCATTGCTCCGCTGAGAGCTTAAGCATTCCGCTCTAAGCTTACGCATTCGCCGTTTTCCTCCGGCCTCTCTTCGTGTTTCCGGAATATTCAGGTTTCGCCGTCGCCAGCCTCGTGCGGGGGAAGCAGGTGGTGCCCCTTATTCCCCTTAGGGCAGCTGGGAAAGCGGTTTGTTGTTATTCAAGAGGCGCACCCCCCTCCCCTGCGTTCTAGACGGCGAAGTCACTCTGCGAGGAGAGGTGACCTGCCTGTGCGTGGGAAGGTGAGGTGGTGGTACCGGACTGCTCGGCGACTGACTTGACTCCAAAGGACTCATTAGCGGGAGGGCGCAAATTTAAAGCGGCGGCGTGTTGCTCCCGATCCTACTCCTGCTCTGCCGAGATTCCGTTCAATTTCAGGCAGAAGCTCTCTCGAGCAGAGTTCCCGTGTTTCGATCTGCCGGGATAGGGCTACCTCATGGTAGTGTCGTTGTTAGAAGAAAGCCCGGGGGAAAGTGAGAGGATGATGGACGTACTGATCACAATAGCTCTCTGGTCTATATAGAAATGCGGAGCTTCACAAGGAAATGGATAAATGTGGAACTAAATCGTTTGTCGGGGTAATAATAAATTCGACTGCTTTTTCTTTTGAAGTCTGTTTTATATTACCGTTTGATTTTTTACGGAGAAAGAGAAACTTTTTCTCTTTTAAAGCTAGTGGTATGGTGTACGTGATGTGTTTTGAGTACGTATGCAAATCTTTTTAGAATCTCATGGAGAATTTTAGCCCACGGAGATATGCTGCAAAATGCTTTCAGAATTCTCTTCCTGTGTTGTCACAAGTAGCTTTTTTCTGCTGAATCACTCTTAACTAATAGACCTTATTCGCTTATTTATTGTGACTTGCGATTTCATTCAACTCATCCTTGCGTGTCTCACTCTCTTGTTTCCGAAAGAAAACTAGCTAAATGCTATTGTGCAACTAATGTAATCTTGAACCCTGGTGTGTGTTATCACTGCCAGTACGTATTCTCGATCATCCCCTTTTCTCTTTTTAAAAACGAATGATCAACGATCATAATCTCGGTAATGATATTTGGTGGTTCGATTAAGTAATAACTACCCTCTGATGGCGTAGTAGCTGGCAATAAAGCCTGTAGCGGGGAACCATTGCAGTGCGTATAAAAGTAAATGTAACGTAACGGACCTGCGAAGTTAATGTCTCCATCGGAGCTCGATATTCGATAGCACGCGATTTAACGCAACCGGCCGGCAGCCTCCGCCGATCTACTCTCCTCATCTCCGCTCCCCCGCAGTTGGGCAAGAGCAACAGCGCCGGCGATATGCGAGGCTGAGGCAGACGAATACGGCGAAAACGTGTTAGCGGGCAATTTCCTCTGATGATAATTTATTGTATTCGGCGCGCACCGGGCCGGGCGTGATTTTAATCTGCCTAGCAGGCGGGGTGGTTAGAATGGGAACGAAGGGTGGCGCCTGTGTTCCCAGGTATCGGCTGCAATAATTGCCGCGGCGCTCTTCCTCCCGCGTTTTACGGTGGGATACCCCGTGATTTACATGCCGTATAGGCGGCGGCGTAAGCTCCGGCGCCACGCTTGGTTTGCTCTGGCTTGCATGCCGCGCCGCAGCTGCCTCTTAGCCGCTTGCCCGTATATTTTCCGCAGGGCGGAGGCGGGCGGAGAGATGCTCGTAAGGAAATTCCGAAATACGTCGAGCGCGGCGTGTTTACGAGTCCTCTGAGCCGCCAGGATGCAGTGCATCTGAAGTAAAGTTGTTCCGCTGTGCTCGCCACAGCAGGATGTAACAATGTTCCCATGACACATTCCAATTAGAAATTGGTTCAGAACCAATGCGAAACGCGAAAGAAAGCTTTAAAACCTACAAAGAAACATCCACGAACTAAAATGTGGCAATTATTGAATTGTGCTCATGGACAATGTGTGGCGAGTTGAAACTAGTTCGATTCCTTTCTCGGTACTTTCAACACAGCTTCACATTACAAAACTAGTAGCTACAGCAGACTTTCTCGTATAATTGATATCATTGAAGTTTCATGTTGGGCATTTTATAATACATACAACCCGCTGTTGAAACCACTGTTAAAAAAAAGAAGTCACATCACTTTTTTACATCACCTTCAGTTACATCACTTTTTTAACACATACATCGTTTGTTGCGTCTTTTGTACAACACATTGACTCCTTTTGGGGTAATGTCACAATCAATCATTGCCTTCATCCCTTCGGTCAGGGGGGTCAGCGTCTTTAACCGGGGTTCCCTGACAGTTACCATCTGGAAATTGTGGTTTCTTGAGTTAACTTCCGTGTTAACTTCAAGTTAACGTGTAAATAATTGTTGGAAGAAATAACGATATTTACTGTGTACAATTTTGATTGTATTATCATTGCTACATTTTGGAACTTACAAAGACTACATGTTGTAGATTTCAACTCGCCTTATTTTAGGAGTGTTATTACAATAGATTCAAAAACCTCCGGGCGGCTGTTATGAACAATCTAAGCGACGTTGCCGCGACGCAATATCTACTCGAACGATTTCATTTGATGAAGGTATCTCAGGTAACCCAGCTCTCGTTTGCAGCACAGGTCAAATATTTTTTTTAATGTAATTATTAATGTAATGTAATATTTTCTCGTCTGCTCTTCTACCACAATAAAATTAAATATCTGCTTTTGGGGAACCGATTTCATTAAGAAAAAAATCCTTCCTTTTCAAAACGTAGTTGGAGGGCGTAAAACATTAAACATGCAATTTTCGAAAATTTGAAGAATCCAATAATTCGGACCTGCACCATTTTGATAACCGTATTTTGCTTTACTTGATAAAATGTATAGAAAAAGTTTAGTTTTGGAGAATACTTTGCTAATCTCTTTGATGCATCATATAAAGACTTCCCTAAAATAAAATAAGTTACAAATTCAGGATGCCGCGACATTAGCTAGATGACTCGATAAATATTAACTGTTATTTACCACGCTTTGTATCAGGAGCCCACAATAATAGTTTTTCTGTCGATAAAACGTTTTTGCTGCAATATTACAATTAAAAGTAGAAGGCCCTTGTCCTGTGAAGACTACACTGTGACCAATGATACATCCGATTGAAGGTTTCATCGTAAATCCATTTTAAGACTGGCCTTGCCACATCCATTTTGTTAGTCATAGTCGTTTTTCTTTTGTACCACGTGCTACACGACATTGAAAATTTACGATTTTAATTCTGGAGTTGGTGTGAAATTCGCTTTCGAGATAAGTTGCCTGTGCTACTTTTCGCCGACTCTTGCCACTAACTGAGATAAAGGTAAATGCTCAAAGATAAATCCGTGTGCTTTAGCGAGACACTGTATCTGCTACAAAACAGAAAGGTTACTGAACTCCTGCCAATCGTACGATGCAGAAGACTGTTATGTTCGACTGTTTATGGTATCGTAGCGAATATTCATCTTTTTATAGCATCTGGTGTGAACAGTATAAGTCAAAGAAAATCGAATTTCTTTTCGTTTTCCGACTGGTCAAGATCATAGCTATTTTACACATACCTTCGGAACGATCTTTCACCCCGGAAAGTATTTTATATGGAACGACAAACCATTTCTCGCCACCGAGTTTCCTCTCCTCTGCATTCGCAGTGTCGTCGCGTTTGTCACCTATGGAGGCGAACGCGCAGAAGGTCGATTTATGACCTCATCGCGTGCATATTCCTTTTGACGGAGGCTGGGTTCGGGGTCGAAGCGCCTGCTGGGAGAAACGTAAAAGCGCAGTCTTATCGCGACTCTCCCCCGCAGTGCGAATACACAACTTAATACATTCAGGCTGACATTCTTCTGTGGGGAGCTGTATGCTTTTTTCCTTTCTCGCTTCCTTTGGGAGAAAGAAGCATGGAGTTCATTTTAGTAATAGAATGTTAAAAAATAGAGGAATTGCGTAATTGTGGTATTATTTACAAGACTTCCGGCGCCATGACTTGCAAAAGTTGCACTTCATTTATAACAGTTATAAGGTTACGAGGATCCGCATCTAGTGAAAACGGAATGTTGTGTGGTGATTTCTTTGGTAATTTGGATATAAAGTGCTTCGGATGATGTGAGGAATTATTGAGTCATTCTCTCAGAATATATGCCATACTTCATTATTAGAGTTTTTAATTCAATTTTCTTGTAAAATACTTTATTTTTTAATGTCAGAAAAAATCGACATTTATAAATATAGTTCCATCTGAGAGGAGGTCGAGTTTCAATTGCATATCTTACGCCATTGCTAGTCCATATCTGAAATGTTTTGAAATTAAGCAAATGACTGCATACTAATGGATATTTTAAATATCTTGAAATTTTCATGATAGTTTTAAAAACTATAAATTCAGCGTTGCTTTGTTTAATTAGAAATAGTATATTTGACGTTTTTACAAACTATTTTTCTATTTAACAAGTTTTCCGATATTAACTCATTTCTCAAAGTGTGCTGAATCAAAAGCTCATTGCTTCACAAAAGTTAACTTGGATATAAACGTTTCATCATCCACTGAAAGAAATGTTCCATTCAGCAGCTGCTTGCTTTGGACCGAGACCTTCACGAGAATCTCCCGCTCCTTCTCTCCCATTCCGTCTTCCAGTGGGCGGTCGCCGGAACAGTGCGAGAGTGGCGGCGGGGATGCCATCGATTTCAGGGAGGATGGGCGGGGGCAGGACGCCCAGGTCGCGCCGAACGGCCGCGCCGGCCGTCCACTTGGCGTGCGGGAGCGCGCGGGAGACTTCGCCGCTGCCGCCGTCACCGCTGCGGTGGCCCCGGGAGAGCTTGGCTTTTTGCGGCCCAAGCTGATTGCAGAGTTTCAATTTCGCAGATCGCCCTGCTCCCCCTTCGCCTTTCACCCCGGCCAGCGTCGCTCTGATTGCTGTTTGCTTTGGCCCGCCGCCGCATTATTTCTGCGTGGATTCAATTTCTCCTGTAATTGTTTCATTATAAAATTGAATTGGTCTCGATATGTTAGTTTAATGGTGCCAGTCTCTTTTTCACTGGATTGTTTTATGGTGTGTGATTAAAGATCGTCTAGGGTGCTGCTTTTCTTGCTTTGGTCAATGTTCGAATTCATCGTGCGACCATCTCTCCATTTCTGTTAAGGAGAGTCCTAAAAGGGATTCCCAGATTAATAATCACGCCCGAGGGGCGTCAATTGTGTAAACTACTAATATATATTAAGTGCTATTTTCTCATCATGAAATAACAAGTAAATATTAATGAAATGACGAGTTAATAAGATATAATTACATGTTATTTTTTAAGCAATTGTAAGGGTCGGAAAAATAAATACTTTTGTTTTTTGTTCAACTCATGAGTTGATTGTAAGATATCCTTTAACTCACAAACTGATAGTGAGATATCCTGTAAGTTAGAATAAACATCGATGATTAATCTCTTTTTCTTTTTCATTTGCAGGTTGGTACCAGTTCTTCCGCTGCGTTTCCGTGGGAGTGTTTAGTCACAGCCGCCAAAGCCCGTAAACGCCGTTCTCCGCTCTAGGTCAGGATCACGCCGTCGGCTTCATTTTTATTATTATTATCATGGCACATGCGAGCGCTCGCACGCGCGTCGCCAGGCGCTCACGGAGCGATACACCTGCGCCGGGCGCGATAGCGCTCTTTTGTCAGGGCGCCGCATTGTGCCGCCTGCGCCCGTACTCGCCCCCAGTCCTGGCGCTGCGCCCGTCTCCGGTCCCTCTCGCACACAAAGCACCGTCCGTCCGTCCGCCCGCCCGCCCGCTTGCCTCTCCCTCCTATTTCGCCCCCGCCGCCGCGTCACCATACCATGTGCCCGGCCGCAGGGCTCTTCGGGAAGAAGTTCATTGGCGCAGGCCGGAGCGGTATAATCCCCGCGTCAGCTCTAGCCGGCACGTCGCCGCACCCTTCCCTTTCCACCAAGTTCCGGTTGTCTCCTCGCTCGGAGGACGGCGAGCGGATACTTGTGCGCTGGCCGTGACGCAGGAATAGCAAGTGGCTTCATGAGTGGACAGCGTTATTTTGCCGGAGGCGTTTCCCCCTTTGTTGTAGTAATTGATTCCATCAATTCTTGCACCAGAGGAAAAAGTGTAATATTAGATTTTATTTAGAAAGTTTGAGAAGAATGTGTAGAGAATGAATGTTTTCATTATTTAATTAAATATTTCCTTTGGTTCTCGAGACGTGAAGTTTAATCGGAAGCTTTCAGTGAACCCACTACCCGTTATTTCGCTCATTCGAAACTGCAGCTTTGTGCGCATTCGGCTCACCTTATGCTAACTAAAAGATAGCAATTTTCTTTGAAAAATGTTTTTCATATTTCCCCCCCTTATCTTCATTTCATTGCTATTGAGATATTCAACGTTTTCGTAGAACAGCCACTTGGCATGCATAAGTGGGCACTTGAACGGCACGACGCGATGAAAACACTGAATGTCGCTTCCAAGTTCTCTGGAGAAGGCGTGGAGGTCTCGCCACCCGCTTCCGCCGCCCCACTGCCCTTTGCGTCGATGGCACCGGCGACGGAGAGCGATTCGCCGGGCGACGCGCCGGGCATTCGCAGGGGCCGCTTAGCGCGAGGCGACGCGGGCCCGCTGCGCCTCTCCGTAATTTCCTCCCGACAGCGAAGGTGGTCTCGGTATAATCCGAACGCGCGCGCCTCCAAACGACCTCCCGCTCGCCGCCGCCTCTTCCTCCTATTCTCCGGCGCTGCGTTCGTTTCCGGATTTGTTTTCTGGGAGCGAACTCTTAACGTTTGTTTTTCCGCAGAGGCTGTAAATAAATGAAAGCGGAAAGTGTTAAGTAGAATTTCCTTAAACACGAAAAGAGGCGAGCGGCTGCCGGAACCGTGACCCGCGCGCCAAGCGGACGGGAGAGCGAAGGCGGGCAGGTTCGAGGGCCGATGAGGCCGTCGTGAAGAAAGATTAGTGTTCCTGTTAGGCCTCTGTAATTAGAGGGTCGAGGTAGAGCATGTGACTGGAAAACTTAAATGTAATTGAAAGGGTGCCTTATTTATCTGAGTGGAGATATATTGTTCTTGTAAACGTCTATAGAAAGGTCATGCTCGGGGCAGAAAAATACTTTCTCTCAAGAGAGGTGCGTACTAGAGAAAGATTCTGTCAAACCTGACGTTTGGGCTCCTAACTTAACTATTAAGGACTGCTCACAAGTGTCCGTCCAGAGGTGTCTCACTATATTGGTGTTAGTTAACATCTTCGGATCACTTTTCGTATATCTAAATCATCATTTAGCGTATAAAAAATGGACACGAAATGTTTTGTATCCTGCGTAATGGAAACTTTATTTTTCTACGGCGTACATTTCTGATTCTGTTGCCTTATTCCCTTAGTCTTGGTATAGGCATATTGAACGAGTATATCGGGCCATGTAAGTGAATTTCTTCACTTCGCAGATTTAATAATTACATTTCTTAATTTGCAGGTGACAGAATTTGCCTGCAAATTTTTGTTCAGCAAAATGTGTGTATAATATACAAAATACGCAATAGAACTAGTTTCTGTAGCTTTCGATTAGGTTGGTATCCTGGCGTATTCTTCTTCGGAAGGGGAAGCAAAGTACGAAACAGGCCCAGGGTCGTCACGCCGTCTTTCTGGAGGGCGCGGGTGAATGGCCCGGTTGGGGCGCGTGGCCCACATTGGCGCGCCGGCGGGCGCGTTCGCCTCCCCCCCCCTCGGGCGGCGGCGTGGGGGCGGCGTTCGCTTACGACGCTGTGTTGTGGTCGTTGCCGACTCCAGACACGTCACCGCGGCGCGCGGCCCATACCAAATGAGTGATGGCGGGCGTAGAGCGGATCGATGGCGGGCCGGAGAGGTTGCCCTTCGCGCCGCCACCGTCTGCCAGACCGCGCGAACCGCAGCCTCCGACGCCGCCATCTGTATGCCCGTCGCGCACGGCCTCGCCCCGACCCGACATGCACACTTTTATCATCCTCGTTCATTGCGTCGCCGGTCGTCCCCTTTTTGCCGCCCTGGTGCTCGGTTTTCACCTCTCGCTCCCGCCAACGCGCTCTACCCCCCTCTTTTTTTCCCAGCAGCCCGTCGCCGGGCGAGATGAAATTTTCCGAAGCGTGAAATTGAGAAAACGCGCGTCCACGTCATTATTTTTTTCTTCGGCCGTTATTTTATTTGTCGCTTCGCCGCCAGCACAGTCAGTTGCTAGGCCAACGTCACCCCCTACAACTGCTCCTGCGTGTTTCAATTTTTAATGGGAGATCTGCTCGTTTCCCGACACATCACGTTCGGTGTTGGGAAATAATCGGCTACCGTGGGGGGGTAGTGGGGGTGATGCACGCGGAGAATTAGTGGGTGAGCAATATCCCCTGCAATAACTGTTCCTGGCGCTTAAGTTGTATTGACCGCGACAGACCGTGTACTTACTATTTTGGTTCAATCTCCACTTGGGGCGAATGCTAACTCCGACGCTCAGTTCTCCAGCGCTTGTGACTACGCAGACTCGCGGTTTCGCGGCCACTTACTGCTTCTCCTGCCGGACGACCGCCCCCATCGTCGGGTGGCGTCGCTTTCGCCGGCAGCTGTTCCCACAGTAAAAGGGGGCGGCTGAGGGGGTCGAGGCTTCCGGAATTTCTAATTGCGCCCCCCCTTCGTGCCCCGCTAATTCCATTACGGGCCTCGGGCGTCTCCTTTGAAAGCGGCCCCGACCGGCGGTGTCGATAGAGCGGCCTGGGATGGTGGCGGGGCGCGGGGAGTGTTGTGACTGAGCCCTGCGTCCGGGCGGGCGGTGAGTGCCGGTGACCGCCGGTGCTGCCCCCGGGTGGTCGTTCCGGCGCGCTCTTTGCCCGGCACCGGGGCTCGCCCTCCCCCACCTGCACTCGCTCCGGGTCGTCCGGCCCCGCCCCCGCTCCAGCTGCCGTCTTTTGTGAAGCAGGAATAACAAAGCGCTCTGCGAATGGCCTCACTTGCTTTTGCAGCTCTTCGCCCGGACGTGGTCGCTCTGTCGCGAGTACGCCGCACTTTCTGAATGACGCCATCCTTCCACGTTGCGCCTTTCCGCCCGCGTGATGCTCTGTTCCTTGCGCCTACTCCAGCGAATTCCAGTGAGAAGCAGAACCGTCGCCGGTTTCGCCTTCAATAGAACTAGTGTTTAAAAGATTCAGAAAGCAATCATGCCGCACGTAAATACATAAAAATCGCTGTAGAAAAACTGGAGTAGGTAAGTCTTACAGGCTCATATTCATTCTGTGATTGTAGTTGTCAGCTTTCACTTTCTCCTATATCTGCTCTGTTTAGTGAAAGAATTCTGCGGGAAAAAGTGCCTATGTTTCGCCAGAAAAGGTTTACGGACAGAACCATAAACTCAGGGAGCTCTTCATGCTCGGCAGGTCAGTTCTGACGCACAATATTCGTTTACCTGCTAAACATTAGTGCAAGAGTTGCCTAACTTTCATAGTACAACATTTCCCAACATGCTCTTCGTCAAAAAGTGATCTTCGACGTAGAGATTATAGTATAATATCACTGTATGTAACCTGACATGGCGTTTTGAGGCAGGAGTATACCAAATAAAGTCCTAACCACAGGTCATCCCTTTTACTTTACAGTTCAAAGTTGCAAATTTGTCAGGAATTTGAGAGCTTACCACGCAGATTAATCTTCGAAATGTCTCGCCACTCACTTCGAGATCAGGTGATTGCTTAAGTGTAAATATTTACATCAATTATCATTGGAATAGTTATTTTGCCAGTTATTGTTTTTCCACATCTACGCCATCGTTCAAAAACGGCTGGAAACACCCTATTAATTTGTTAGACTTTTTCGGTTATTAAATTACTATTAGAACTGTGTCCCCAGTGCGCTGAAGTGTAATGAATATTTGTAGTAGCTCGGTGATCGGCTTTCTCTTTATTTGTTACTGATGAGGGATCTTGAGCTTTGGGACGTCAGTTCTAAATCGCTTTCACTGCGCGTTGGCGCACCTGCCTCTGCTCCGCCCGCGCCACCCCTCGCCACCCGCGGGCGACGACGGAGGCCGCCCGGCTGCCAGGCGTCTGGCCCCGGTTCCGCGGTTTTAATCCCACCGACCAGCCATAACAAACAATGCGCCCGACGTTACCTCGATAGTTGTTGTTGGCCGCCGAGTACGTTAATATTAAAAGCCGGCGTATTTACGAAATATTACCTGCTGGCGCCCTGGCCCACACGCGGGCCTCCGGGCGCCAATTACATTTTTAGAAATCGTTTAATCATAGTCTCTCCGAATTTTAATCACTCGGCGCCTGTGACCGCCCCCCCACCCCCACCCACCCGCGCCCTCGGTCCAACGCGCGGATATCGAACAGGGAACGAGGCGACGCCGTGAATATGACACGGCACAGGTGTAATTTAAAAGCAAAGACCACATCGGCATGCCGCTCCCTCTTTATTATCGCGAAACAAAATATTTGGTCCGACGAGGACGAGTGGTTGGGATTTGAATTACGGCGGTTATACAAACGGGAGGCCGCCTAATACGCGTGTTTTGCCACCTCGCGGGCGGTTATTGTGATTTATGCGCTTGCGTCTGCGCGGGCGGCCCCTCGCGTCGCTCGCTATTTTAATCCGCGGCGCCTGTCGGCGTGGCTTGGCGCGGCGCGGCGGCGGAGAGGTGGCGGCTCCGTGCGTGGGACCCATCTGTCATTGCACCGCAGCTCGCGGCGCGCATGGGGTATTCGGGTCTGTCAGCTTCGCGAGGCGCTCCGTGCATTTATCCTGCGTCGTCGCACCGCCCTTTTAGATTGCAAGTACTTGTCGGGGCTATCCCTCGAGAGATGCGCGGGCGAAGCGGCACTGTCTTTATTAAGGACTGCGGGGGAGCGATAATGAAAGCGGCGATTGCGAGGAAAGGTAATTATGAGAGTGGATGGCGCGAAGGGAAAACTTATTACTGTTCTTCAGTCGCGGCGACAGGCAATTACGTTATATGCAAACAGTACAGATCTGTGTCAAGAGAACCTGCATTGGCAACGAATACACCTAACGAATGACAAATGCTTTGTGTATTGTCTCGGTAATGTCACTTCTAACGAATATAAATACCCGATCACAAAACAATATTCCAGGATTTTAGGCTTGCATTTTTATAGATCAGAGCAATAAATCGCTATATCGCTGTTACTGCGATACAGTTCTCACCCACTATACGATTTCCTGCCGTGCAATACAATAGAAGTGTACTCTAGTTGGGCACGGCATCCGCATCCATACGCGAAGATTTTTATTGCGTTCATAAAATTTTGAAGCGCGTTTCAGGACAGTCATCGCCACCAACACGAGCAGATGCAAGATAAGACTTGACTGTAAGGCCCGCTTCACACGGCGCGGCCGCCGCGCGCTTCGTTCAAGGAGCATAGCTCTTCCGACGCAGCCACCGCCGGAGCCACCGCCGGAGTCACGGCCGCACCGCCGCCCGCCGTGGAAGGGGGTGGGGTCTGGAGGGGTAGGTTTCGCCGACCCTCCGGCGACGACGAACAAAGGGACCCGAGCAGGTAGAACGCCGCGACCGGCGGCACAGTGAGAAGGCTCCCATTTAAAGCTGTGTTCTGCTAGCGGTGGCGCGCGGCCACTCCTGCGCTTCTGGTGGCCGGAGTTCGGCGTCTGCTGCCGCAGCAGCCGCCACCCGCTGCACGTGGGAAGGCCTCCATTCAAACCAATGCTCTGCTACGCGGCCCGCTGCTGCGTGGCGCGCCACCCGGTTCACGTGGGAAGGGGCCCTAACAAAATCCTCTCGGTAGTCTCTTTCATTTTCTGGTACGTTTGCTACCAGTGCGAGTCGTCACATGTCTCTTGGTTCCCTTCCAATACCACTCCATCCTCACGTCTTCCCTCCACCTGCGACATCGTACCTTCCCTCACCCTTCTCGCCGCTCCTTTTAGTCGACCTCCTTCCCCGCCATCGCCACCAGCCTCCCGCCGCCATCGCCCACAATTCTCTCCCCAGCAATGCCATCACCGTCGACCTCGAGTGCCCTCCCCTCCCCTCCCCCCTGCCGACCCGGCCCTTCCCAGCTGTCGTGGCCTCGTCCTCTGCCGACGCGGTCGGGATCGCGCTCGGAAGTCCACGTCGCGTATGAGAAATACTTTTCATTCCGGCGGTGTCTCTCTCGTAGACACACTCCATTTTCCAGACGCATTCTTTCCGATCCAGGCTTTATTTACTTTCGGAATCGGTTACCGCAGCCGCAAGCTCACTCCGAAGCGAGGCGAAAAAGTTTCCGCCGCGAGCACGAACGGTGCGAGGGGCGGCAGCGGCAGCGTCGTACGCGCGCTTCCCTAGGAAGTCCCCTGCTGTCTCTGGCAGTTCTGGCATTCGCGAGACGAATTTTCCTCTTCTTTCTTCTCCCCTTCCGTTTTCTCCGCCGTTTCTCAATCCGATTCACTTTCTGCGAATAGGGTCATCTCTTCCGTTGTCATTTTTGCTTGTGCACAGGACTTGTTTTAATTACTCACTCATGATTCGGAACCTTCTTCGGTTTAGGGGTGATGTGTGTGTTCCCAACAAGAATGTTGCTATGCCAGTCTCTCTTCGCATTAGATGTAGTGTGTTCCATGTGTTGTGGTATTTTCCATTTTACGTTGCCTTTAGTTCTGTGTTATTCTGCCCTATTCTTACTTCCTTCTTGCTAGTGTTACGTCGCTTCTGTGTTCGACCATCGGGCTCACGGCCTACTTGATCCAGTCAAACCGTTGCCAAATGGTTTTTATAATCCCATCTTTAGGTATTTATATCCGCAGTTGTTGGTCGCCATCCAGAGGGCTTTGTGTCGCGCGAGCGGCGTCTGGGGGCGACGGTGCTTGCGGCTGCGCCGCGTGGTTACGTCACAGGTGCGCCGTACAGAGCAACCGTCGCGACGACCGATGGCCGCCGATGCGGTAATTGGAGGCGCCCCACGGTGCTCTTTGGCGACATTGCCTTGGACGGGCTATTTTCGTTCGAAGTAGCCATACGCAGAGCGCGTCCGCGTGGTTACGTAAGTGGGGCGTGGGTTTCCGCGGACCAGTGCGGCCGAGCCGCCGCGACCGCCGCGGCGCTCGCCTTACGCCTCGCTGATCCGCGAAAGTACGTTGAAGTCCAGTTTGCCATGCGAGACTATTCTTCCCCTGAATTCTTCGACTGCTGGTCTTTTTTGTTGTTGGCATCTGGTCCATGCGCGTAGTTCATAGCTGCCGTCGTTCTCTAGTCTATTTGGCCTGCAGTTAGTTTTCGTATACGGAAGGGAGAGAAGTAATTGGTTTTGTAAATGCCACTATTCATTCTCACACATTCTCACATATTCTTTATGTGCTGTCATATTATGATATTCATTATCATTTTCAAGTTTTCGTATTAAGAGAAAAAAAAGTGATACCAACTTTAACGTGCTCTAATTTGTTTTGGGCGAAGTTCTTGAACATTCCTAAGGTTCTGGAAACAGGTTGCCCCTCTTTGCTAAACATATAATGGCTTACTCATTGTAGTTATCATATACGAATTATTTGATTGGCAGATTCATCACCTTTCTGTACAATTTCTATTGCGCCTTGTTGAAGGTAAGATCCTGTAGCGTGTCTGAGCGACGATCTCACTCTTGACATGTATTGGATTAGTTGCGAGTGACGTATAATAGGTTTGTAAATGCTACGAAATAAGAGGTAATTTCATTTGGTCACTGTGGCTTCAGGTGAAGAGGATTGGTTCGATCGAGAATCGGGCTGTCGGCTGTCGTTTTCTTCTACGTAAATAGTGTTTCGAAAGTTGGGAGTGTATATTTTTTTAAACGGGGCCAAAAAAAAATTGAGTATAATTTATGGAAATGTCACTTTAGGTAAACTCGCCTCGTAGAAGTGAAGTTTCGCAGTTAGCGAGACGAGGCGGCCCTGCTTCTCTACCCCCGAGCGACACAGCCGCTGCGAAATTGCGTCGCGAGGCCAACGGGCTGTTTCAGCGCTCCGTATTAAAATTTGGAGCCGACATAATTAGAAAAGGGTAAAAATGCAAATGATCGCCGGCTCCCTCTTATTCATACTGCGTAACAGCATCTCTCGCTTGCAGGTTTAGATATTGTAATTAGGGTCGAGATTTACTTCCCCCTCAGTTTCCTTCCGTGTTGAAAGAACTTTGAGAATAATTTTTCGCATTTTTACTAGTAGAGAATGAAGTCTCAAAACAACGTTTGCAACTTGGTGTGTATTCTTTTCTTAATTACGACGGAATGCACGTTTACGGTTCTTTTAATTCATTTTCAGAATTAGAAACATTTACAATTCCGAAATGTATTCTTATGCGATTAGATAGAACTTCATATTATGAAAGGAAATAACTGTCGAAGTATCCGAAAACAGACCACCTAAGATTCAAATTCTGAATCTCGTTGAAATTTCTTTCGTTTGTAATCGGTCAACATGCGCCAAACAGGAGTAAAACTTTATGCCCCAAACCACCGTTGAGATTTTGTCTGATTTTTGACTATTCCAAATCAACATATCCCAAGAATTCTGAACATGGAGCAAAATAGTTGTTTTTCTTCCTATGACTTTTTTGTATTCTCTCCGTGAATATGTGTGCGCTTTTGTAACAGAATCGAATTGGCAGGTTTGCATTCAATGTTTGAAGGTAGTTTATTATTTACTTTTACGGGTGAACAATAAATCGACATCCGTTGTTCGTTGATTTTTGTTTAGTTTAATTCCGAACGATTAAGGTTGTTTTTTTCGCTAATCAAAACACCAGAACACAACAATGTGGCGCGGTTGGCAAAGGGGCGTCAAGTGTCTGTCCGCAGGCTATCAGATAGGTAGCTACTTCAGTTTTTACATAATAATTGAAGGGTAACTAAAAAAAGACTGGGTTTGACATCCTTGCTACTTTTTTGTAAAAAAGGATTTTTGAACGCGTTATAATTGAAGTTGAAGAACTGAATTGTTATCCTTATTTGATGTTTTGTATTACATTTGTCGTATTATGTCAATTATTTATTAGAACCCTTAGATGCGCAATCACAGTGAAAACAAATATGCTTCAACTCTGATACCAATCTCTCGAGCAGACGACGCCCACAAGATTTATATTTAGGGATGAAAGAGGACTCAAACGTTTTTAAAAAGTATTTAAATATAAAATGTTTTAGGGAATGAAAACATTACCATTGTTTATTGTTTACAACTTGCTGTTGTACTCTGTAAATATGCATTACGAAAGTATGAGAAAAGAATCCGAAGGCGAGCGTTTCGTGTGTGTGTGTGTGTGTGTGTGAGGGCGGGGGGCATCGGCAGCGACCGCAGTAGCGCCTGCGACCGATCACATCGGGCGCATGTCAAGCGGCCCGCATGGTTTTATGTCGTCGAGAGAAGTCGCGGAGAGGGGGGGGTAAAAATCAGTCGTATTTTGTGTAACAGCTGGTCATTGCGCGCGCCCGAGATATCCGGCGATGGCAGGGAGTGACGGCGTTACCGCAGCCCGTCTCCGGCTTTACGCGCCCTGAAACGAGACGAGACCCTCGTGTTTCGCCCATAACGCGTCCTACTTGGTTCGCAATCCTCACTCTCCAGAGGTGTGCTCCTAGCTTTTGCAGTTTCTTCCTGCCGCGTCTGCACGCTTTCTAATACCGTCGTTATGTTGTGGCGTCCTCTCATTACGAGACTGCTCGCGGTGTTTCGAGCAGGACCCGGACGCTCTCGGCGTACGGCAACCCTGGCCTACATCATGAGCTTCCCTACCTCTTTTCCCTGCCGTCGCTCGCCGGGCATTACGATGGGTTGATTTTTGCGCGCCCGCCGTCGGATGAAGATAAATGACGGACGCCTCTCGCCCGACGTGAGCTCTCTCCGTATGCCTGGCGCGAACCCGCGTCCTACGAGCGTCGGTGCTTCCCAGTTTCATTAACGGGGTTCCGGGGACGCGGGTTTCGACGCGCGGTCGGTCGGAACGCTGCCTCCCTCCGTGCTCCGGGCACCCGCTTCATCTCTTTATGCATTCCACCGTCCCACGCCCGCTTCCACCGTGCTAACTTTAGCCGATAGTTGCCCGGCGGCGCTAGAGCAAGCACAGTGTTTTTCGAGGGATTCGGATTGTTCTCTCGGCAAAGAGCGTGCTGTCTTACGTGCAAAACGCGGAATTGGTATTTAGAGTTTCTGCCTTTAGGATTACTATCTCTAGAAATTTAACTTGAAAAATTTTTTTTTCTTGTAAAACAGTTCATTCTGAATGAATTACCTGAATTTATTATGATCTCTTTTGAGACACCCTCGTGTATGCTATTTAAAAAAAGCGTTCTTAATGGTTTACGTGCAGCAGTATCCACAAGAAGTTCCAATGATGTAGTGTTTCCTGCCGAATCTTCAACGATCAAAATGCGTTAATCATTCTTCAATGTTAATTTTTGACGGACTTACAGGTAAAGTATTCTTGGTGAGCTTAAGATGATGTTGAGGATGGTTGGATAACCCTTTCCAAGCCGATGTTGTATCCTCGTATCTCAGTGCACTGTGCTTACGTGTGCTTTTGTGGATTTATTTTTCGCGAGAAAACCAACATTGGCGAATATTTGCCGTTGCAGAATGTTTGCGATCCAACCCACGCGTGTCCCGGTGGCGTGGGCCGTAGGTGCAACGGCTTCGTAGCAGGTCGACGTTTGCAGTCACCTCACTCGGTTGTTCTGCGCCATGCCAGCGGCTGTGTATGCGACCCGCGGAACACCTCTGTGTTGCGGACCCGCCGGCGTAGAGGCGTGATGTTTCTACCCCGCTTACTGCGCCGGGACGGCTCTGCGCTTGCCGGTCGCTGTGCACATCAGCATGGACTGACTGCGGACTTCTAAACATGACGTGCCTCGAGCTACCGCCTTCCGCGTATTCTCGTTTGTGATATTCCAATTAGCCCTGCCTCCTTTTTCGGGAGAGCTTTGAACTACCCTTATGAAGAATGGGTTGGAAATGATTGGTCTTTTTACATTGTTGAACTTAATTTTTAAGGGTTTGTGCAAATTGCTATGTCCAACACATTTCTAAATGTCTATGGATTATATTTTCTTAGATTTCCCCTTTTAGAGTGTTAGGTATCAGTTCGTGACGAAATGTTGTTTTGAAAACATGTTGTTCATGTCTTTTTTTTCTTCACTCTGTGGGGGAAGGTCATTCTGCAAAAGTCTGGCTATTCACGACGGGAAAATTATCAATCAAATAAATTAAATTATTTCTGTTGGTTCGGCGGAATTTAAGGTATGTAATTTCGAGTTAATATGAAAATTAGTTAGAAAGTTTTTATTACGTGTTAAAGAATAAATAAAATTAAAACTTCTGTAGTAATATTTCTGCTCGATGATCGTCCTCCGAATAACATTGTAATTCAACAATATTACGCGAAGAGATTGTTAATGATACGAACTACTTAAACTTTGAATGAAAGTGCGTTTCCTTGCGTCATATCAAATAAAGGTATGCAAACATGCATATTTGAGAATGGTAGATGGTACTTGCGTAATACCTCCTGCACGTGCACGCACATCGTAACGACAAATGTTTCGGATACATTTCAAATCCCACTATTCCAAGCACATGTGCGGAATCCCGCGCCCGCTATGTTGCGTGTGTGCAGCCAGCAGCGGCGCACGCGGTGCAAGTACAGGGGTCGCTGCCCTGGGACGCGCCGCCCCCACATCGGATCGCGCCTACGCCACGCGTATTTCTCCCCTTGCCCCCTCTCGGCGCCCCGCTCTCCAACGAGCCGCCCCCGCCGCCTGGGCTGTACGTGCCGGAGTGGCGGCAGCGGGCGGGCGCCAGATCAATAAAGAGGTCCGTGCAGTCTCGGGCGGCGCGATGCTGGATGCGGGGCGGCTGAGCTCCGGAGCTGTATTGTCTCGTCTGGCAGCGCGTGCTCTGTTTCCTTTCCTTCAGGGCCAGGTCCGCGCGGGCGCCCTGCCGGCGTCGCCACCGGCACCCCGCAGCTAATTAGGGTAACCCACCCCAACAGCAACCCGCCACCGGCGCCATGCGCCTCTTCTCAAACTTCGTCGCCCGCGCGGCGCTTGTTCAGGTGCGGCGACACGCCCCCGGCCGTGTCCGGGAGGAGCCTAATTAGGGATTTCCCCGCAGCCGTAGTCTCCCTACCTCGACCCGCGCAGGGCTTCATCGAAAAGTCATTTATCATTGTAATGGATGTTCGCGCACGAACTGGTCCTTATTCGCCCACCTCTCTACTGATGATCCGCAGGTTTTTTTTAAACCGCTGTCGTTTTTTAAGCTTTGTTCGTGCACGTGCATTATTTGTCGTCCCCGTAGTGACGATGGCCCGCGCGGACAGATTCGAGCGGATCCGTTTGTTGAGTGGGCCTTGGTTTGCTTTCATTTGGCTTCGTAACGACCCTGGAGAGTAGCATCCTCATCGATGTGCCCACAGCGGCGGGTGTATTCCTCAAGCATGGAGGTTTTCCTTCCCCGGCGGATTCGTGGGCGCGCTTCTTTCTGGTCAATCCCTGTTCTTAATTCTCGTGGTGAGAGCTGCTCGTCGGAGACCGTCTCAGGGCGCCCCGGCGCTCTCGGTGGGTCAGCCAAGTTCTTCGTTAGGGGGAAGCGTGGGCGGCCGGAGGCTCTTGTAAAACCTCGCCCTCCGATTAATCGCGGCGTTCTGGCGCGACAAGGAAACAATTAGGTGGCAGCCTCTCCCCGGGGAGCGGCAAGCGACTTGGCAAGTCCATTAGTCGGCGCCCCGGAGCGCCTTGTTCCGTCTCCGCGGTCGGACAGGCCGTATCGGCGGGCGGGCGGCTGTTCGATCGCCGGTCCCCACGCGCGCGCTGCCCCCGTCGAGCGTGCCCACCGTCGCTGGAGCTCGCTCGCGGCGTATTGATCCCGCGGCGCCTACAACCCCGAGTTTTTCATCCTCCGGCCACTGACGCTGCCGAATGAATGGCACGGGCTTTCGATTGAAGGAGAGTTCCTGCCTGTGCGCATCCTTTTTGCTATCCGCTCCGTTTACGGAGAAATGAGAATTAGCCGCCTTGTGCCCAGGCGGCTGTTTTAGCGGACCGCCAAGAAAAGAAGTGTCGGCGCTGGCCGGAATCTGCGGTTTGCTCCCGTGCGCGTACTCTTTCATTGCATCCTCCATCTTTTTCGTGCGCCGGCGACCTTTGGCCTCGCTTGTTCTCCACTTCCCTCGTTCCGGTCCGGCTGCGCTCTGCCTGGCAGCAGTCGCTTCGCGTGCTCGCCTCCGGAGAGCAAAAGAGGAAGCGGCGCTGCTGTTGGTTGCTCCTTCTTTCTATTTCCTCTAGTGCACTCGTTACCTTGCCGAGAAGGCGCAGGCACACAAGGGGGGAAGGGAGGCGCTGGGAGCGGCGGCTCGACGCGTGTCTTCTGACGTCATCGCCCTTAGCAAGGCGGGCGAGAGGCTGAGGGCGCGGCAGACGCCGGCGCTGCAACGGCAGGGCGCCGCGTGTTGCGGACGCAATTAGAGCCGCGATGCGTGGCCGGTGGCGCTTGGGCGGGCGCCCGCGCGTGTACGCTTGCAGGGCGAGCGCGCGCAGGAATAGATAAGCGGGCCGCTCTCCCGTCGGCCGCCATCGGTGACAACCCCGTGCTGACGGCCTCCGTGGCGCCGCGCCATTCGCCCGCTATGCGACTTCTGGAAGGTCACGGAAAGGGCGCCAGCAGCCTAGTTCTTTGGCGCGGATGGGGCCACTTGACTATCCGTCACTGAAGATATGTATTTTAAGCAACTTGTTGCTTCTTTTGCTGTTATTTAGTAGCTTTTTTTGCCATAAATAATGTACTCGGCATGGGTTTATGCGTCATTGCCCGTTAATTCGTCACGGAATTTGCAACATTGACAGTTTCACGCCTCAATGGAAATACTACGCACATAATGCGCTATTAACGAGCGTTCTGCTGTGTTGCATAATGGTCAAATGTACTTTGGTTCTCTGTGCAACGCTCTGAAAATGAAGAAGCGTAATGTTTGATTTGCGATTACTAGAAGTCATGTGTTTGAGAGAGGTACACAGGGAACACATCCACGGTCGAATCATCATAGAAACAATAGCGGTCTCCAATTTGAACAGGAATTCCTGTTCGTATTTGACCCCGTTACTAGACGAGTGATTGTTGCAGTTGCGCACGTCTCCCCCATTTCTAAACGCATCTCCGAAGCAAAAGATCCACTGCCACCCATAGCCGCTTCTCTTCATCTCTCAGAAACTCTTCTTCCCTTTCCTCTCTCGTTCCCATTGCACCTCGCGTTCACATGGGCAATCTCCGTTACTACCGTTTGTCCTTCCACTCTTCCCCTTCCATCACACTTAATGCCACGTCGTCACCTCCACCCCTTCCCATCCTGGGCGTTCGGTCCCCCACTAGAGTTTTATTTACCTGGCGGCCGAGCGTTGATTTGATCGCAGGTGCGAGGGACGCGTGACCTCTGGCCTTTCGCTGCACCGCGCGCCGACAGCCTCTCGGCGCCTCCCCTTCTGGCCACCACTTCACATCACCGCGGCCGCGGCAGCGTGCTCCTCGACACCTCCCCTCTTGCGAGCCAGTGGCCGCGCCGCTCCCCTTTCAGGTGTAATTGCAAGGGAATGGAAGTCCGGGTGGGCTGGTAGATGCCCATAAAAGGAGCAGATGCTGTGCTGACCCAATGGTATCTAGTTTTGTTTTATGTTTTGTTTTTTGTTTGGAACTTTTATGTAATAATTGAACTGGGTTGCGCGCGGTGACGATCATTACATCCTATATAAAATGTTTTGGCAACTTACACGCAAGAGATTGTGAAAAGAGCAAAATACATTCTTCCGTAGAATTATTGATATTTATCATAACATTTACTGATAAATGAATTCTAGAACTTCTTTTTGTTGTTGTTTACCGAATGCGGATATTGTCCTGATCTCACAAAGGAGTATTCACGAGCCTTCCCATAGTGCGCATCCATGGCCGTGCGGAACCACTGCTTTCTCGGTCGTTCGGCGACCCACCCTACTCTTCTTTCCCAGGCCGCCACCCCTGCTCGTGCGCCCGCCTCTTCGCCCACGTCTCAAAGGAATATTGGATCCTTCTAAATGTCTGGAGGGGATTCGGAAATCTCTCCGATCGCGATCACAAAGGCGATAGATAGCGGGGCTGCATAGGAAGGCGAGCGAGCTGCCGAGTGAACGATCGTTGGGCCTAAAAGCAGCCAGCCTCCTATGCGCGCCGCCGCGCTGCGCATCCCAATTCGGAAACCATGAAAACGAGAAAATGCTTTGAGAAATTTTAGTATTATGTGGGTAGATTCAAAGCTTCCTTAGGGACGAAGGAAATTTTACGAGTTTGCAGAAATCTACTTGCTAAACTATAGTTTATCGTGAGTTTCTGTCCACAGGCGAATGCAGCACCTTCTGTCCGCCACGGGTACTTATTTTGCTTCTGAACGATAATCGTCAGCCTTACAGGCATCGAAATTTTGAATGACAAAATGTTCGACTGGCATTCCACTACATCCTGCCCTAATACTACGGGGTCCAGAATAACTCGCATGGTTTTGTTCTGTAGTATTCATTGTACACTGAATTCACTTCCGATCTCTAATGAATCGTGTTGTAATCATTCATTATCTTACTACGGTAGATCGTATTGATGATGGGATAATATCCTAATCCGTTTAATGATTATTTCCGTTTATATTTAAGTGGCATTAGAGAGAAAATGCATATTCAATCGGTATCATGGCAGTAATTCATATGTAATATTTCCTATATTTTATCCATCTTCTAAAACTCAACTACAATCGTTCCACCACTTGCTCTGACCTGTGCCCTTCTATTCGCTCTCCGTCAGACCTTCCGCTCCCAACCAGCCGCTTTGCCTCAAGCTCGCGCGTGGTGCGGGGCGGGGTCGCCATGGCTACGGGTGCGGCGAAGTCTGCTGCGCCCGGGGTCCTGCACGTAAAGTAATTACTCGCTGTGTACAGTAACTCCCGTGTTTGATTGCCTCCTAATCACGTCCGGCGGCGCGCGCGCGCCCGCGCTCTCGGCGCCGCTGCGAGGCCCGCGCGTGAACGAGGCGGTGGTGGCGGGCGAGTTGGGAACTAATGAGAGCCTGGTGAAGAAGCGAGTGGGATGCGCGGATGGCCTTGTGGGCGGCATTTGTAAGTGTGAAGGATATGAACATTTGTTGAGGAAGTTCGCATTAACGAATCTTCAAGAGATACACGATATTCATGTTCGAACGACCGTAAGCACATTGCGTACATGTGGGGTTAGGAAGAGAAACATGGAAGCGGGGCCGTAATTCCGTAGGCGAATGAGCGGGTACCGAGCCAGTGAGTGGGAATGGAATATTACTTGTTGATGCAATGAGCTGTTTGGATATTGGGCGGTTGGACGCGTGTGATGAGCGGCCGGCTGCCTGAGCAAGCGGGCGCGAGTTAGTGGCAGGCGGACGAGCGGACGGCCGCCTCGCAGGCTGGTTATTAAAACCGGCCCCCACAAAAGCAACTCACCCTATCGGATACTGTGCGGCCGCCGCCGCCGGCCGCTTGGCGCTGTTGGCGTGACTTGTCAATCGCCGTGCAGTAATCATTGCGAGCGTTCGCGTAATCACCGGACGCAGTCAGTGGCCCATGGGTTGGGTACTCTGTGAAAACTGTTCATCTCGAGCGTGTCCAGTATCGAGAATGGAAACAAGACCGAGATTACACATTTCTTTCCACAGGTCATAATTTCTTCATAGTTGGATGTCTTTTACACAATATCATATAGTAAATTGTTGAAGTTCATTGAACAAGGCTACATTTCCGAGCGGAAATACGGCAGACAAAATTTTAAAAAAATTTAATAATAAAATTTTCAAACCTTGTTTTTTTTTAGATGCGGGTCATATCTCGTGAAACTTCATGATTGTTTGCGAGAGTTATGTAGCATTTCCACTTATCGCGTTGCATCGTCTAACTTGGCATTCCATCTCCCTGACGTACCGCAGCTACTATTGTAAACGTCCTCAAATTATTTTTATTCGAAATTGTCACTCGGAGGAGGATGCAAATTACGGGGCCGTGCCCTGCCGTTCGCTCCACCCAGAGACAGCCTATTTTAAACGAGCGCAGCGGCCCGCAGTAGATGGACACGACGGGGCGACGAGTGCGGCGTCGCCTTCATTTGAATACGTCTGTGTGCGCGGCGCGAAGCGTGGCTGTACCGCCGGAGGGCGGACAGGCGCTCGCAACGCGGCCATTTGCATTGAGGCCGCGGCATTCCGCGGGAGGCGCCCCGGCGTCGTGGTGGCAAAGGAAAATTGGCTGCTACAGGCATCGGCCAACGTTCGATCGCACTCGCATCTTTTTGGCTCTTTCGCGCCTTTTCACACTCTTCAGCAGTAGCTTTCCTCAACTAGTCTTAAATCCGGAAACAGCAGTCCCTTGCAAGCGGTGGACATTTCACCATAGAATCTGAGTGCTTCACCAGGTTCCTCCTCTTTTCACTGAGGGTTGAAATTGTCGTTGAGACTACCTTCTATTCTTTACTATTGCCGCAACCCCACCAACGCATTTACAGAGATTTTCCTCCGACATTTTTCTCTTCAGACTTCGCTGTAAACTCACATTGTCACCATTGATCTCAGATAATTTCACCTTTATCCATCGCTGTCATCCATGTCAATTTTCGGGTCGTTTCTCATCTTCCAGGTTTGTTCTGAACAATTGACGCCGCCGACTACTACTTGCATCACCGGGATCTCTCTTAGTCTTCGAGCAGTATATGAATGCCATTCAGCATCGAATTCTTCCGTTCCACTTCCACTGCTGAATGCTCCGTCGCCCCCGGTCCCTGATATCATTTTGTTCATGCACGTGCTCGTATTGAATTTTGAAACTATCGCACTAGAAGAGTCGTTGATGCTTAGTAGCAATTTATAGTCCTATGGCATCTCACGCGTTTGTTCCCCCTTGCAAGCGCCCCGTACGCCTCACGTGAGACCTGCCGCACCCCGTCTTTGCGCGTCGGTCGTAAAACGCCCGCCATCTTGAAGGCGAGCCTTGCAAGCGGTACGCGCGAGGTGTCCCAACAGTTCCTTCGTAGTCACCACTACCGCCACTACTATACTGCATTCGAAACAACGGCTGTCGGGGCGGGGCGGGTGCCGCCACCGCCTGTGTAAGCAGCAACGGAGTCTGTAGGCTGCAGCAGGTAGCAAGCGGGTGCTGTGAATATTGCAATACCAGCAGTCGCGGTGGTGGTGTGGGCGGCGGAGCTGTTGCCGTCGGGCGCGGCGCGATCTCCCACGCCGCCCGTCGACCAGCATCGATCCCCGACCTCGTCTCCCTTCTCTTCTCGCGCTCCTTCGCCCTCATCTTCGCATCGCTCCTCTCCGCTCGCTTGCTCCTGCGACGGACGCGGGCTACCTTTAATTAAATACGGAGCACGAGGCACGCGCGCGCCGCCCCACCGCAGGCCCCGCCTCCATCTCCATCACTGCTGGCCCACTACACGGCTCACGCGTAATGAGCAGCTGCGAGGGAGGGGGTGACGTCCTGGGGGCGAAAAAAATGACGCCTGTCTCCTGCCGCTGCCACTATACTCCGTGAGTAATCCCCTGCTCGACCACTGTCTGATTATGTCCCACCTCCATCCGTCGCGTTCCTTGATGAACGCTAACGCGGCCTGTGACGGAGAGCCCGGTTCGAAATTGAACATTATGGAAATTCCCCTGCGGGGCCTCCGCTGAGGAGCAGGCAAGGCCGCGCAGGTCTACTTGTCGGAGGTAACTCTGGCTGGAGCAGGTTGAATTGCCCCTGTTGTCGAGTATTTCTAGCTTGTGGAAGGCGTCCAAGACATTCCTGTCTTCGAGTGCGGTCGTGCGTTGTTGCGGTGGCGGAGGCGCACGCGCCTGCCTCCCCCCTCTCGACCGGAAAGGTTATGCTCCGCGCCGACTGCGGGAATGCGCCCTACATTGCCCGCGTAATAGCGTCCCTTCAACTCCGCTGCCCCCTGGCGCCGTGGAATCTTAATCGTAGGGAAATTCTCGGCACCGCCACGGCCGCCGCCGAGAAAGGAAATTCGGTGGCAGTTAGCGCCAGTGCGAGCGGCGGCGGCCGAGCCACAGGCAGATGGGGGCGACTTAATTATTTTCTGTATTTATGCAATAGCTTGAATTGCAGATAAGGCGCGCTCCAACGGTGTGAGGTCGAGTTAATGCGGGAGGTGGAAACGGCGTCGCAGGTGCGATAGGGCGCTGCGTCGCCATGTTTGTGCAGGTGGTGGGCTGCGTTCGCACTTCGTCCCTATCCTCCCTCTCGCCCTCCGACGAGCTTTGTTTCGGCGAGGAACATCTTAATTGAGTGTCATTGCCCGCTGCGGGAAAAGCGTGTTGATTTTGATTTTAGCTTGGTACTGAGCTGCTCTAACATTGAGAATTGATCTCTCTCTTCTTTGCTCGTAATATTTCCAAGCAAATAATGCTGATATTAAAATTGTAGAATGGAATTATTTATTGGAGTCCCCGTGATTTACACCAAAAATGTAATTCATCTCGGAATGTTCATTTCAATTATATATTCTTAGCTTTATCATGTAAACCTGTGCTTGTGATGTGTTCCCTGACATATTTGCACTTCACAATTTTTTTCGTGATTGGATTAACTGCATATGATACTAATCGGAACACGTAATTGTCCGATTGTTTGGATATTAAACCACGAAGCAGGAGTTAAATTCGACGTAAATTAGTAGCTTATAAAGTGGTAGTAAGTGTGTCGAAGCTTTATAAGCCGGAAGACGTCGAAACGAGGGGTGTCTGAGGGAGAGGTAACCTGACTCTCGCCTCACAGAGGCCCCGGATACACCTCGTTGCTGAAAGTACCGTCCAAGTAATTAATTTGGTGGGTCCGCATGGTTCCGACAGCTCGGCGAGGGAGCGAGCCACCCTCGAACCCGTCAGCGGTTGCTCTAGGAGAAAAACAAACTGGTCAGATTGATACAGCAAAGCCGAGAAAATTGTGTAAAGTAAATGCACGCAGCCCCCGCAAATTGCTGAAGGGGGGAAAGTGGTCGGTGGGGAGGAAGGCGGCGGCCGAGAGCGCGTCTGTGCGCGGTGTCGAGGAAGCAATTCGACTGAGGAAATCGAATCGGAAATCGAAAGTAATTTAAGCGAGCCACCCATCGGAGCGGGTGGAGAGGGGCTCGTGGCTGCGCGGGCGAGGTCGCGATCCTGGACGCGCGCCGCCCGTTCCCGCTGTATCGCCTCAGCCGCCCGAGGCGCCGGGCCCGCTGAAAGCGAGCTCGTTACCGCTGCGAAGAGCTCTGCTGGCGTCTCCAAAGCTCTCGCCCCGAGGCTAGTGACCCGCTTCGATTTTTTTGTTACTTTAGCGACGATGCGAGCAGGTCACCGCACGACCCCGACCCGGCAGCCTCCTTCCCCCCCGCGCTCATCGACGTTTCTGCCGCGGACACCCCTGCCCACTCGCTAGCTAGCTGTATATCGGCTGCGAGCCGCGCCCTCGGGAGCACACATGATCTATAATTGGCGTCGTTATCGGTTCGGGCGTCACCGCTCTAGATTGAGTTCGTGCGGCGATACTCAGACGACTAATTATTATCCAACGCCAGATGTCATGAGGCAACCTGCCAAATTGTTCTATAAACGCTGGAGACAGCGGTGGCGCTAATCGTGAGCCAAAACGTCACAGATGCCTTAAGCTCGTTACGCTACTGTTGCAGGGTGTTGGTGGAACGGAGGCAGCGCGTGCGTTGCGAACTCGCTTGAATTATTGAGGTTTTACGAGAAGCTGCGGGGTTATGTTGGAAGATCGGACACTAGGACCGCCGTATATCTCGGCGCCGCAACGGGCGAGCCGGCGGGCCTGGCGGCGCGGCGGTGGGATGAGGCCGCTGGGGACCCGCGCGCAACTTCGGGCACAAGTATGCGGCCGCAGGCGTGGGGCACAGGCCCAGAGGTGGGGAGCGTCAGGCTCCGATGCGGCCCAACCGCATGTTAATGCGCCGGGGAGTCTCCGCGGGCCTCATGGCGCCACCGCCTTATCGACTGCAGCGCCGCGGGGGATGAGGGGCACGGGGAGGCTAAGTAGCCGTGGCCGGCGCCCGGGGGCGGCCGAGCGACGCTAACGACCCGGCGAGCGAGCGGCGCCCTGTGCCCACCCTGTACCCGCCTCGGTCCTGCCCCCTCTAGCCAGGCAGCTGCCGGCGCCACCCACGACGAAGATGACGGCGCGCCGCCCACCGCAGAGTTCGAGACACCCGGCAGTTTCTTTCTGTGCCGTCGCGAGACTTTTTTGTCATCCGATTGGTTTCTGCTCGCTGGTTCTGAGTGTTGTTTCCCCTTCGCGGTACGTTGGGCCGCCAGAGAAGTGTGAAGTTATATAAACAACTTGCTTTTGCGGAATACCGCCGCTGTTGTCTTGATAAAATGTTATTTCAAGAGTTCGTTTTTTATGCGTGTATCAATGGAAGATAAATCTCATTATATATGTCAGGTGCACATATTTTTATTTCTGTTTCATTAGTCTGTCGTGTCGAATATACTTGTAAGTAACAAGAATGTTAGGAAATTGTGACATACTTATTTAATTTCCCGAATTACCAATGCGCGATGGGTAAAGTAGTACATATTGTGTTACATCTCACTCACTTTATCTCAGGTGCCCGCTAGCGCAGAAAAATCTCACAGAAAACTACTTTCCGCCGCCTGCGCGCTAATCCCCACGATAAGCCAGAGGTCGCGAACGCGCGGGACGGCGCCTGCGTCGTGGACGCGGCTTAAGGCGAACGCGACGGAGCGGACACACGGCACTCCCGCCTGCCACTTGCATTACTTTCTCGCTTCTGCGCCTGTCTTGGCGTCACCCACCACTCGCCACCCACTCTCTCTTTTGGACCTTGCTTGCTAACACCGCACCCTCCTGGTAAATTTCGCTCTTCCCTCTTTCTGATTGGATGAATTTCCCTCCACTTCATTTCCACCCTACAAACATCTGTGCGACCCTCTTTTGACCTGGTTTGTTGGATCCCCACTGACGTGCTCCAGATATACTTTTCGCGTCCTTGATTCCTCGTTCATCACACGAACTCACATTGCCGTCAGACGTTCACGAACACGCCTTTTTTGTTTATTATTTTTTAAATTTTGATGGGCATCTAGTGTTTTCAGTTTGACATACACACATTATATATATATTATATATATATATATATATATATATATATATATATATATATATATATATATAATATATCGCTCTCGTTCTCTCACAGCATATGTGGCCTTTGACGCGGTGTCTCGCACTGTCGTACTGTAGAACCTTTGCATGCAACACTCAATTGAGAGCAGACTGTTAAAAGAACGTCAGGTTTTCGAAGTAGTAACACGTGCAGTACGTTCACAACGATTATCCGAGACGTTTATAAATTCCCCGCTGCATGGAATGGTTCGTGTTGGAGATTTGGTAAAGCGAGTCTCTCCAACACAGCCACGGCGGATGTTCATCCCTTTGCCGCCACCCTTGCGCGCGACATGCGCGCAATTGCAATTAAATAGACAGCTCTCCAAACTCCTGTTGGAGCCGTTTCTGTTTTAATTTGCCTAACGCAGTTTTGAATAGCGACGTTTTTTTTTATCGCTGAAATTCGGAATAGCGGTTGCGTTTCGCATGGAGTGGCTCGCGTTTACACGAGCCGCAGAAACACTCGGTTCCTAAAAGATGCTCTAATTCTGGTCTTTTAAACACCTTCCATGAAGCGGTTTTCGATTCGAGTTCATTGCCGTATCTGTAATAGCGTTTTTTAGTTAATGTTCTTTTTATGGAACCTTGTATGGAATCTGTTTTTTTTCTGGAGTAGAATGCTTGGTTCTGTAATACTCGAATATGCGAGTAGTCAATTGCGTTCTGTACATTACAAGATGTCTAGGTGTTATTTTGCCTGGTTAGAACGGATGGGTTTACGGCGACTGTAGCAGTATTTAGTTCACTTCTCATACCATCAGCGAACGTGTACGTTAGCTTCCAATTACACGCTTACGTACCCTTCTCTCTCTCTCAACGGGTCGCTACGTTTAACTCTCGAATTCTATGCTTGCGAGGAGTTTCTGGGAGTGGTCAGTTGGTGACGTCTGGCCGCGCCGATAGCGGAAACGATTTCATTGTGGTGCCTGGGTTTCTCTTCGTCGATCTCTCAACGTTGTCCTCACTGCACTCCATTGCTATCGTTCATCGCAGTCTCGCTATTTTCACCCGTGTCCTGCTATTTCTTGCCAGTCGACGACTGACTGTCACCACCTTCCTCCGGCACCCCTTTCGTTCCATCCTCATTTTCCTTCCACTCGTCCGTTTCTTATCTCAGCTGCCGTTCCTGTGTCGGCTGTCGGCGCCGCTGTCGACGAGCAAGCACCCACGGTCGCTGTGTAATGCGTTAGAACTGCAAATGTACGAGTAAACGGCCGCGTCGTTAACTGAACGTGTCAGTCGGCTTCACTCCCTCGCCCGCGGCAGCCATTGCCGCTGGGAGCGCGGGGCAACGCGCTCTGGCGTCGCCCCCGCCAGGGCTCCGCATTAGTGTTGCTAATGTTCGAGAAAATCGAAGCTACAGCTATACTGCCGCAGACGCCGCCACCGCATCGGAAATGGCGCCCGCGCCCTCCGACGCCATTGCCGTCACCCTCTCTCCACTGTTCATCTCGTATACGCACCGGTCGTTCTCTCTCTCTCTCTCTCTCTCTCTCTCTCTCTCTCTCTCTCTCTCTGCGCTCAGCTTCTTTCCTCCATCGTCTACCTTCGGTCAATATTTTTGGAATGGAAATGGCAGTTCTTAGACGACTGACGGCCGTCGGCCGGTCGGGGTCGTTCGCTCAACTGCCCGCTCCTGCGCCCATCTCTCCTCCCGTGACAGCAGAGTCTTTTGGCCGGAGGCCGGCGGCAATTCGGAAGTTTTCTCCGAGCGCCGACCGTGCCTCGGGCAGATAGCGGCAATTACAATGGCGGGCGGCGAGGCGGACCCGAGCGAAGCCGTCGACAGGTCCCGCCGCCCCCGCCGTTATCGTTGGCCCCGTGCCGCGGACACCCGCCGCCGGCTGCTCGCTCCGTTCCTCCCCTCCCCGTCCCTTCTTCCTTTCCCCACCGCCGTATGTTCTCTCCTCCCACCCTTCCCAGTTCCCCTCCTTGCCTGCCTACTCGCCCGCTCCCTGGCTTATCGCCGGCTGCTGCGGGTCGCTTGTGGCCGTGGCGACAGCAAGCAGATGGAGGCGGAGTAGAGTCGAAATCAGAAATAGTTGCTGAAGAGTCGATGGAAAGTGTGATACATGGCCGGTCATTTTTGTTTTTTTATTTCATGTTCATGAGATTCTACGTTTCTATCTCCAACTTTTACATGCCAAAGTTATAGTTTTCATAAACTGCTAATTAAATTCAGATTTGAAGAAATATTATGCAACGTTTATATCATACCGTCGTAAAAGAACCTTCTTTTTTTTTTTAGTTGTGAGAGGGTAGATTCCAAAATCCAAGTGTCATTTCCTATTATCTTATTCTTATATCTCCGTGCTGTATTATGAATTTTAATGTATACTTACTTGCATATTCTTTTGAAAATGTATCAAGGTTTGCTTTTTACTGCACCTGAAACATTAAGTTCCCTTTCTGAGGATATGCATGGGTCGGTTAATGGTCACAATTGTAAGGTGTTTAAAGAATGCCGATGTCAACTTTCCGTGGAATATGTAGTGTCAATGTCCCAAGCAGCCTCTGCGCTGCAACGCTGCGTCGGCGGCTTGAAGTTGCCTCGCGTCGGCGTGGGCGGAAAACGAGGCGGGGCAGGGGCGCGCCCCGAGCGCCGCCCGCGCCTTGCCGCGCGCCGCTGTTTGGCTTAGGGCGCCTTTGTTCCACGGTAAATACGTCGGCTGCCGCGGAGACGCGAGAAGCGGGCGAGGCGGGGTGGGAAGGGCAGGGCAGGAGGTGGAGGAAGGCCTGCGGCTCGCGCCGCAACTTGCTTCGCTTAGCGCGTAGCGGGAGAGCTACAGAAGGGAGTTTTGGAGCGCGGTATTGCAGTTTCCCCGCCACCGCCACCACCCATCACCCTGGCCTCTTTCGAGGAACTGCGCCGCTGCGTCGAACTGCGCACTTGAGTTTACGCACTAGCGTGCACCCGGAATTCAATATGGCGGGATATGAAGTAAGATTGGCCCCCATGGTTAGCTATGTTGTGAACGCTGCATTGCTAAAGGATGAAAGGGAATACATTTACTGAAATCATCATAACACTAGCTTTTATCTTATTTTTTAGATACTTGAAAAGGATTTCTTGCTTTGCAAAATTGTAAAAAAAATTTACGTATTGTTGAAACAAATACCGAGATGTACATTATTAGTATTAAGAGCTATTATCTAAAACAATTTTGCCTAAAAGGGGCAGATGTGAAAGCAAATGGAATGCGTATACTCCTCGTATGAAGACTGAAGGAGTACATTGCAAAGATGTTTTTATCGGAATGAGGGTGAAATGTAACCTAGTTGTGCGACATCAGCACATAATTCCTTAACTTAATTCTAACGTTTACGACATATATTGCAACTTGTATCGTACCATTACTTCAGCCATATCTGGTACTTTCTTCACCCAGTGAAAGTGGGATGTACCATGAAATGCTCACTCACCCTATTGCGCCTTGTGGTGGAAGTACGTCTCGACGCTGCACCGTTCAGCCGCGTGTGCACCAAGTACCTTCCGCTTGTTTGTCAGGTGACGACACCGAACCGCATCGATAACGGCACCGCGGGCGTGGGCTCGTCGTTTTGTGCAGGCTCTGCTCGGCCTGGCGCAGAGGAGAGGGAGACTGTTCATCGGTAAACGGCGTGTTTCATGGCTGTTTGCGATACCGCAGACTGCGAGTTTGACTCCCGATTACGTTTGATGGGACGACAGGGAGGTGGCAATCACGGACGGCGACAAACATTTTGCAAAGCGCGTGAATGCGAGATGCGTTTGAAGCGCTCAATCGAATGATTAAAGTTCATTCTGGCTTTTTTTTTATCTTATTTTATTTATTTTGTCTGGTTCGGTTAGTTCGTTGCGATGCGTTTGTTAGATACGGAAGTGCCTCTTCCCCCGTTCTGAATATGTGAAGGAGAAAACTAGGGAGAAAATGAAAACCTTTAAAATACGGAAATTGTGTACTTCGTGCTGGCTCGCTCTGTTAAATAAATGGAAGGGCTGGGGAGTGGATGGTCTTTTGATGTGAAAAATTTACATGTTTCCAGAGGGCTTTGGGGCGGGCGCCCGGCCGCGTGCCTATTGATTGCGACGCGCTTTTAACGCCTGCTTTTATTTGTCGCCCATCCTCCCGCACCGTTCCGTCAGCACTTCTCGCTCGCTCCACGTTTCGGGGCGTGCTCGAGTCCTCGTCACGTGCGCCGCAGGGCTTGGCCAGGCCTTGGCACCTGGGATCGCGGCTCGCCTCCGCTGTGCAGACGCGTGGCGAAAATAGTTTTGCACTTTCTATTTGGAAGATGTGGGACTCAAGGGCTTCGACGCGACTCGGCTCGCTAAGGCCGTACCTGCCCCCTTGCCTTTTTCACCTCCTAATCTTTCATGTTACCTTACGATCCGCAATTTTACCTGTGAGCGTTTCTTTCGTTAGTTTATTCCATCTTTCCGTAGCTTACCCTGGGGCTTCAATATCACATGAGAGTGTTGTTGTTTTTCTCTCTCTCTCATGAGGTTCCCCATTTCTATGAGTCTCTAGTTTATTTCTCCTTCTGTCGCTTTCTTTTTCGTTCTGGTCTTCTTCCATCCAGTTCTTATTAGCTTGGACAGGGCGCGGTCGTCGGCGCTGGCAACATGGCGGCAGCGCCGCCCAGTGTAGCGGTGGTATGACGGGCGGCCGCCAGGGGCGCGAGGTGCGCCCCAGATATAATAGAGGAAGTGAGATTGAGATGGTTGAAAAACGTGACAGGAATGGGAACCCAGGTGGGACTGAAGATGGCGCCGGAATTGGATATAAATGGCTCAGGGTCAAGGGACCTGGGAGGCGTGCGAGAAGCGAGCTACCATGTATTTGAAGGGCGGCATCACACCCGGACGGCAGAAAACGAAGTAGCGAAAGGTTGGGCAGAAATGGCGATGGTAGTGATTGCGAAGGGAACCGTGGAGCACGAAGGTGGCGTGCGTCGAGGCACGAAATGGGAGGGCAAGGGAGTGAGGCGTCTCTCGGGAACTTGAAGAGAGATTGCAATCTGCGAACCCCACTAATTCTGAAGTGTAGGAACTTTCACTACAGAGACGCCTGTTGCCCACCATCCCGCTTGCTCCGCCCGCCTCGTCGCTCACCCCCACCATCGGAAGTGCGTGACAAATGACGTGCGCGGCGCGCGCACGCTGTCGGCGCTAAATAAACAAATTGTCCGGCGCGTCGTGCGCGGCCTGGGCGAGCGGGTGGGACGGGAGAGCTCCGCGGTGCAGCGGCGACGCCGTCGCTGTGTTGCGGGATTGGCGAAACTGACGGCCTATTGTAAAACATTTTAAATAATGGTTCGGCCACCGCGGGTGATTTTTCATCCAGCCTCGCGCGTTTTTTCCTCTGCCCCGGCCCCCACTCTCCCTCATCCGTCCCGGCCCCCTTGCCACTCATTTGTGAAATTCATTCCGCCGGGACAACATAAAACGGATCGGCAAACGGGCTCTGCGTGGGATTATTGGTTATTGTTACATCAGTCATTACTGCATTTTTCCTCCGGTTCGTTTCCGGGTATGTGGTCCGAGAGTAATTTCCCGTCTTCAGTTGTTTCCACCACTCTGACGCTCGTACTCCATCTCTCCTACCCCGCTTGCGTGACTGACGGCATTCCGCGCTCGTTGCAACTCCAGCCGTCACTTTTTCCGCGACCGCCCATACATCTCGAGCTTGTCGGGATGTATAATCTGTTTCGGGACCCGACTTGCCATTGTGGAGGCTGATTGCCATGTATGCACTATTCAATAGTAGCCAATTTTTGCCGAATAGCCTGCTGCTGAACCTTGCTTATCTGAGCGACATAACACGCTCGTGCTATCGCTTTCCGATTTGGGCGCGCGGCGCTGCGATCTTGCCTCAACGAATGTGGAGCCGTTTGAAGTCGTGCGCGTGTTGGTTGTATTGATCTCGTGCGCATCTGCAGAGAGATTTGGGTTTTTTAATTAAGATTTTCTCTTCCCGGCGGGGGAAAGGGCACTGCGGACGTGAATATGCTGCGTCGAACTCCCATCGCATTGAAACACGTTGCGTCCGTGGGCCTTTTTTAATTTTATTTTTTCTACTTTCGGAGGAAGCTATGTTGCGCTAATGGTACATTGCATTATACAGAATTCAGTTTCGCACTAATTTCAGAGTGTGATTGCGGAATTTTTCCCTACTATTTCTCTCTTGTCAGGTGTAAAATTCTAGGATACTTCCAAAATGTTAACATTTTGTGAATACATCTACAATGTTTCGGTAATGTAAACTTGAAATTTGGTATTAAAGTTGTAATGAAATTGATTTTTAGAAATGGATATTAAAATTATTTAAAATTAAATTGATTTAATTTTTGCTTTTTCTTTGACCATAGTTTATTTTTATTGCTCAATATACCTATTAACTGAATTTAATTCGACAATGTGTATGTTTGTGTACATCTCTTATCGTGACTAATATACAAACGTGAGTTAGAAAGCATCCAACTTCTCGTTATGTGCCGATGAATTTGGCCGGCACTTTCCTATAAGGTTGGCAAAGCAAAATTCGCTTCTTGGCCCGGAGGAGTCGATCTCATTCGGGGTGGTGAGGCACGGACAATTAATATAAACGTGAGTAATAAATGCGTGGGTTAGAAATCGTCCAACGTCTCGTTATGTGTCGGTAAATTTGGCCGCCACTTTCCTATAAGGTTGGTAAAGCAAAATTTGCTTCTTGGCCCGGAGGAGTCGATCTCATTCGGGGTGGTGAGGCACGGAAAATTAATATAAACGTGAGTAATAAATGCGTGGGTTAGAAATCGTCCAACGTCTCGTTATGTGTCGGTAAATTTGGCCGCCACTTTCCTATAAGGTTGGTAAAGCAAAATTTGCTTCTTGGCCCGGAGGAGTCGATCTCATTCGGGGTGGTGAGGCACGGACAATTAATATAAACGTGAGTAATAAATGCGTGGGTTAGAAATCGTCCAACGTCTCGTTATGTGTCGGTAAATTTGGCCGCCACTTTCCTATAAGGTTGGTAAAGCAAAATTTGCTTCTTGGCCCGGAGGAGTCGATCTCATTCGGGGTGGTGAGGCACGGACAATTAATATAAACGTGAGTAATAAATGCGTGGGTTAGAAATCGTCCAACGTCTCGTTATGTGTCGGTAAATTTGGCCGCCACTTTCCTATAAGGTTGGTAAAGCAAAATTTGCTTCTTGGCCCGGAGGAGTCGTTCTCATTCGGGGTGGTGAGGCACGGACAATTAATATAAACGTGAGTAATAAATGCGTGGGTTAGAAATCGTCCAACGTCTCGTTATGTGTCGGTAAATTTGGCCGCCACTTTCTTATAAACTTGGTAAAGCAAAATTTGCTTCTTGGCCCGGAGGAGTCGATCTCATTCGGGGTGGTGAGGCACGGACAATTAATATAAACGTGATTAATAAATGCGTGGGTTAGAAATCGTCCAACGTCTCGTTATGTGTCGGTAAATTTGGCCGTCACTTTCCTATAAGGTTGGTAAAGCAAAATTTGCTTCTTGGCCCGGAGGAGTCGATCTCATTCGGGGTGGTGAGGCACGGACAATTAATATAAACGTGAGTAATAAATGCGTGGGTTAGAAATCGTCCAACGTCTCGTTATGTGTCGGTAAATTTGGCCGCCACTTTCCTATAAAGTTGGTAAAGCAAAATTTGCTTCTTGGCCCGGAGGAGTCGTTCTCATTCGGGGTGGTGAGGCACGGACAAATAGTAAACCTAGGTATCCGAAATGATAATCGCAGTTTTAGGGTTAATTCTATTGAATTGCAGCGATTTTCACTGTTGCATCATACTTTAGGATTTTTTTTCTTTCTTTAATTTGCATTTCATTTCATAAAAAACAATTATTTAATTTAAATAACTACTCGTATAATAATTGTATTCAAACATTGCGATTGGATTGGATTTGTAATAGATCTGTCGTTAAAAGTACCCAACAAATATACCACTTTCAGTTTTGGTAATAAACATTTATAGAACGACGCCTTCCGATGGGAATCTCTGTAGGGTTCCCTTTCTAATTTATGCTTACAAGTTTCATCTTAGCTAAAGTCGTTTAATTGTTGGTATTCGCGTAATGATGAGAAAAAATAAGGGCTTGCTTAATATTTTGAAGATATTTAAAAAAATACCTCCCAAGATTTCACGTAATGAGCACTAAAGAGAATATTCGATGAAAATGAAAATTTGTATTACTTTGAGTAAAGGTGTTAAGTGACATAAGGTAATTCCAAGTCCAGGAGCACGATATACCACGTGTGAAGTGTATTCCCAAAACAAGGGCTCGTCGGGCGCGGCAGCGCTGAGCTCGGTGCTTCAGCCGCCCGTGTGCCAACGCAGCGTCGAGTGTCGCCGCCAGTTCATTAGGCAGAGGCGCCGTCCGGAGGCCGCGGAGGGGCGAAGACGAACTGAGCGAGGCCGTGGCCCGTGCGCAGGTGCGGGCGGCGTTGGACGGCTTCTTGGGGCGTTGGCCGCTGTCGGCCGACTCGAGCGCGAGAGCGTGCTTCGTTCCCTCAACTCTCTGCTGTCATCCACACGAGGGTTTAGCGCTTGCGGACGTACGCCCGGGCGTCAGCGCGGCCTTGCTTATGCTGCTGCTACAGTGTACTGTCGCTCCAGTCGGTGTTTGGTTCAGTAAAGAGGAAACAAAGTTGAAGGAAAATAAGATTCAGTTCCCTTTGCGAGTGTTTTCTGAGAAACATTACTGTGAGAAGGGCTCTTAAAAGTCTTGTCCTTGATTTCAAAATGGTTCAAGCCAGATCCTGAAAACTCTTGAAAATAAGTGGTCATTAAATGACGGAGAGATCCTACCCGAAGTTATTAGACAAGTGTGTAGTTTGTCACCCATCTTATTTAATCTATTTAGACAAAGCTGTTAGAGAAAGGAAATAGCAGCTTAAATGTTTAAATATTACAGGAAACTTTCAAGAATCCAATTTTGTTACAGCTTTAATATTTGCTGGCGAACTGGTTCTTATGGCAGACAATGAGAATACATTACAGAGAGCTGTTTGAATTATAGCGGATAACAGTAAAGTATAGCTTAAAAATCTCAGTGGAGAAAACCATGGCATTTCATGGTTGCTTCCCTGTAAGATTTAAATTGTTAGTAAATGATACAATCATTGAACATGACCGCATTTTCAAGTTTCTAGACTGCGAAGTTTCATACACAGGGCAAGTTGATGTAGAAAGAAAATAATAGGACGTTTTGATAATATATGCGATACGATTAAAAGAACTCTAAAAAACAAGGCAAGGAAAGACACTCTCCTAAAATTTTAAAATATTGGCTGTGCCAACTGGTCTCTATGGAAGTGAATCGTGGGTACTGAATAGAAAATCTTGCAGTAGAATTCAGGCTTCTGAATTGAGGTATTGAAGATCAATATGCCTTACGAGGGAAATCAATAAGAAACGAGGATGTAAGAAATAAGTTAGAAATATATTATTTAAATGAAAGAATACAGGAGTGCGTGGGCAAACCACGTACCAAAAAAGGAAAATTCCAAAACTCAAAAAGAAAGACCCAATACTTCCCTAAAGGAAATCTGTCTGTTGGGCGACCGAAAACGAGGTGGAAATACCAAGAAGTTCGCAACGTATCCAAGATCCAGTGCGTGAAGAATAAAATTAAATTACAAGAGCTTTATCAGTAGTAAATCGCCTTTCTCGTATTTTTAAAGTGAAAAAGAATTATCTTGCATTTGTTTCTTGACGTGGCGTATTTTATTGAACTGAGAGGCGTAAGGGAAGCCATTTGGGCCTTTATTGGTATGGTTTTATACAACATAACAAAAGCTAATCTAGTGGCAGCGAGTTTAGCGTTAATAAAATGAATAGCACTCCGTCACGCACAGTAAACAATTGGAAGTGTGAGTCACGGTCTCATTGCATTTCATGTTAACATGTTAGCAGTGGTCAAACTGAAAATAATTTAATTTATTCATACACTCCTCATCCAGCGAGGAATGGTTTTTTGTTCATGAATTAAATCTCTACGAAGGCCTGAAAAGAGTTTAACAGTTTTGGTTTGCGACTATCGTTGGAAATGGTAATTGTTTTCAAAATGTTGGTCAGTAAATATTGTTTCAGTTTATAATCGTGATTATTTCGTTTCAGTTCACTCGAACTTCGATTGTTACCGCGTGGGCACAAAACATTTTTATGTCTATCAAGAATAGACATATATTTAGTTCAGGAATATATTTGAACATTTAAGAAACGAACGAGTTCATGACAAAATTTGCCAATCGCATTTACCCTATAATTTGTGGTTAAAAGAAAATAGTATTGGGCAAACTACATTTATGGTCACCCACCACAGCATCATGCGTTATTCTTGTTAAATAGCCAGGCCACTCCCTGGGTGTATCCCGTAACTCAGCAGGCGGCTCCTCTCTTGCGACATGTTTGCATCCCGCCCTTCGGTGCCCTTTTTTTTACCCAAGAGTGCGGCGCGCCGTCGATGTGAGTTTCTGGTTTTATGGGGCTATTCCTATGAATTTGTCGAAGCGCTCCGCCGGACACAAGAGCGCGAGAATTGACCCCATTGAACCGGCGGCATACATGTGGCCACCTCATTTTCACTTTTCTGCCCGGGTTTTGCTCTTAAACAACCAATGCGGAACAGTATGTCGTTGCTTACACCGCCCTTACACCGTTGCTATGTTGCGAGTGGCGGAGAATTCACCTCTTAATATTGTCGTTGGTCAAATGTTAATTACTGTTTGATAGTTAAGTAAATGCCATTAATAAGCAACACCTAGGTACTGTAGGTGTACTAGTAATAATGTGTAATTAGTGATCTGTAGCAGCAAAAAAATGCTGCCGAACAAAACCACACAATTGTTTTCCAAAAGATAGTAGGCACACTACTCAAGAACAACAAATATTGTAAAATTGGGATAAATAAAATATTTTAACAAAAAACATTAATCTCGAATACTACAATAACATAGTTCAGTACATATAGTACAGTACCGTTCATTACTTTCCAAGTATATTGTCTTAAAAAAATGCTCATCCTTAACTCACGGCTGACGTATTTAATGGCAGACGGCCCCTTGCTTAGAATCTTGCTGTTACGTCAACTTTGTCGTAAGCAGTGGCACACACAGGATGATTAATTCGGTATGCGGATTAAGATAAGCGGAATAATGCAATCAATTTTTTCCATTTTCAGTTAATATCGAAATTTTTAGTTTTCCGTAGTTGAGTATAACGAACCATAAACAATTCATATTGCCAGAGACTGTTTAGTTTCCTTTCAATTTCTGCGTGCTTAGGAAATATTTAATATAATAATAATTATTGATATTGTAATTCGTAATTAATCATTATGGGAACTATTCGAAATTAAATTTTGCTAAGTCACACAAATATTGTTTTGAGTGTTCGTAATATTGAGTGTTCTTAGCCTTCTCGTGGAACAGCGAATCATTGATTTAATCAGCAGCTGTTGATACCGGTCTTCATCCGTCGGCTATGTCACCTCCGCTTCCCTTCTCACTTGCTGCCGTTCAGCGGTCATCCATACACATGCACAAACGAACATTGGAGCTTTTGTGTGCTCGGGATTTTCGCAATTATCTACTGGAAACAGGTTGGCCTCCCCTCGTCTTATTTTGCAAATGGAAATCAGCAGAGGTGGTGGCGTAGGGTGGGCGGGGTAAAAAGCGCTCTCCCGCTGAGTGAATTGTGCCAAAAATAGTTCGAAAATTAGGTTGTCGGGGGCGCTCCCACCTGATAGGCGGCACCCTTTGTTTGTCGCTGACAGGATTGGTCGCCGTCGGTGCTTCTTTAATCAGGGCAAACGGCATTGAGCGGCGCGCAGGCGCCCCTGTCTGTGTGCGGCTGCGGCCCGCGCTTCGGCGTTCAGGATAGGCCGGCTGATGGACCAAACCGGCTTATGGATTTCTGCCCGCCTGCGGAGAGGAGCAGATGGCTTGCTCGCCTCCGGCGGGTTCGTGTCTGTCGATCAACGTTTTGTTACATGAATGAAAGAATTGATATGTAAATCACAGGACCAATAATTCGTTTCACATTAAATTGTTTGTCTCGAAAGAATTGGATATCTTCATCCATGTTGCTATGAGAGGGCTTACGTCTGTCTTTAATGTAAATAACTTTTGTCGAATATTTCCCGGAAAGCGGCGTTACTGATCATTAGTGATATATTCGTGTAAATCTGAGATATAAACTCCATTATTACTTTCCAATGCTGAGTATTGGCGATATTATTTACTACTCCTTTTACATTTCTAATAATGTGAGGAAAATAAATAGTACGCTTATAAAAACACTAGATAAAAAATTTTAGCTGTGCGTAGATTTGTAAAGTACTTTTGATATTTGTAAAGTACTCTTGTAAATTTCGATTGTGCATTCGAAATACAGATTTCTTGCTCGTCAGAACATTGGGACGATACTCGTAGAGGTCCGATTTCACAAGTTGTGTTCGTTGACGGTTCAGTTATTTGGGAAGGGCATAGGGTAAAAGACTTAACTGTAAACGAATGCTGTTATTAAAATATACCTGGGATTTTACACGGCATATTGGAATTGGGATTTGGCGCCCGGATTCTGCCCGGTAGCGGTAATGACTGTTAAATCGGCATTAGCAGCCGGCGTGGTTTTTGTTTGAAAGATTTCGTGCGTAACTTGCGATAGGGTTATCGCGGCCGGCTGCACGCAAAACACTGGCCTGCTACCATGCCCCTCGCTCGTCCGCCTACCCGTTCGCTCGCTGCGTTGGCTGGTTTAGTCCGGCGAAACCCAATTGCGATATGTGCAGATGATTACAATTTAGTGTTGGATGTAGGTGTTTATTATGAGTAATGTGATTGTGGTGTGCCTTATTGATGCCCTATTGACCCTTGACGACCTAACTTTCCATATTGTTTGTTACTGTTTGATTCCACTGACCTCTGTAAAAAAAAAGAGATGGTGCTTCAATTAAGACCTCAATTTTTGTTCTAGAAATTCATATCTTAAATATTTTATGCTACTAATACTTCATTTTCTCAAAAATAGATCCAAGTTTTTCCTGTGCTACAGTAAAAGACACACAAAGGAAATGGCGTAGGTCAAATCTTCTCTGCACTCCATGAATTTTCGAAAATTACAAAAGATAACATTCTTCATCGTTTTTCTACAACTACTTTAATAAAGGTGAATTGTTTTTCTGAACGAGAATTGTTCATCAAAAACATCTTCAAATAAGACCACTTCAACTTTTCGAAAATATTAGTAATTTTTGCGTAATTGGCGTGACTCCAGCAATTTTTAAATATTTTCCCAAAAACTGCTCTAATTCTCCCTCATGTATAGGAAAGGACGGAAAAGAAAGTAGTGCTGGTCCCATTTTCGGCGAATTCTGTGGTAAGTTCGAAATGTAAGTTGGAATATCTAGCGCGTGGTTTGACGTGCTGCCAGTTCGCAAAATGGCAACACTGGGTTATCAAGTTCTTGCCAGTCGTGATTATCGTTTGCTGTAGATACAATTATAATAAAATAAAATGTATTTAAGAAAGGTTATAAATTTAACTCGGTTCTAACAAATGCACTTCTTTTATTTTAGGAAGTTTTGATCGATGATTATGGTTTTCAAAATTGGAAGCTCTCTTCGATATAATCAAGGCAACCTTGTGTGAAATTGTTCATGCTGTGTAATGTTCTGCCGTGTTAGTTACATTTATTAATGCTTGCTTCATTCATAAAAGTAAGAAAAGACTACTGTTCCTGACTGACGAAAGAAATACAGGTATGCACCACAGGCGCGTCGTTTGAATTGATTGAATTGTACTTGGGTTATGGCATACATTTCAGTATTTTGTAACTGTTTTCATTAAAGCGAGAAAGCAAGTGGTGCAGAGGGCATAGACCGCAATCAAGTGAATGTTTTCGTATTAGACTGCCTCTTAACAGTATCGTAGGTCAAATTTGAGTTACATTTCGTATACAGTGAAATGGAACCTATAAAAACTAAATGTAGGAAATTCTTTTGGTACTTCGGTACATTGAAATTCATCAAATCTGTTTTTTTATATAGAAGCGTTTATTATCAATCCCTATCCGCCTTCGACAAGTCTGGTGATGGTGGTTAAGTCGACTAATACAATGAATCAAAATGTTAATGATGCATTTTACTTAAAACAATTTTACCTGCCAATAAAAAGTCAAAGGAAGCTCTGACTGCATAGCTTCAAAATTGCTTAGTGTCACTGTCAGTGAATGTTGCATATATAGGGGAAGTTCCTCGCATTGATACTGTTGATTGCGCGCGGCTCCTGTGAAAGGAGGGTCGCTGCATTTCCAGGAGGGTTGGGCGCATTTGCCGGAGTTCTGTTAGTAGTGGAGTTTCGCTTACGTGGTGAGTAGTATTCTCCTCAAGGAATAAGCAATGCTATAAAATAATCGTCGGAACATGGCATATGCACCATCTGTGGTAGATTATTGGTACGTAACGGACTCGAAAGATGGCTAATTAGTGTTCTTGCTTTGGGCAACTGCCACACAATCATTTGCAGGTCAAGCAACAAAATATTTTATATGCCGGGTAATCTGTGATTCTTTAACATTCTTCGTGCTGTTTGTTTTACATATATTTTGATACGACAAAATATACTGCAGTTAAATTGTCGCGTAATAGTTATTTTGCTGTTTTTGCGTTGCTTCTCGTAACAAAAAAAGCTATGATATATTTAAATTACATTTAGAACATTTGTCATGACAATATGCAACTGCATTCCCGTAATAATTATCTCTCGTTGGGAACCCGAGGCACTCTGACGCTATCGTAGGTTATTTAATTAATAAATGATCTTAAAGTGAAGTGAATTGTTAAAGCTGTGTAGAAGGATGCTTTGTTCTCTTGAAATCGCAGACTGTCGACGAATCTATAGATAGTTTAGAACAGAGCCCAACCTGCTGAATGAGAAGAAAGATTGGAGTTGGCAGAAGAGGAAGAGAAAAGATTGTTTGGACGAATAAGCGCAAAGATAATTAGGGAGAATCTCCACCACAAAGGTCCCGCGCATTCATGCCAGTGTTTGGAGAGATCCGCAGTTTGAAAAGCCCTTTTCTCCCCAAAAGTTCGTCTCTATGTAAAGCAATCGAAGCTGCCGTTGCTGATGGTGGTGGAGGAAGGGGGAAAGTTGTTTTGTGCTTCGTGTGTCGCCGGAGCAACTTTAATGTCACCAAAAATAGCAGAAGCAATTAGTCCATTTCAAAGCCTGCCATTACGGATTCGCGGCGTGGCATTTTCATTACGCAGGGTTTTAAAATTGACAGGCGGGCTCAGGAGCGGCGGCGCGATATTGGGAACGGCGACGGGGATGGCGTGTAAGCAGCCCGGCACTGCGAGGCTCGCGTATTTGCGCCCGAGCGAATAAACAAGCGCCGGACCGGGCTCCAATCGGTTCGCATTTCATTAGCGCTCGTCCTGTTTTCGCTTATTGAATAAGTTAGGTACTTTCTCCGTCAAAAGCGTTCCCTAGTCCCGCAAACTGCAGGTAAGTCGCCTCTTGGCCGATTGATGCTGTACACGGTTTGGGGCACAGTTTCTTGTTAATTAATTACTAGAACTGCCTGCTCCCAAAGGAAATGCCTCCCGCGGACCCTTTAGCTTTCTGCACTCTTCAGGAACAGTATAAACACTTTGAGGTTTTCAAGAAATAGTTGAACTCTTTTGACGTCATAGGAAAACAACTTCTTTTTAATTTTTTCCTTTGCTTTCTTTTCTGTGAAGTCCTTAATTTGGAATTGATATTTGCGTTCTTGCCTTGCAAAACATGTTATGAGAAAATCTGAATCTACAAGAGATTGTCTACTATTGCATCGGAAATCATTCAGTTCGCATTATTCGTGACGATATATTTAATTTTAAGTGTTACAAATATTTTTGTGCATCACTATTTGATTGAAAATCTTCCGTTGTAATGATAATGGACAGTGAAGTTTTAAAGTCATCGCCATATATCAATGCAGGAAGAGACGACCAGCGACTCGTTAAGTGTCAACTATAGTTGCCACTTTCCTATAACAGCTGGTAAAGTAAAAACTTGCTTCTTGGCCTGAGAGTATTTAATTTACTCATCAGGGTGGTGAAACAAGAACATGCAATAATGTAAATGAGAAAAATGAACTGATAAACATTTGTTACAGGACAAGTTAGTGGTACTAATTCTCAGAAATTCTCAAGGTTCTCGAGATAGTACTAGAGTCGGAGGAACTTCTACCTGTAACCCACCAGAGGGGAACGAAGACCCCCCCAAGTTCGAGCCTGCATGTTAAACGAGGATCTTAAGTACACGGATGATCGTTAGTTTCTGGGTTCCCCTCCGATAATGCCGGTGACTCCTCCCGTCGTCGGCGAAAGTAGAGGAATGAAGGCAAAGCCGATCCAACTTCGTGTCAAGTATCGATAGGCCTTAATCGATGCGTTCCATTGAAACTTTGAGAGAGGAAAGTCTCGTGCTTCTTGATCCGCAAGGTGCCTTTCACGCAGTTTGGGGTGGTAAAAGCATGGACATTTATTATTTATACAAAGCGCCATGGCGGCGAGAAAGTCTCATGGGTTGGTACATAGTGCTTAGAGTCGTTCCTCGCCTCTCAGGGAAAACTCGAGTCGCAAGTTCCCCTACGCGCGCCCGGTTGCTTGCTACAAACTTAAACATTGCGCCAACACCTCCCGAACATTTATCGATCATTTTAACCGCGCTGTATTTTTGTGGCATTATTGCAGACTTTAGGGGTAACTGCGCTGCATCAGAAAGTTGTGACTTAATTGTTATAAACGAGTTCAAAAGATGTCCAACTTCTCGTTAAGTGTCGGTACTTATAGCCGATACTTTCCTAAAATGGTTGGTAGATCAAAAGACATTTGCTTTTTGGCCTGAGGGAGTAGATCCCATTCGGGGTGGTTAAGCAAAGACAGAACAGAAATTCAAGTGATATACAGAAATACAGGAGAAATCAAACTTTTCAAACCAGTCCGCAATAGCGCAGGAACGTTTTGGCATTCCTGATTTTTCAAGACGTTTCTATATGTGACTTTCTGTTGCTGCACATCGTTCTAGTCTGTAAATAGTAGTAAATTTTCTAAATAGTTTTCAACAATACTCTGGAAAGAAATGAGTTAACGTGATCGTTTACAATTCAGTTCATCACTTACGGAAGCTGGAAAACATCCCGCTCTCTTGTGGAATGTTCTTTCCTTCACTCTCAGAAGTGTGCTTCCAATAACAATAAGAGAGTCTCTGCGTAAGAGAATAAATTATTCTCTTACCTCGTTCCCTCTCAAACATATTTTATTTATAAAGGTATTTACAGGATTTTCATTTTACGATTGAAGATACCTGTCAGTTTTCTGTGACTTCCAATAAGATGTTACGATGTCTTTGTGGATAAGCTGACGACTCAGAAAAACAAAAATTTAAAGGGGAGCGAAATGTATCGTGTAGAAAGATCTTCCAGCGTGAATAATGAAGCTATTCTAAGCATTTGATGTTTTTGCTGTCGTTTTCGGATAATTCGACCACCATTGATAGGGTATAATTGTTGAGTTTGTGAGAACTATGCAAGTTTGATACTCGTAAATAACATGCATTTTAACGCTAGCCCTTGTAACGAGCTCTGCAAGTTGGCTGCACGCTGAAAGAGAAAACTACGGTCCTCTGCGTACTGCCGTCTCTTCAGTTCTTTTTATTATTATTATTATTATTATTATTATTATTATTATTATTATCTTCGCGAAGCAATTACGAGTTTGGAAACGGAAGTTCATCGTGAACTTTTTAAATAATAAAATTTCTTTTATTAAAAGAAAATATAGGGTTGCGGAATGCAAACAAACGCGGGAGCGCAGCAGCGCTCCCCATCGCGGATGGCGAGGGGTGTCGTCGGCACGGCTAACCTCCCCCGCGATGGACCGGTTAAAAGATTGGCAACTGAATAAAAAATGGCTGCAATTCCCGGGAGCTCCTTGGCGCGCGGTAGGACAGGATGGGGACGCCACCATCAGTCCGCGAGTACCATCCCGCCATTTTGTGGTGTTGTTGGCGCAGGGTGCAGGATGCGATTGCTTTGTGCTCCAACCTGTCACCGTATTCTCGCCGCTGCCGTGGTTTTCGCCTCTTGCGTTCCTGATCTCCTACCTCAATTTAGTTAAATCGCCGTTTGATCCGCGTAATTTTGTCTGCTTTTTTTCGTTCTATTTCACATGCTCTTAGATTTTACCTAAATCTTGGTTCAGTCCTTATGACTACATCATGCCTGTGCCCGCCTCCGCGCGATTTGCGGTATCGTCTCCACCGTTCGCGCACCTCTCTGCTTTCACTGCCTTCCCCGCTTCGCCTGAGCGCCCTCCCACGCTGCCTCTGCCGTGACGTCCGGGGGCGGCCGACCTTCCTATATTAAGCTTCGTCCTTCTGAGAGCCCGCGGGGGCTTCTCCGCTTCCTCCTTTCATGCGGACTAATCTGCTCATCTACTGCGCCCGACAGCCGGGCTTGTCGCGCCGCGGGCGGAAGGGCGCGCTCCCTCCGCCCCGCCCGGTTCCACCCCGCCCCGCCCCCTCGGCCGCCTCGAGTTAACCTGTGAATATTTCATGGCGTTGATTATGGGGTTACGCGGGCGCGAGGCACAGCGTCCGCAGAAGGGAACGAATGGGTCGAGTCAGGGTGAAGTCCCGCCGCCAAAGTGTTAACCTATAAAAGGATTGGGGCTCCTCGATCCGGGGCGCTTAGACTGCAGCGTGAGGTTACGTTCAGGCGCGAAATTTTAAGGAAGAGAAGAATATATTAGCTACGAGGCCTTATTCCTTTACATTCTTATCTTTGCAATTTCTGTAATATTACTATCTGCGTTGGGTTCGCCTATCGCTGATAATTAGGGAATGGAATTTCTTGTAATAAAGTGAAATATTTATTTAGATATGTACTTGTATTTTCCAAAACGCGTTATAAAAATAGAAAATATGTAAAATAAAAATGTATTGTATTATTTAAAATGGCTTCTTAAAAGCATTTCAAATTTTGGAGCACGAAACCTCGCCGGGCAGTCATAATAGGATTTGGAGCGGGTGAAAGAAAGTTGTATCGTTACAGAAGTAAATGCTGACTATTCGTCACCACGCAATGCGAGTTTTAGTAGAAATATAAAATCTGTACGTAGTGTGTGCAATGTTCTTTACGAGGAGACTGCTCACGTCAACAGCTGTACTGTGCTACCAGTGAAGGATCCCGGAAGTGGGGGTTAGAGGGAACATGCACCCTTCTTCATATCAAACAACGCGATAAGACATCTATAAAAAAAAATATTTGACAGATTTTAATAGTTAGGCACGGCTTGCAACATACGAAAGTGGTGACACATACGAAGGTTGTTGGAATTACTTCTGCTTCATAAACATCCGTTCATCCTTGCTTCGGAGATTGCTGTCTCCCAAGAAGCAGAAGGGGCTAAGTTTGCCGATTAACTGGGAAGGTTCGATGGTTGTGGAAGCACAGTATTGCTTTGCAAGGAAGACGATTGCAGTAATTTATAAGCAATTTCCTGTAGAAAATTTTCGTTGTGACGTATAAATCTATTAAATTGTAAAGAAATATGTAGTAGTTGGTAAAATTCGTAAAAATGTATAATTTCCCCAAAAATGTGTAAATACATGATAAATATAATGGTTATTCATTTTGAATGTATTATAAAATATAAGCAGAAGCATTAACCTTTCTTCCTCTTTCAACCCCGATTTCACTTCCACTGCATCGTCTCCTTCATGCAGTTCCTTCGTGTCGCAGTCGAGTGTGCGCAGAGCAGTCCGCGCTTGGATTGGCGACGCAGAAGTGAATTCGCGACGTTGTATACGAAGAAACAACCTCAGCGGCTTTTGTACGACGGCGGGAGTAATCACCGCAGCTTCCTGTGCCGAGATGGAGCCGGGAGGCGGTGGTGCGGGCGGGTCGCCTTAGCGCCACCTCCCGTTACTTTCCGACACTCCCATCAACATTTGCGCGCCGTCCCGTACTACGGGCGGGCGGTGGAATGTTAAATCTTTTCGGTTCTCTCGCTCTGCCCTCACCTCTTTCCGCGCCGCTGTGGACGTCGCTACTAATTCTTTTTCGCGGGCACTTTGTGCTTTCGCCGGCGCCCTCTTGGCGCCGTAGGGGGCAACAATGGCGCGGCGTTGGGCTTTTAAAGCGCCGTTGTTCGCAGCGGCGGCTGCCGCCGCCTCCGCCCCCGCACGTATCCCCCTGGCGCTACGCGCCGTCTCGGTGCTTTATTGCCTTTCAGCCTAATTGTTAATGTGCAAGTCTAAGCAGGTGCCGGAGCCACGTCGACGGTGCGCGCGCGCACCTCTTCAACGGCTTCCACTCGTCTGACTTTTCACTAAGTGTTTTTTCTTCTCGTGTTTAAGGTGAGCCTGATCTGCAAGCTGCCTGCGGAGAAACGCCGCGGCGTATGCTGGCACAACGCATTGCCAGTTTGTGTAAGTGTTTTTCTTCCAGCCCCCTTTCTTTGGCCTGCCCATGAAGCAGAAGGGCAATTTAAACGATCGTTTGAAACAGCCCTTCGTAGAGTTCATATTTCACGCGTTTCCTTTTATAATATTTAAAATTGAATTGAAGTCTTACTTTATGTGGCGAGACTCGCCATGAGCCCTGCTCTTCCATCTGACCACGCAAATTTCGCTACGCTCCTTTCACCAACTAGCAGAGACAGGAGGTATTTCTTGGGCGAGAAATATGCGATTTGAATTTAGCTCGGAGGAGTCATTTAGGCTTGAGGATCTTCGAAATGCAAGTAAATATACTAAAATGGGCCAGCCGGCTGTACTTCCCCTCCGAAGGAAGGCGTACGGTTTTTTTCGCCATTAAAAATTCACGGCTTCGATTGGGTTTGTACCCGCCATCTTCTAATGGATTTTATGCTCGACGGTCGTACATTTTCAAACTGTATGTATGATTTAAACCACAATGCATTCCTAAACCAGCAATATTCTTGCATATGAACAAATTATACATACGCCAGATTATAATAATCTAGTATTGTGAAATTAGTTTTATTACCGATGAAAGTAGTTTTGCAACAGAAGAAACTGTTTTCGGATATTGTTTTCAGTGTGTAAACGTGGGGTATCCTATACCTCGCCCAGCTCGGTTCGTTTCCAGCACCACTTGTTGGTCTTCTCTTCGGCTCCCACTGTTGCCGGACGACATTTTCATTTCCTGTCTTTTGCGCTTCTGGCAACGTAGCCGCTACCTACCGGCATCAGAGGAGCTGGGCGAGCCCCATCGCGGTCTCTTGCCGTCGCCCACGCGGGCCCACCGCCACGCCTGCACTGCACAGACTTAAATGCTTTGTATGGCGTCGTCACGTGGGGTTGAAAAGCGATGCCGCTACTGGCGGAGGGGCGGCGTCGCATTGCGGCCTGGCCCTGCGGCTCGAGTGCAAGCGGACGGGCGAAAGCGCCGGGCTGATGCATGTGCGGGGCTGACCCGGTCCATTCATTCGCCCGTGAGCGCGGCGCTATTTTAGACTTTTTCAATTAAAACCCTTTTGTTATCCGGCCGGGATTTATGTAGTGGGAGAAGCCGTATTGGCTGCGCGAGGTTGGCGGGCGGGAAGGCGCGCCACGCGCGCTCTAAGAGAGCTGCCGCCGCGGTTTACACCGAAATGCACACGAGTCTGCCCTTCCCCTTCTGCTCTGCACCCGAGCGTCCAACCGCGACGCCGTTCGTTTTTTCTCCATTTCCCACCACAATGGCTATGCAAATCAGCGCGCGCCTGCCGGCCGGCCGTGGGCAGCGCAGTGCCGCCGCGCGTCGCTAACCCTAGGGCCCGCGCTCGCTCGTGCGCCGACGCCGACGCCTCGCCGTTGCTGCTGCGGGATTAGGCCCTGTCCCTAAACACTTGCGGCGCTGTCCCGCGCGGCTTACCCCGACCCAGCGTTGCGCCCTTCTCCCCTCACCCTCCTCCATTTCCCAGGCCGCTTCGACCGGTCGATCCGCCGCTGGCGACCGCCGTGCTGTCTGTCTCGTCGCCGCAGGCTCCGATGGCCGATGTTGAAGTTACGAGCGTGCGTTTCACGCTGGTGTTCTCTTAATTACGCGAATGCTCTGTCAACAAACTGGTGTCTCTTTATTCAGCATTTTAATTAGCTTTGAACGATTGTTTGTTCCAACTCCTCATGCATTTGTATCGCCTCAGAATTAGCAATATCATTTAACTTCATGTATATATGACCTCATTCGCGTTTTGAACTGTCTCTTGCGGAAAACTCGTTGGCATTATAAATTGGAGGGGAAAACGTTGCATACAAATGCGGTCTCGAAATTAATATCTACTTCAGAAGTGGAATCACTGCATTTAAATTTTTATAACCATTTGGTAAGTTTTCCCGTGTTCCTACAACAATCCGAAGTTCCGTTCTTTTGAAAATAATAGCTACATATTGTGAAGTTGGAAACCAAAAAAATGTTATTCATATATTTGCAATAGAGTGATTAGTTTTAAAATAATATTTTGGTGTCGATGAAAAACCGACAAAAATAAATGCATTCCTCCTCCCACTTACTTTCCGAACTATTATTTTTCTGACACCTCTTTAGAGTTTTAGTACAAGGATTTATTGATTTGCTTGATTCCGGTTTAAAATTAATAAAAAATATCAAAAAAAAGGCGTGAATAGTGTTAAAACTTTGTGTGGCCTCTCCTATCTTCCAAAAGAAGTAGCTGAACCCCTAATTTTCGCCTTTTAAAAATGCGTTCTTGCCTACCTCAGCGCCGTCGATCCCGTGTGTCACCGGAGCTCCTTCTCTGCTTCTCCTTCATTTCACGAACATAGTTAAGCTTGAATTAAGGCGCCGTCTTTCCCGAGAAGCGCTTCCTCGCGATCGAAAAAATTATGGCCGCCGTGAATAGAGCGCGCTCGCCTGCAGCCGGCAGGTATTGATCGGCGTTTTGGCAAATTTCCCGGCACGTAGAGCGAGGCTGGCTTGGCGGCTGCCGTTCGGCCGGCGCGGGACCGCCTCTCGACCACCGGGCTCACCGCGTCCGTCTCAATGTGAAACCGGTCGTGTACGGTTTGTAAAAACACACCTTCACCCACAGCTTTCACTTTTTTCCTGCCCGCGCCTACCGACAAAAAAAAGTGCTCGCCGCGCTGCAGTGGAGGCAGCTTTTCGCATAATCCCGAAAGATTTTGTTATCTGACCGACTGTTCGGTGGGCCGCCCAACTCACCGGGCGGCGTAGGGATGGGCTCGGTGTTTCACCGGTGCCCGCTTCCAGGTTACTACTCCCTTCTTCCCGGCTATTCGCTGGTCATTTCCACCTTGCCACCGCAAAAACGCACTGGTTAATTTCGCTCGTGTCATACGAATCCTCACGGGCAGAACCCTGTTGCTGCTGCTTTCCTGGTGATGTCTTCTTTTTTTGCTTTCGTAGCAACCTTGCGCGTTGCAAAGGAACGGTAGGAGGAACACCCAGGGAAAGAAAATTATTGTAATATGAAAACGTTGCTTAGTTTGCCGTCGGTTTGTGGCCTGTAACAGTTGTAATTAGAGAATGGTTTCTGTAGGGGTAATATATTACTCAAATGATACAGGTGTCTGATTTGTGTGTACTGCTTTGTGGGAGGAGTCTGAAGCATAGAGATTTGCTTGGAAAACCAAGTAAATCTGTGGCACTTAATCATAAACGAGTTCTTGTGATGTCATGGTATATAGATGATATGGCTATTTATATAATAAAGCAAGAACGATATGCCAAAGCATATTACATTATTTTGTATTTAATTAATCATACTTTTTCCTAAAACAATTAGTAACATCGGTGCTCTAATTGTCTGTCTTGGAGAATTCCAAATTACGAAATGTAAGAAACTGTCATCTCGTCGTCAAAAAGCGTAGCCGCTGATAATAGCAGGCAAAGGCAAAAGCAGGTCGGCTGGCGTCAGAGATAACGAACCCGAACCGAGCTCGTTTTGAGTGGTGCTTTTATTGCCCTGTCGCGTCGCCCGTTCGCGCTGTCGCCCGGGACTGTGCGCGCGCGCAGGTGCAGTTGCAGGGCGACGGGCGCCGACAGGCGAGGTCGCGCGGGGCGGCGCCGGCGCCTGGCGCGGGGCGGCCTGGGCGGGCGGCGCGACGAGGCGCTGGGAGGGGTAATTGATGATGGAGCGCCGCTCGCCGCCTGTAATTGTTATTCCGGGGCGCGGACCGCACACGAGGCAGTCGCCGCCTCCGCCGTCCGCCTACAAATCACGTGGATTTTGTGGCGCGTCTCGCTCGTTCTGCCCGTAGACGGTTGCGCACCCCAAAGCGAGCCGTAGCTTGAGCAGAAGGTGGCCGCGACGTCAGGACAGATGGGGGAGGGGAGCAGCCACGCAGGTTGGCAGAGGGCCCCAAAGCGAGTGGCGACGCGGGCGGCAGCTGGGTGGGAGGTGGGGTGGACACAAGCGGTGACAGGAGTGTGGGTGTTCAGGGCGAATGGAAAGAGTTGCCTTTTGTGTGGCGCCGGCCGCAGATGGCCGCTGCCGGAGGCGCCGAGGGATTTAGGGCGGGCAGCGCGTCCTTTGGTCGAATCGAACGATGGATCTCGCTCCATAGTTCGTCCATTGGCGCCTCGGCCCGCCGGCGAGAATTGAAGGGCATGCTTGAACGAGATGACCCCCTCGTATTGATCGTAGCAAATAGAAACTAGATACATTGTGGCGTCGAGCTCTGAAGGTTCTTTGCCTACAAAGAAAGAGACTGGGGCTTTTGTGAAGAGTTTCGAGCGAGTATCCCGAACATTGAAGTCAGTCATATCAGATATATGGTGTCTGAACTTCGACCTTACAGAAGAAAATGTTGAAGATTTACGTAATGTCATTCGACCAACTGTACTTCGATCTACGAATAAAAAGGAAAAATAATAGTGACTTTTAGACATAGTCATCTTACTGCAAATTACTGAAATAAAATTGACTTACAATGTTGATGGTTCATATTCGTAGAAAGTCATAAATCCCCATATCATTGCAAACTGTTGACTACGGCGAATACGCGCGAGTTTAGGGAGCTCATAGATGCGGCGCGGTGTTCACAAAGAAAACCGTCGAAAACACTATTTGTGTGGAAAGGTTACGTGTTGCTGGGGCCTCTGGTCAATTCTGCACGGAACAGCGAATTGTTTCGCCACGTTACCGCGTTAGCTGCTCTCGGTAAATGATCTGATTTTGGCTCTAATTTAGCGTTTCTTTTCCGACATTGAGGTTGGAAATTCATTAATGATTCTTTGCAGATACTTTTCTCCCTACGTTATGGAATGCTCTATATATATATATATATATATATATATATATATATATATATATATATATGTATGTATATATATATATAAGTATCAGCGCGAATTGTCTTCCTTAATTTCTCGAAACATGATGTGTGCGTGATATTTTGAGGGCTTAATTAGCGTAATGTGGGGTAATTTCGTCGCGCTATGCTCATAATCATGTATTTGTTCAGCACTTGTACGCTAATTTCGTTTTGTGCTAATGTTATGTTTGTAAATTACAATCTCTAGAACGCCTCAATATATTAATATTTTGACAGCGACTTCAGACTAAGATAGGTACTTAGGAAGATAGGTAAAGAAAAAGAATTAAGTTTAAGCGCTAAATTTGAATGAGGCGTAATCAGGTTTTGTACGGTATTTTACGTGATTTGAAACTAGTATTGATCCTGGAAAGGCCATAGGGATTGATTTACACATCTCATTAAGCGTTGCCGTAGGCAGTGCTTGCTGGCCACACGAGGCTCAGACCTTCCTACTGCTTTGAAGCCGCCCGGAGGGTCTGGCGCGCCGCGCAATGCTAAGCACGTCTTTTCACGACACCTATTCTCCGGCGCCGCCAGATTAATTTCCCCCCCCCCCTCCTCACCACCTCCACCACTCACCGGCTGGTAATTTTCGATAGAATTGCGTTACGTGTCTGGGCGCCATCACCCGGGGCCATTGCTTTGCTAACACCACTGTGATTATTTCTGTTACGGCTTGCCTCCGAATCAACTAGTATGTAACCATCTTTTTATTTACCGTTCACCGTTCGTAGGTACTCTTGTATTGAAGATATTCTCCCTCACCAATTTGTGCGTTTTTATTTTCGAAATTAGACATTGAAGTTTGATTCAAGTTCCTATTCTACTTTTCTCTAAATTATGACTTTCATATTAGAGTTAATTATCCGGATATTCATTTTTCAATTTTTTCTGTTGAAAATCTTATTTCATGATCAACTCTTCCACGAAGAGATGGTAATATTTTAATGTACTCAAAGCATTGCAAGTACTTTCAGCGCCTCAATGCTAGCGATTGACTCCAAATTCAATCTAGCTTAGTGGGTTTATTTCGTAGAATTATTTTCCAATTGGGAATTATGCGTACCTCCTTTTGAGGGGTCACAAAATTCGATCTACCATGCTACAAATTTACGCTACCCTGGCCTGTCTGCTAGGGGGTTGATTAGGAAAATGAACATTTTAAGTTCGAAGATAAGAGAAGTAAAGAAATATAAGCGTTATTCCGACAATGCGTAAGCGAAATATTGTTTTTCGACGTGCGAGCACGTCATCATCCATTTTATGCAGAAGTAAACAAGCATTATTTTCAATGCACTTCTGCGATATTTTATCGTAGTTACTGTTAGTACAGTAAAATTGCGACTCAGATACAAATGTCGATAGTACATACAGTGTATGTGCTATTATTTTGAAGTAAAATAAACTTTATAACTCCAGTTTATACTGCTTATTTAAGAAATTAAAACGTATATTTTCTCCTTTTGAGAATCTACTTCAGGCATCTAAAAGGTTTTAGAGCCTAAAAATGCGAAATAAATTTATTTCACGCGCGTTTTAAATATTTTTTTACTTTCCGTTACTTTGTCATTTGATATTGAATTACCAATGCAAGCTCATCCGGTATAACTTTCATACGTTTCTTGCAGATAATATGCTTTCAATCCCGTTTCCTGTCACGTTTGTACCTCCGTTAACTTTCTTCTTTCAAAATCTACAGATATAGGGAACATGTGCCCGCGGAAAAGATGAGGGGTGAACACGCAGATAGTCTAAATAGAAATCATTGGAATACCCTGAAAGAGCAGATGGTCCACGCTAAAAGCCCGGAACGACGTAGGGCGGTAATTTCCCCCGGAATTTGGTTACGTGTCCGAGCGCCATCTAGGGAGCACCTTATCGTGCTTCTCCTGCGTTGGCGCTCCCGCAAGGGATTCGGGCACCACGTAGTCTTTACCATCTTTTCAGCGTCCAAATCCGCTCGGAGATTATCGGATTTTTCCTCCCCAGAGCGGAGAACGAAACGTACTTTTTGCACCAGCTGTACGGCCTGGACCACGCTCGCGCGATCGCACCTACACCACTGCACTCCATTTCCCCGCCCCTCTCCCTCCGTGCGCGCCTCTTGTGCTGCGCCGCACCTGCATATTTTCATTTAATGGCTTATAAATTCAGCCGGCCCGCTCATATTTCTCCTCTAAAATGAGACGTTGCGGGATAAACTAATCAGAACAGCGACCGGGTTGCAGGCGTTTTTTGCGAGCAAATTTCAAGGTGCGAGGGTTTTGGTCGCGCAACTCACTCTTCTGTGCGTACCGTGCTCCAGAGATTATTCCTTCTGCCGCGGTTAAATCGTGATGGGAAAACTTGAGATTAAGAGATGCTGACAATGCTCCTTTTTTCTTTTTCTTTTTGCGTCATCTTGAGTTCTCTCTTACCGGAGGCGCATCTTGAATGAAGCGAAGGAGTGTAGGTGTGGGATATGGTTTAGATATGCAAGGAAAGCATGAAAAGTAGGGATGCATATTTTAGGCAACTCCATTGTGTTAGAATGATGGCTGTAGCTGTTTTCCTCGTCATTCTAGGCGGTGGTGCCTCAGTGTACGTGATTTTACTATTACCCACGTAAAAGCACTGCCTTACGAAGTTCTTGACGAGCGCCAACTTTCATTCTTTCATATTTCATTCACATGGTACTTGTGTCGGCGAAATGCTAGTCTTTCCGTGGTTTTGATACTGGACATTTCAAACATTGGGAAAGAATCGAAAAACCTCTTATAAATTTTACACAAGAACGGGAAATGTGAGAGATTATCTGTACATCTGTATATCATGTAAACTGCTCTAACTTGAGGATAGGAAAATAATAATCAATGTTCCGAAACTTCAATTATACCGGTCATTTTATAATTAAAACTGTTTTAAATAATTTTTGCCAAAACATCACCTGCTGCATTATTTCTGTTGCTTCGTCTATTTCGTCAGTGATATCTACAGAAGGCTCTGAGAAGCTTCACACAGAGTCAAACTAAAGCCTGTAATCTCATCAAAAACCGGTAATGGTGGAGAACAGTCTGATTGGAGCAAGTACTGTGTATTTTGAGCAGCTACAACTGTTGTTGCGCTTCCAGCGCCCCCTTGGGGCGACGTGCGGTCGCCTCGTTTCTAAATTAATTTGCGTACGTGTGTTTGAAATGTAATAGCTGCAATCTCGGTCGGTTGTTGTTGATTAAAACATCCCGTGAATTGCAACAGGATGGTCATCCTCTGGGTGGCCCATAGGAATGAAATTGCTAGTACCTACGTATTCTTCGTTGTAGCTTTACTCTTTGTTGTTTTTTATTTGGCTAGAATTTAGCCACCACTAAATATAACAAATTTAATGCATTAGCAATTTGTAGTAAGTTTATGACAATCACTTTTTCAAGAAGGGAAAAGGAGCATTTTCGTTTCTCCGAAGATTGAGACGTCAGCAATCTAAATTTCTAGAGATTGTAAGTCATCGTATGTATCAGATCAAACCTTCATATTTGAAATGTATTCTCCAAATGTAGAGATCGAAGCTGTGTATTAAGGGCGCAACATAATTTTGAGTAATTAACTTCAAAAGTGTAAATCCTTCGCTGCACTATCTTGTTTAATAATTTTGTCATAACTTCAGTTTCAAGTGGCAATGCTCCTCCCATTCGTGTAAACTACTTTTGAAGTTCTGGTTTTATTCAATAAAACGCTAAAATTGAAATGTCAGTATTACCGTAGTCGTTAGGTGAAACTGAGATTTCAATCTTTTTGGGCTAGAACATTTCTGCATGATTCCCAGAATTTTAGGTTCCTGCCCTCCTGCGTCGATCATAAAGATTTTACGAACAGTGGTCGCCGTGCTTTAATACAAGCTCGTTTGGCCGGACGGTGCGGCAGCCATTAAGAATCTCTCCAGCTCCGCAATCTTCACCAAAAGTGCTTCAGTTCTATTGCATTCTGATATTGCATCAAATACGTACCTCTAATGTCTGACATGCGAGAGGAATGTGATATAACACAAATAATGAGTTGTAAAAATGTTAGAAATATTTATGGAAAATAGTCTAAGCAAGTATTTCATTTTTCATTTTCCTAATGGTTCTATATTTAAATTGTCGTGTTACATGTATTTGGCTTCAAAAAAAGGATATATGTAGCTGATGTATCCCAGTTTTTTCTGCGACACTGTTATAATTGACTGAATATTAGAATTACAAAAATACAGCTCGAACATAATCTCTTAAACGACTTTCAATAATTTACAGAACAAAATTACTTCTTTCACAATTTCATAAAATTCTGGTTTCACGGGTGGCATTTATTCAGAACGAACGCCAAACGGCCTAAAATATCGAATGCAATTAGTGAAAGATAATTATCCTGCATGATTTCGTCAATTTCATTGAAGTGAATGTGTCCTCCTAATTGAGGTGCTGCGTAATGGACCTCTTGCGAATGATTATGTGCTAGCTCTACGATCTAGGAGGTTCCTATATTGCAAGTTGCTATAGCTCCCTCGTGGCCCGGGGCTAGCCCCCGTGGCGCAGGGTCCCGGGCGACAGGTTGCGATTCTAGGCGCCGCTCCCCCCTCTCCTTTCCCCCGGCGTGCCGCTCCACCTGGGCGCCCCCAGGCCCTCCCCACCCGGGACCCGGCTGCGGCCGCAGCCGCACGTGCGGAGATTGATTGCGCGGCGGTGTTTGGCTGCGCCCGAGGCCTCTGTCATTACGCTCTGACGGCGTGATGGCGCTCGCGAGGGGGAACGAAGCGAAGCGGAGCCGAGCGGCGCGAGCGCACGCGGCGGCCCGCTGCCGCTCGCCAGGTGCGGCGGATGACGAGCGGGATGAAGGCGGAGAACGCCTGTCTCGCAACGGAAAATGAATTTCCGATGTTCGCGCTCGAAAGGAGTTCGCTGCTGCGCCCGCCATCGTCACGGTCTCCATCTCGGTGATGCCTGCTCCAATCCGCCCCCCGCCCCCCTCCGTCTTTTGCTTCCGTCTACGTAGGTCTTCTATCTACTCCGCTGTCGTAAAGCTACTTTTTTTTCCTTCTCAATATTTTTCGCGCTTCCCGCATCGCACTTTTAACTGCATTTAGTCAGCGGTATTGCCTGTTCGTTTATTCACCTTTGTATGTGTTTACTGGAAATCCACCCCTTTCTTGCTTTCTTTCTTTATTTATTTATTTATTTTTTCGGTATATTCTTTGTCGTGTTAGGTTTCCTCTCGACTGTGGCCTTCCTCGTTCTCGTTTCTACTTTTTTATTTCTCCAGATCACTTTCAATTGCCGCCATCCGGTGCACTCTTGTCCCATCCATTATCGTTTTCTTTATTGGTGCACCATTTTGACCCAATCTCCTAGTGCCCCCTTTTACCTTCGCCTCGTTCCTCGCGCAGGTGGCGCCGGGTGCAAAGACGCCGGTGGCTTCGGTGTCGTGCGACGTCGGGCGAGTAGACGACTGCTCGATATGAATATTCGATGGCCAGCCCCTTCGCTTTCGGAAGCGCGAGTGAGCAGCGGGTCGAGGGCTGAGAGTGCAGGGAATTACGCCGCTGCCGCCGCCCCGCGATGTGACGGACCAGCGGTGGAGGGGAAAGGGGGGTAGGAGGAGCCGGAAACTTCTCTCCTGCCGCCGCCCCCGCCACCGTGCCGTGGGGCCGCGAGGCGCCGGGAGCCCCGGAGATTTGCATACGCTCTTTGGGCTGCGCTGCGCCGTCTGCTCGCGTAGTGTAGGGCCTGCTGCTTACCGCCCGCTGTTGCAGTTGTAACGCGAAAGCGCCGAGAAACGAGCGGGCGAACAAGGAGTTCCGAGAACTCTGGAATTAACTGAAACTGATGACGTGAAATGCGCCCACACAGTCTCCGCGGTTCTGTGAGCCTGCGGGGCTGTTTCCATTCGCTGGGGGCAGCGTTCTGAGTTTGGCGCCGTCGAAGAAAATATGGCATGGGAGATATTGATGAGGAAATGCTTTCCGAAGTGACGCGTGGTAAAACACAAGGTAATCGAAATGACAAGGACTCTTCGGGATTTGTTTTTCTTCTGTCGTTTCTTTAGGTACCGCCCGAGGACGCTGGATTCGATGTCCGTGTGAGGGTGGCAGTGTAAAAAAAGTCAATCGATAATGTCTCCGTCGCGAGGAGCGATGTAGCAATCGTCTCGTACGCCGCCGTAGGCGTCGGCAACGCCAGTGTACCATTCGTCTCCGACTTTGGTTTTCGATGGGCTTCAGAGACTGAGGAAGGGATTAGCTAGGATGATGGGGTGCGGGCGCAGAAACGGGGCCAATCGAACGCAGGGTCGACGGCCCGCGATGGCGCCTGGCACCTGCGCCGGCGCTTTGCTCTCGGCGGCGCCCTTCGCCGCAAGCGCGCACCCTCGCCCCGCAGCCGCCGTCGGCCGGGCCTGCGGTGTCGCGCCGCCCGCGCCGGCCTTCATAATTCAGGTATTCCTGCAATATAAATGCGCCATTCTGGCCGCCGCCGCCACCCCGGCTTTCCATTCCGACCGCTAATGTGCCGCCTCCGCTCTCCGCCTGGTTCGCCACCTCATTCTGCGCTCGAGTGCGAGGTCCTCTTCACCTACGTCCTGATCACACCCATCAAACAGATTCCATTTATCACCTGATCAGAACAGCGAACCTTTTCGTTATAAATAACTTGCTTTTTTCGGTATTGTCGTTCATACTGTTAAAATGTGCGTCAAACCCTTCTTAGTTTTATTTTAAAACTATCAGTAGCTATGAGTATCAGATGAAAGCGGTTTTAATAGGTAAACTGATGGGAAGAACGTACTTATTCACCAATAATTTGCATTAAACAACCCCTTAAATCGACAATTTATCATTATCGTTTGACAATTTTTATAACTTGGCCCGCTTTTCATTCCACGTACTAGCATTTCCATGTTTCCATTTACCTCAAAAGCTGCATCTACACCATGTCAGCCTCCTGTTTCACCTGACCCTTTTCCCACCCAAGACCTCTTCTCTCGCCGCCCCCACCTGGCGCCACCGCAGCCCACCCACGAAACGCAATTTGCAGAAGTTGCGCCGACGTCGTGGCGTTGCTGCTCCTCGCCCTTCTCTCCTCCACTTCCACCCTCCACAAAGGTGCGCGCACCACTTGCTCTCCTCCCCGCCGCCCACTCCCCGACTCCTACCCGCGCGCTGCTTGTAAAGCACTTTAAAAACGCGTTTCGCGGGTTTTGTTTCGGAGCGGAGGGTGCGCGCTTTCCGCGGGAAAATCCTCCGGCTGGGGCGCGGCTCGTCCCTTAATATTTCACTGACGCGCGGGGGGGGGGGTGCCAGAGGTCGCGGGCACGCGGCTGCGGCTCTTAAGCGCCAACGAGGCAGTGCGGCCCTTGCGGGAGTTGCCTTTTACGGCGCGCCCTCTGCTTGGCCACAGGAGACGTCCCACGGCCAAGCAGGCGCTCGCGCGCCTGTTGGGGTGGAAGTTGGAAACCGGCAGATGGCACACGGGCGTGAATGCAAGAGAAAAGATCATTCGATTTTCTGTGTATTCATTTCTTTCTTTACGAGGAGATTAAGTTATTTTAACAAAAGCAGAGTATTATCGATTGAAGTACATACATACTCCGCTTAAGTCATTCTTGTAAATAGATCAATAAGATGCTGACAGTGTTTTTCAAAGTGAAAAGGACTGTTGCGTTCAAATGTATCGTAATCTACGACATTGTGTTTATACAATTCTTGATCTTCCTTAGGCGTACCAATTTTTTCAGCACCTGTTTTCTAGCATGTGGTATTGGGGAAAATATCGTGGTAGTCTGGAAAAGCGTTTTATCAGTTATTGTCATTTTTCTCTGCTGGTCCTTCGTCATAACGGCGTTACAGGAGTCATTAGCGCTAACAGTGCGTGCCAGCTGAATACTAATCCTAGTTTTAAAACGTTAATGAGTGTGTGGATGGAGTTCTTTGAATGCGCAATAGAAAGAGAATTCGTTATTGAAGTTCGTTTTGACAGGTGCATAATTAGCGTTCGGTGTACACCCCAAAGCCTCTCGTGCGGAATTGCGTAGCATTGGCCTGTGATGTTTTTTGTTTCCTTGCCAGAGGGCGATTAGTCTGCTCTCGAATTCATACGAGGCGGATTTCAGAAAAGTGGAGTAACTGATACGGTGGGGTTCAGGTCGCGTTCGTGGAATTTACAAATTTCGCATTAAACGTTTTTTTCTTGCGTTCCAAATCGCACATCTGTACAAGTATCTACCTTTCGGATGTAATTGTTTTGCCCGGAAGGCTATGATTCTTGCAAAAAATTGTTGACTATTCAGGAAGTTTTACTGATACAAAAAGGTATTTCCATAATATTTTGAATTTGCTATCAATCTTTCAAGATTATTCAGTAGCTAACATAAATAAGGAAACTCTGTAATTGAATCATTGTAACATTCTGTTCATTTTTCTTGTACAGGGTATTTATAAAGCGGGTAAATAACTAAGAATAAGAAGTTAATAAATTCCACTAATTTTTCTTCCCAAACCACTAACTGATTACATACGAAATGCATACGCGTGTTCAGCGGAGATAAGTCTCTAGGATTTAATAACACAACTCCGCTTATGGCTCGCTTTGAATGGGAACTGAGTAAACAGTGTGAAGTCAAGAAATAGTTTCTCCGTTTTTGAATGTTTCTGAGAAACACTTCTACGAAAATACGCCCAGAGTTCCAAATGTCGAGTACGATGGACCGTTAAAATTCGATGTACGCTGGTCTCCCTGTGTACCTGTTCTAGTTTAAATCTGGTTTGGCTCTTTAGTTTTGCACTGGATTAAATCTGGTCTTCGGTCACACTTTTTATTACTCAGGTAATTGATTATTTGAGATATTTAAAAATTGCTATGCGATGTACTGAAAGACCTGAGAATTGATTACTTGTATGATGTTCGATGAATGCAGAAGTATAGAGTGAAGCTATTGTTGGAGACCCACCAGTTCGGTAGAGATGAGAAAGATTGATTCCGGTGATATAATTGTCTTATCAATAGGTTTTTGTAGGTTTGTGTGAAGACAACCATGATAGAAGTGATAAAAGAAGTGAACACACTTCATTCAGGGCGGTATTCGATATTTGGCGTTGTCAATTCTTGTTGCGTCGTAGTATCGTGGCCCTGACGCGAGTGGAGCTTTCGGAGCGGTGGGTTGTGTGGTGCGGGGCGGAAAGTCGCCGGACGCTCGCGACATTTCCTTTATTGAGTCTCCGCCCAACTAGGTTTCTGCCGGACGAGTGAGCGGCCCCGAGGCGAGGCCTTGCCCGACGCGCCCCCCCCCCCCCCCCCCCGGGCTGTCTTTTCTAGCCCCTCTCCTTGCGCTTCCGCTCTACTCAGTCTCCCGTTTTCTTTCCCTTAAACCCTCGCCACGCGATGCAGTCCTTTCTGGCCCGTACACCGTCGACTCCTCTGCTTCACCCCATACTTTTTGCTCGTGTTTCGGATTTGTTGCCTTCATCAACCGTACACCGCTGCGCCTGCCCGTTTCTGCGAACTCTCTCCGTTGCCTGTCGCGGTGCCTCCTCGCCCACCTGCCAGTGCGCAGGGCTGCGTCTCCTTCGCTCTCTGGGCCCGGAAACTGGTTTCCGCCGCGGAACTTCCTGATTCGGTTCCATCTCCGTGGCTATTTTTCGACTCCCCGCCGTCGCCCTGCTTCCCTCGCGTCTTCGCCTCGAAGTCCTTGTTTGACCTTCTGGAGAAGAGGAGGCAGTCGCGTTCTCGTCCGCTCCGCGGCGAGGCGCTGCGATCACTCCATCATAACTTTCGCCGGCGATAGGACTTGTGTCAACGTTATACGCCAGTTAATTCCCGATCTGTGTTTTAAGAGCCGATTCCGGTGCCCACGCGGATTCTCTTTCCAATAGGATCGCGATCACATCAAATCACGTCTATAACGGAAAATGTTACCGGCAACGGCGCCACGGCTGCGGTGTTTGCTGAAGCAACAAAGAACGGGATGGGTGCGCCGTTCCCGCTCTGCTTCTCTTGTCGCTCCCCCTTCCCCGCGCTCTATGCCAGCAGTCCTTGTCGTTGACTGCGACGGCAGCTTCTTAGGAAGCGGAAATTGACACCGCAAGTCGACGACGGCGCAGACAGCACCCACCTTGCGGGGAGGCGCGCGGCCCGGCCGCCCGGGACTCCTCCTCCTGCGCCCCCTGGCGTGCCCTCCCCCGGGCCCCGGCTCCGTCTCGGTCGGAGGCGGCCCGGCGCTTACTCGAGTATTGATCAGCGCCCGCTCTTTTTTAAGACGTCGAAGAGAGCGAGCGCTGTTTTATAGGGTCGCTCTTATAAACGGCGGTGGGCTCAAGCGACGTCGATGGTACGTGCTGTACGCCAGGCAAACAGACGGCCGGGAGCGCGTCTCCGGCTTCTGCTGTGCTTCTGGGAGTAATCAATAGTCTAAATAAGGGCCGCGTGTCCCACGCGGAGTCACTTTGTCACTGACCTCGATAAATACATTTTCAAAATGCGCGGGCCGAGCTCGGAAACAGAATTTCCGTGTTCCTCATTAAGATTTTCTATCTCAATTATTCGGGACGAGCAGAAACGCATTCAAGAAGAACTCAGATCAGCGGATCCCTCGCTCGGTTCACGTCTTTTCGTCGGCGGTCTTTGCCCGCTCGGAAGGATGGGTGGGGCGGCCCGGGACGAACTTTCTAGCACGGCCCCTCCGGGTAATGTAACCGTTTCCTTACACCGCTCGCTCTAATAAGGGCCGCGCGCCTCTTCCCCTCCCCCTGCCCGTTCGTCTCGGCACCACGGGCTTCGGATTGAAACGCGATGCGGGCGGGTGGAAGAGGCCCGGGGGGGGGGGAACGTCGCACGCTGGTGCTTTGAGGGTGGAGGCGGTGTGGGCGAAACTTTTCCCTTAAAGAGTCCAATGAGAAGTTGCGGCTCCGGAGCGGAAAGCTGAAAAGGGCTCTATTATGCGAACGTGAGGACGAGTCGTTGCCGTCCCCTTCGTCTGGGAACCTGAGCACTGGGCGCAGTGGGTGGGTAATTCCGTCGCCCGTTTGTTTTTCGCCCACCACTGAAGTCGGGAGCTGAGGTGATTTCGTTTGTCGCCAGTGTGTCGCTTCGTTGTCGGTGGATTTTAGTTCGCTCGAGACTGGCTAGGTCTTGCATGCGTTGCAGTTTCCTGAATAGAAATACTATAGTTTTTCTAAATGTCGCTCATTAGAACTTCTTTATTGAGATGTGCTTCCAACAAAGAATGATTTTTAACAAAATATTTTCTTTCTTTAGCATGTGCGAAGTACAGAAAAAGTGAAATGCGAAGTATTTTGTAAGGCAAAATATTGAAAGGTCGTAGGCGTTGATGTCTGCAGAATACTTTCTCAGAAAACGTGACCCAGAATCTCTTTTGTGTTGGATGTAAAAAAAAAAAAATAGCGATTTTATGACAAGTTCCAATGTTTGACGTTCTGTTGCTTCTTGATCAGCAGGAACATCAAAAAGTGACCTGGGATGTCTGATGTGAAGTACAAAAAAATGCAACATTTTGCAGCTGTTTACCTAACAGTAATGCGATGTACTGTGTGTTACGGACGAAAAAAGAAATGTTCATTCGTCGAGGATGCTTCCGTAGCTCCTTTCCACTCATTCCGCAGATCTGGTTCACCTGTCGTGATAATAATTGGCCTTGTGTAATGTTTCGAACTATGTCTAGTAAAGTCCCCAGAAAACAAAACTTGGTTTTGTCAAGGACTCTCTATTTCTCTTGCGGGATTTTACTTTCTCGCTGTTGCTTATGCAGTAGAGAGAAAGTTATGAAAAACTGCCCGAAAAAAAACGCGAATTTTTCGACTGAAAAACTCTTATTACGAGGCCCTGGAAACAAAAAAAGTGAATAAACCCAGTTGCTAAATTGAGAGAAGAAAGTCCTGTAACACGTGTTGTAGCCAAAATTCGTTTTTGTGAGAACTCCTTGATACCGAAAAATCGATTGACGGCAAATCTGTCCGTCCATTTGCGAACAACGCTAGGGGCTAAACCATTCAGCTGATTGTCTCCAAAATTAATATTGCCCAATCGATCTGGCTAATGTTGCGGCCCCTTGAATTTGAAATCGGTATTTTAATATTGGTTGTTACATTACAAAAAGCTCCTGGGTCATTTAAAAAAAATCGCTCCAACGTTTTTATTAAATTTTGTTCATTAACATGAAGGTCGTTTAAGAGAATGCTGCAGGTTTCATTTTCGGTGAAAAATAATTTTCCGAAATTTGCAAAAATTAATTAAAATATTAGCGTCTTCCTACAATTATGAAGATGGATTTTTTCCTGAATAAAATGTTCCTTACAGATAGATTTTGAAGTAAGGTCATGTACAATTTTTCGAAAATTTTAGTACTTATATTTTGCGTGTAAGTACGGGCGAGAATTTCCATGCTGTTTTATCACCACTAGTTTTCGTGTCTTTTCATTAATTATGCTAAAATACCTTCACCTCAAATTCACAGTGATATTGCTGTACTCTTTAAAAAATGTCTGTACTACATAATGTTGAATCGGCTGATATTTTGTGGATTGGTTATTAAAATGATTGCCAACAACTTGATCTGATGTATTTAAAGCGTGCGTAGTTTTAATTTAGTAGTAGGCATGGAAAACAAGATTAAGAAAACTGTTGACCTCCGCTGGCAAAGCTGCCCGTGATCTCAAAATTGAGTTTTGCATTTTTAATTTTCAATGGTTGGTGGTCGGTCCTCTTGAGATCTTTCGTGTTCTTTTTGGATATTCAACGTCCTACGTAATAAATGGCAATGTCAGGGTGGAATGTGGCAAGCAACAGTTGCTTAAGGAATAATACAAATTACTTTCGATAACTTGCTAGAATTGATATTTCATCACTTAATCGATATTAGAGAACGTAAGTCTCCCATTGTTTATAAACGTTAGTCGAATTCTGGGTTTTATGCTATTCCTAAATCTGCTCGGCGCAGCATCGTATTCGAAATTAATATCTGGCTTCAATATTTGTATACCATGGTGATGATTGATGATTACCTGTATTATCTTCTCCTTTACTCGGGTCCTCTCCTTCAAGCATGTGCAAGCGCACCTGCACGGGTCGTGCTCCGTCTCATCCGTCCCTTTCTCCCTGAGGCAAGACAAGGTACAAGCGCGGTCAGGTCGCCGCGCGCGGAAGTCGCCAGCGCCCTGCACCTCCCACCCCTGCTTACCGGCGTCCCAACGACCCCGGTCATCGATCACGTGGCTGCCTGCGGCGGGCGCAGATTTCCGCGCTGTAATCGAGGTAATTAACGGCAACACGGCGGGCGAGCCGCCGCCGCCCTCGTCTTCGTCGTCTCCGCCGCTGCCGTTGCCTCCGCCGCCGGCGACAGGGTGATTAGCCTGATAGCCCGCCACCCCCTGCGACGCTGCTGCGAGCGCCGCCGCTGATGGAAAGTGCTCGGGCAGCAGCAGGCGTGTTAAACTTGATATGTACTCCAGCAGCGTCCGTCTTCCGAGGAGTCAATGTATCTGATCACCTGGGTGCGACGGCGCAGGAGGACGGGTAATGGCCGCTCACCTTGCGAGGGCGGCAATGTCTTCATGATTCAGAGCGTTTGCGAAGTCTACTCTTAAGTCGCGAAAGGTCAAAGGGGAACGCTATCGCGATCTCGTAATGATTAATTATCAGCGATTCTTAATTTTATAATTTTGCGAACTTTTTTTTTATTGTAACATCACATAACGGTTACGTCTTATGATTGTATGGGTTAATGTGCATCTCGTAGAAACTAACAAAAGCATTTTATCGCGATTCTGGGATCATCTACAGACGAAACGAGTGCAGTAGCCACCTTAACGCGTTAATAAACAGCAATTTCCTCCGGTACAAGTTGTTTCACGGTCGCGAGGCATCGAAAGCAACTCATTTGCTCCGCGTGATTTGATTGTCGGTAATTGCGTTGTGCGTCGCGGTCAGGCGCCCGAGGTTGCGCCATTACGGCCCCGGGCCGTTCGCGCGCTCGTCAGCCGCGAGAGAACGGACGGCCGCGGCCGGGATTCATTAGGTCCCGGCTGTGCCTGCCGCCCTCCCCTCCCCTCCCCTCCCCGCCCCGCCCCTCTCTCTCCCTCCCGCCATAATGCTGTGCGTCGCTCGGAAGCTCCTCCGGCTGAGTTAGGGTTCTACGCCGCCCTCTCCTCGGTGTCAGGCGACCTCGAGCTCGCTCGAAACGCACTAGCAGCGAAGGGATAATGAAAACATGATTAGCGGATTGTAGGTTATCAGGGTGAATGATGAGAACGGAGTAGTTTGCATTTTTTTCGTGGTACTGTTCTCCCCGATCGCATATTCTTCAGAACAGCACGTTGTGTTCAAAAATTAATTTCGTTAATTCTGGAATTCATTAAGAACCGATAACTACCGACAGTAATGTGTATATTAATAGAAAAGTGCGAAAATGTCTAAACGTTAGAATTAACTCTAGGGCGAGTTATATGGCAGAACAAACTCTGATCTTTGAAACATTGTATTTACTATTTAATATTTTCCTAAATAATAATGATTTTCGAATTTCATTAATTGTCAATTATGAATGTTTAATGAATTTTTACTAGTAAATCCAAATATATAGTGATTAGAGTTCAGTTAGTATTTGGTCCTTATTACTGTACCCGTGTGGAGTGTAAATGGTCTCGCATTTGATTGCTAAAAGTTCTTTTTTATATTTATTTTTTAATGTTATTATTTATTTGTTTTATATGTTCGTTTTTAAGCAAATATTGTGTTCAATGTGTTAGAGGAGTAAAATGTTCTGGAAGGCAAAATCCACAGGCTTGACAATGTTCCTTTGGTCACCCGCCATCATTAGAGCCGCGGCTCTTGTTTCTGTGTGGAGTTGCGCGCCCGCCTCGAGCGACCTGGTCCTGCCCTCTCCCGCGCAGCCCCGCTCGCCTGTTACGCCTGCGGGTGGGCAGGCGTGCGTCCGCCGTGACCTTTGCCCTTTCGCTGACCTGCGCTCTGGCCTTGCGCGCGATGCCACGCGTACTCCACGCCCTTCGCCCGCGGTGCGCTGCCGCCTCCGTCTCGTCATGCCGCGCTGTGACGCTCTGCGCGTCGCGCCCTAATGGTCGGGCCGCACGTGGAGCTACGAGAGAAGTCCTTCGCAGGTCACGACTGCCGGGCGCTTCCTGCACCTAACTCTCGCTGTAGCTGCCCGTCCGTCTCATCCCTCCAGTCATAGCAAACACTTTGTGTCCAGCTTGTTGCGTCTTACACGTGCTCTTCTTCACCCAAACGCTCCAACTTCCCTTTTACCAGTCTCAATGAAATCCCGCTTCCCCGTGCGGATTCTTTAATTTATTTTTACTATCTTATGTTTTTGTTTCTAAGCCTGAGAACCGACTGAAACATTGCATTCATAGCTTTTCTAAGGTGGCTTTTTTTTTTATTTGGAGAATTAATTTTCTTCTGCCTTTTTTGTTTTGACTTTTGATCTATGAGCAACTCTTGATTTAAATAATTTCCCTTTTAAAGTATTCTGGCTTTAACTATCTCTTCTTTTGATAACACTTTATCGTCATGGAATGACGCATTTTAAGATGTTCCTTCCCTTATCATGCATTCTAGTGTTAAACAGAAAACCTGGAATCTCGTCACCTATTTCCCCACTGCCCTATACTTTCTCTCTTTACTCGCACCCTCTGGCTGCCCGCTCTCTTCCCCTTGCGGTCGCGTTCATAATTCCGATCGCGTAACCGCCCAGCTGCTACCGCTAGCGTTGTTGCCTTGCCGCCCCCTCTTTTCGCCCCAGTGGGACTTCTTTTCCCTCCACTGTCGGGAAATTCAATTAAGGCGAGCACCGGCACAGTGGTAGAGTTTGTACACGCGAGCGGACGGCTCCGTTACGAAAAGAGTCAAGCGATGGCGGCGAAGGGGGAAGTGTCAGGCCCGCGCCGGGATTTGAATTGCGAACCTGCGGCTTTGCACTTTGAACAGTATAGTGTTAGAAGCGCCGTAAATAGCGAACACGAATGCTTCTCGGTGTAAGATTTTTGTGGCAGAGGTATTAAATACTGCGGTTACCATGGTAACTTTTCTGGGGTTTGAGTTGAATGGGCATCGTATCGCGGGTGTGGACGGGGAAGGGTGCAGTGGGGAAGAGGGATCTGGGGATGTGCTTTGGGGAATGAAAGTTAACGCGGAAAGTTTTTAACTGCAGTCGGACTCAGAGTACGCGCCCGAACCGTCATACCGCCGACTCGTCCCTCATCCTTCTCTTCCACTCGAGCAAAGGATCTGCTAATCTTCCCTCTCAGCGGGGGCTCTGTCGCACCGCCCCGTCGCAGTTTCTGCAACCCGGTCGCTCGTCCTCCGCGGAGCAATTTCGTCCGTATTCTCCAGCCAATGAAATTCCTATTGCCGGCATGCTCTCCGGTCCCGCAGAAATCCGCCTTCGCGTCGTCGTAGCCCTAGCTGCCGCCGCCGCCCAGCGTCCCGCAGCCGCTCGCCCGCTGTGTCTTTGAGGAACGGGGCGACTGCGGCGGCAGGCCAGCACAATTACTGTTACTGTCGGCCATTATAGCCCCCACATAAACTACAAAAGTAAACAAGCACCTGCGCAGGCGCGCTTCTCCCTGTTAGCAGACGTTGTTAGTGCGGTCACAACCACCCGGCACCCCGCTCGCCCTTCTCTCTCTCCTCTTGCCGCGCCCCATTCTCGTCTCCGCGGGAGCCCGGCCACGCGCCGCCCTCTTTCTCCCTCCCTGCTCCGCGCCTAATAAAGTGGAACATTATAATTGAGCGTGTCTCGTGTCCGGCATCCACCGCGGCCTGAGCCGCCCTCCGCTGCACGGCGCCACTTCAAACGAGCAGCGCGCTCCGCTCGGCCCGCAGTTCATTGGTCACTTTGTTATACGCAGATCTAAATTGACACTGTTCTCTGGGGGCGAGCCGGATTCGTCCTGCCTTGCTCGTTTATTTTATTTTGCCTTCTTTGTGCCTCCGTGGCGCTCTTCTTTTCGCCGGCCGAGGTGCTTCCAGAGGTGGGGTTACCGTGTAGACTTTTAAAATAGGATGACGCTGGGCATAATTCTCCTGGTTGTGCCTATTTCGAATCCGGTGTCTGTTGGTGTCGCGTAGAGACTAACGGCGCCTCTCGGGCTCATTTCGTCAAGGTACTTTGTTCCTAATGTGTGAATCGGTGATATGCTCTCTAGAACGACTGGTATATGGATGTCAAGTGCAAAATAGAATAATTCCACAGACTTCGAGGTGAGAAGAAATTAAATAAGTTTGTTTATCGAATTCCAGGTGCGATTGTTCTACTATTTGTTATATTTTAACTGCCCCGAATATTCTTTTCTTCCAGTTATTACTCTTCATTCTTCAAAGGGAAGGCGACCACTGAACAAATGTTAAACTTCACTCAATGTACTGTTAGTTTGTGTTCCTCGTTATGCTTAATCAGGAAACGTTCCTCTCTGTGTGGACAATTTATTATATTTGCTGAAAATCCTTAAATTTGCATTTTGTTAATTTTCTATATATCCACTCCGTGAAACTTCGGGAATTTATATTCAATAACTTCGATAGTCGTATTGGTTTAGGTTCTTATGTTTAGAAGTAAGATGAGACAGCTCTCGATCAGCACCAGTAATTTGATCTAAGGAAGCGTCTTCGCGACCGCAGTGTGACAGTGAGGAGAAGCCACGAGCGCGGAGTTGCAGCGCAGTGGTCGAGAAAGAATAGGGAGGAGCAACGTGGTGCCGTAATAAACAGAATTTAAATTTTCCTTCTGTTTGGCAGTTTTCATACAACATAAAGAGGCTTCTGTTTCTGAAAGTGTTGCGAGAGACGCGGCGCGGCAGGTGCCGGCCACTTCCTTTCTCGCGACCTCCGCGCGCTCTTACCCCCTCTCCCGGGCTTCTAGCGACCGCGAGATCTCGTTGCGCTATTTGAATTTTATTCTATACTCTTTCTCATTTCGCGGCTGGGAGTGGCGTTCTCGAAATCTCATTTTCGATCCTTGAATATGCAAAGGTGGAGGAGGAAGGAGCAGCTGCGGCAGAAGCCCAGGCGGCAGGGCCAGCACGAAGTCTTTATCCCTATAAGCGGCTTACGCGTCTGGAGTTTGTGGAATGGAATTTTACAAATATGCTTTAAATTCGGGACTGCAGCGTGGGACGGAGGCGGTAGGAGGGACGGCGTCGCATTCCGCGGGGCTGAGGGAAGATGCGGGACGCGCCTTCGCCCGAGCCACAGCAAGAGCCGATAAAGTCGTTAGTGGCGTTTGAAGTCGCGTCGTCTGTTTTACTTCAGTAGTGAAACGGTACGACGCATCCAAGGTGAACAAATCGTGTTTGTTCGTTGACACATAAAAGGCAGTTTTGACCCTAAAGCACATGTACGACTTCTCCATTTTGGAGGAAATATTCGAGAACAGAGTACAGCTCAGAATGTCTGCGTCTCCTGAGCGTCTGAGTGCGTGCAAGGAGAATGGGGAATTAGTTTTCTGAAAGCAGTTTTGCAATTTGCGGGGCGGAGATTTCTCGTTTGCGAGTAAAATTTTAGTTTTAACTTTTTCTGTACTTACGCAAATTAGAAATAACGATTTCTGCAGAAACGCGCAAAGTTGAACAGCGCGCGCGCGTTTTATTACCGGCTGATTTGAATAAATCGTTTGGCGGCACCAGGTGTACAATGGCAGGAGAACAAAGTTTTTCTTTTACTTTGTATGTTTAGAACGGGTATTGAAATTTTCAACAAAAAAACGTAAAGTGTAAGGGTCGCTTGCAAAAAACACACACACACACACACACACACAAGAAAAACAATTTTTATTCAGTTTATAAATTCTACTATTGTGGATAAACTATATGTAGCTGACTTCAAGTTAAATTGTTTGCAAGCTTACATGAATTACTCCTTTCCTCTTGTTAAAATTTCAGCTTTGTCTGAAAATATTTTTGCGATCACACACATGACTTAATATATGACAGTTCCGCAAAATCAATAAAACGCTGATATAAAATGAATTCCGGATCGTGAGGTTCGTTCGAAACTTTTGTACGTTTTCTGGAATGTGCTGAGATACTTTGATTGTTGTGGAAAGCTGTGGTGATTTTAACAACACGGTGATTTTAACAACTTTCGAGGGTATTTTATATCCGGAATTTGGGAATTTTTCGCTACATGCGGAGATGCGCCAAATATAGTGCTTGAAGGTGGTTTTCGATGGATTTTGTGTGTACCTCTAGTTCAAATCATAGTAGGGCCTGTAGGGTGAAACCATATCTGCGGGTTATGTTCGAAGTCTAAGAATGAATATATATATATATATATATATATATATATATATATATATATATATATATATATATATATATATATAGCTGTTCTTGTTTTTGGAGTTATTTCAATGGAAGTAATTGAAAATGTATAATCTGTTCCGTAAATTAAAAAATTGGGGGAATGTTCCCGTTTTGACTTAATAAAGCTGTTCCCTTCTTTGAACAGCACTTCGAAGAACGTATTCCAAATGCAAATCATTATCTTAAAGTAGTCGGGTCAAAATTTCAGCACTTTTTTATCGGATCAAACAATACTATGATGTTTCTATCCCCATTTTCTTGAATACCTCTGATCTGAACTTAACTAATACTGATTGGAGTCAGGATGATCAATAATACCATTCTTCGTGGGTCATTCCTTCTACGTGAGTGAAGGGGGGGGGGGAAATGTGCGATCCTTCTGAAGCATGGAAAGCCCCTGTTTTGTAAACTTGGTGCTTCCATTTAATACGTGCTCGTGAGTGCATCGTTGGCCGCATACGCATCAAGGGTGCGCGTTTCTTGCATTATTTGCTCTCCCCCCTGCCCTGGCCGCCCGCCCATCCGAGGGGACAACGAGGGCGACGACAGCGGCGATACTGAAGTGGTGGTGCGGCCATTAGCTGGCAGAACGGGCGACCGGCGACCGCCCGGCGCGGCGGAGCGTGGCACGGCGCTCGGCCCTTCTCTCTCGGGCCTCGGCCCACGAGCCGGTCGATAGGCAGTCTCCCAAGCGCCCTGCCGCTGCCTTCGCCCCCCGCTCCCGTTGCCGTCCCTGTCTCCGCACCCGCACCCGCCCCTACTTCTGCTCCCGCTCCGCGCGCGCGTCTGCGGAGGCGGACTCGGGAGACGCTTCGATTCACTTGGAAATGCAGCTGGGTGTTCTGGAAATTGCGTACATATGCCAAATGGAAGCGAATTTGACGAAATGGGGGGGGGGCCTCTCTCTACCGGCGAATTCGCTTGCGAGTCTGTGATACACGGGCGGAGCGAATCGGGAAAGTCGGAAAGCAGCCTCGTGCAGCGAAGAAAGTGGCGCGACTGCAGAATGGAGCTGTGAAGTTGCAATGAAGTGGTTTACGCATGTGCGAATGAATACATTTCTGTCGACGCATATGCCCACTTGTTCATTCCGACCAGTTTTTGTTACCGAAATGGGACGTTTCTCATTCAGGGTAAAACATAAACGTACACATTGAATTAACAAGTTTAACATATAAAATGAAATGGAAAATCCACCCCCAATGCTGATTCGATTACTTCCACGAATGTCATTTCGCGATAATTGCGTTGTATATAATTTTGAATATTGTTGGGACAAACATTCATGAAGTAGGATATAATTTGGAGCTGTATTTCTTACTGCAAAACACCGAGAACACTAAATTTTATGCAATTACTAGACCGGAGGAAAAATTTCGGCGCTTTCTAATCTAGAATAGGAAAGTCCTTTCGAAATACTGATTTTTTTTCTAGGGGCTCGTTGCTCACACCAAGTTCTATTTCTTTGTTTATAGTATAGAGTATCTGAACATAATTCAGGACAATTAGAGAGAAATCAAGAGAGAATTAAGGTATATACTAAGCCAAAAATACTGGTACACCTGCCTCATGTCATGCAGGACCCCCGCGAGCACGCCGATGTACCGCAAAACTACATGGCACGGACTTGACTAATGTCTGAAGTAGTGCTCGAGATAATTGACACCGTGATTCGTGCAGGGCGGCCCATAAACTCGTAAGAGTACGAAAGGGATGAGATCACTTCTGAAGAGCACGATGCAAGGCATCCCAGATATACTCAATGTTCGTGTCTGGGTATTTTGGTAGCCAATAGAAATGTTTAATTTCATAAGAGTTTTCCTGGAGCCACTCTGTAGCTATTGTGGTCGTGGGGCTGCCGCTTTGGCCTGCTGAAATTACCCAAGTCCGTCGGCATGCACAATGGGCATGTATGGGTGCAGGTGATCATACAGGATGCTTACGTACGTATCACCTGTCACTCGTGTCTAGACGTGTTAGGGGCTCATATCCCTCCTACTGCTCACGCCCCATACCATCACAGCCTCCGCGAACTTGAACTGTCCCACGTTGACATGCGGGGTCCATGGATTCATGAGGTTGTCGCCATACACGTGCAAATCCATCCGATCCCGAGACCCGTCAGGCCAGGCAACGTTTTTCCAGTCATCAACAGTCCAATGACAGTGTTGATGGGCCCAGGACAGGCGTAAAGCTTTGTCGTGCAGTCATCAAGGGTACACGAGTGGGAATTCGGCTCCCAAAGCCCATATCAGTCTCTTTGAATGGTTAGCAGGCTGGCACTTGTTGATGACCCTGCTTTGAATTCGCAGCAATTTACAGAAGGGTTGCACTTCTCTCACGTGTAATGATTCTCCTCAGTCGTCGGCCCGATTCTGGTTGTCTTATACAGTCGTTGCCGACCGGGACACCGTATGCTGATTGGTTCCAGAACTATTTTAATGTGCATTGCCGAACACGTTTTCTAACTTCGTACTTACAGGATATCAAACAAAAATAAAGACCTGCAATTCATGTTCGAAAGAAATAGCAAAGTATATTCAGTGTTAATTGTGTTCTTCAGACAATTAATACACCGTTCATTCATATATTAATTCTTACATAGAAAGCATTTTTTCAAATCAACTTTTGTATACTTATTGCCGCTCAACCATTCGGAATATCCAAGTAGTTTGTTAGACAAATTATGCTTCAAATTGTCTTACCTCTGCATCTGTACGTCTGTACGTCTCAAGAGCTCTTTCATAATTTAAATCGAATTTCCTGTTCATTTTATTGTCTATTTAGAACAGATAACAGCAAAGTTCGAAATTTGTCTTCTATTGTGTTATGAAAATTATGAGATGAAATAGGGGAACTCGTGTTCTATCAATAGATGTTTATATTCAAAACAATCTAATGCGGATGTTACATGGGGCCAATTTTGAATTTTCTCAAATTACAGAGTAAAATTTCTTATGACATGCCTTGCCCGTTTACACCGGCAGATATGTATTTTGTTACCGTTTTCATTTTCTTTGATTACAATACGCCTTGTTTGTAAAGATAATAGAATGAAAACTAGCAGAAAAAAACATTTTGTGCTAGACTCATGATGTCATAGAAATGTTCAGAATAAGCCGCTTTGTTTACATTTCGTGATACAGAAGTTCTGTCTTTCTATTTACATATTTCAGCCATGTAAATGACCGTTATATTACTGTATGTAAGAACACTCTAAACGGTGTCGTTGGTCTTCGAACTCAGGAATTCAATTCTTCTTCGAGGGAGTTAAAATATTGTATAAATTCTTTGATAAAATGGAAATGCGTCGTTTATATCGAAGAACGAATCGGTGATTGGTGCTGCGTAGATTCAATACAAATATTGAACCGAGTTTCCAAATAAATACACTGCGGACAAATCAGAAAAAAAATTAAATTTAGACAGCAGGGAGTTGTAAGGTGTAGGGGGTGTTGGCGCCAGGAGTAAGGAGAAATCCTTAAACTCCTATCAATCACGTAACTAACAACTTTATACGATCATAAGGAACAACGTTCAGATGAGCGTCAACAATTGCCACATTGCTTTATGCATTATAACAAAAGCAATTCAGGCGTTGGACAAAAGTTGCATAGTTTATCAAAGAGTGTAGGCATTTGGTGAGTTATTTGAACCACGGTACGAATGAAGTGTAAACAAATCTCCAGTCTGCATGAAGTTTCATTTTCTGGCCATGCGCGATGGGAGCAGGCTGGGATTTTTAATAGGATTTTCTTGATAATGTAGGGAATACCTACAAATTGTTGTTTATGAGCATAAGGCGTAACCTAATACTTAGACAAATCATTATTTTCAACGAATGTAATAGCTGCCACCTTTCCAACAGTTTCCATAAATTCTTGTCAAAGTTGTGGATGTTGGTAAGGACTTGTAAATGCCAAAGGTGCAAAAATGCAATCTTCCCTATTTATGGGCGGCAATTTTGCCGTCTGTAGGATGACGGTAGAGTTTTCCAGTGGGGGTGCCCTGCTTATGAAGTTGTTAGGCCTAAGGTAAGGCTTTGACTTCAGGGTCCCTCTCGGATCTGTTGGTGTATAAAGTCGCTACATCCTTAGTGAAAGCTTTTTATCCATCATGAAGACTGCTTTTGCCTTGTGGCGAGTTCCATGCTCAAATATCAAATGGAAAAAAGCTTCCAGAGATTCATTAATCCAATAAATGCTCTAAACAATCTGAAATTTTCAAACATATTTTACTCTTTTTTAATGTCTTAGACAAGTGGCGGTTTCGTATTAATGTACTGCATATGTCTTAATGAATGAACCAGAATGTGTACTTTCTCATGCACTTCTGTAATAAAAAGTATAAACATGCGGCGAAAACTGTGATTGTTCAAAGTAGATCACTACCGCTAACTCGTATAGTCAGAATTCGTTGGCTTGGTCCTTGATACTGAAATTTTGGGTTACGGCCAAACTTCCGCCCGTCCATGAACAACGCTAGCGGCTAAACCGAAGGGAGGATTTTTACTAAAATTGATATTCGAAGATGGATCTGGCTGATGTCGCAGCCCCTTGAATTTGAAACGGGTATTTTGAAATTGCGGGTAATTTAGTATTGGATAAAAAAATGCACATACAAATCGCGCATGTCTCATTTTCGTTAAATTCTCAGAGATTATGTATGTCAAAGCTTCTCTTTTAAAAATATTCTTAGTCTTATTTCAATGCTACCACTAGGAGTTCAAAAAAATTGAGAAAATGTGAAAAATCATTTAGAAACCGAGAAGAAGCGGTTGGAAAGATGGGACAAAACCGAAACGCTAGCTCAGACTACGGTTACAAAGAATGTAAGTAGTAGGAGTGTATCTGCCATTCTGCAACATCTCGCTGTGTTTTGTGTTTACACAAGGTAGGTAATGCAACATTTAAATTTATTACAGCATAAATGTATTTCACATTCTCAAGTCTATAAAACAGTTATATGCGTTATGTTTCTTGTACGTGCGATTTCAGTTTCATATATTTTTTTAAAATAGTTTTTAAGGGATTTCCAATATGTCTCGTAAGAGACTTGAGCAACTTCTACATAATAACACCCACTATTTACACAAGATTGTTAATTTAATAATTTAGAATTTCCAATTGTGTTGTAATGATACAGCAGAATTTGGGGGTAGCGGGAATTAGTCCATTATTAACGAAATAATCTTCCATATTTTTTTAATTAATTTATTTGTAAGGAGTATTCCTGAAACTCGAGTTACGAGCATTCCTACAGTACATCGTACAGCGTTCCTTGAACGATGCTTTCCGCAAAAGGCAAAGTTCAGAAAATCGTCGACCATAAGGATAGAGTTGACGCAGCAGCCAGAACCTGTGCGCCTCAGGAGAGGGTCTTACACGTAGGTACATAGAGTTCGCCTAATATGAGCGAGCGCGCAGCAGCGTCAGCCCGCGGCGTCGGAGTGCAGCGTGCGCGCGCGCGCCGAGCGGCTGGTGGCATGCTCCGACGGCAGCAACGGCGGCCATTGATCCAGAGCGAGCGGGAGCGCCTGCCACCGCCGTCGGCGTCTCTCCTCTCCCTCCGCGACCTCACCCCTCTCGGCTCCCACCCTTTCGCCGGGCTCGCTCTCGCTCGGCGCGGCCCGGTCCCTCCGTTTTCCGACCACGCCACCGAGCCCCCTCTTTCGCCTGCTATACCGCTCGCGCTCCCGCCCCTTCTCCCGCCCCCGCCCCCGACCGCGTTCGCGGCCACCCGTTCGCCCGCGAGTTCAGTTCTCGGCCGGCGCGGTCCGCAGGCGGTACGCCCTCTCAGCACTAGCCTCCGTCTCACCCGCCCTCTCTCCCAGCCGACGCAGACGCACGCCGTCCTCCTCGCCCTCCCCTCCGTCGTTGCTCTCTCTCTCTCTCTCTCTCTCTCTCTCTCGCACGCTCTCCTCTCAACCATTGCCGTCGCGTCGCCCTCTCCAGAGCGCCGTCCCCGACTCTTTTTTGCCCTTCCCGCGGCGACCCCCCTATTTTTATAGGAACAGACCTGTTAATTATTCGGCGGGCGACGCGACGCTCTTGCTTGCCGAGGACGCCGACGCCGCCGCGCCTGCACCATCACCGCCGCACCTCGGCGCACCTCGCTCGCACTGTTTATTTATAGCGCCCCCGTCGCCTGCGTCGCCGCCATCGCCGTCGCGCTTGCTCCGTCGGCCCGCCGACTTTTTAATCTGCGCCGCTCGTGTTGCCATTTACCTCCGGCGGCGCCCCCACCGTTGCCCGCAGGCGTCATCGCCGCCGCCGCCTCCACCGCCCGCTGTCGCCTCCCGTCGTCCCCGCCTCCGGTCGCCAGTCGTCGCTCGTGTGTGCCCGGTGAACTGTGCTCTGTGCTCCGAGGTGTGCCCTAAGCTCGCTGCGCGCGCACAACCGCTCTCTTACGAACCATTCCAAAGTCGACGAGGCGGAGCGCGCTCGCATATTTTTTTAGTGTTCGGTTTTTTCGCCGAGCATCTTCGACAGTCTGCAACAGTTCATGGCAAGTGTTTATTTTTTTTAAGTACACAGGGATGTTTTTGTTGCTGTGTTTTTTACGTGATGTGATGTGGTGGTGATGTGGTGTTGTTGTAATGGGTAGGTAAGTGGATGTTAGTGACGTTGGAGTGTGTGCTGCGCGTGCATCTGGAAGCGAGCTTTTGAGTAGTGGCCGTTAAGTTTCCCGCTTGCCAGCTGATCGCTGTTGTTGCTGCTGCTACTGCTGCCGCAGTCTGTATATCGGACCGCTATCACACTTCCTCTTGGAATGCTTCACATCACCAATGCTCTCGTTTGTTTTTCGCCTTATTTACCTATTTACTATGTAGTTTTTTACGTACTCAGCTTAGTGACTTCTTCGGCTTTTAGTTTTCCCATTATTTAACGTTTTGGTGATGTTGGAATAATATGCACGTTAGAAAACGTGTTTCTATTTGTTTGCCTTTCCCTTCAGCTTAGCAGTGTCAGACCTCTATTAATTTTCTCTCGCTTGCTGCTTGTTTCAAGTTAAACACTGAGCGAAAGTCTAGTCTAGTCTCTTGGGTTCCGGAGCGCGGCGACAGGACTGAATAGTATCGCTTTTCAACGCGAATAGAGCGGCGACATGTGTGCATGTGCCGGGCCGGACGTCGCCCAACTCAAGCTGCGTCCACCCGAGGCGGCGGCGGCGGGAGCGTCCCGACACCCCGGCGCACACGCTGCCGGCCTGAACCTCCACCGCGCTCTCTCTCGAAGACAACTGCGCGTTTAACCGGTTAGTTCGTTCTGGCCCGTTAGGCGGGACATTGCGCGCGGCGTCGCTGCGTCGCGTCGCGTTTCGCGCCGGGAATCGAGTTGCGCCTCGCCCGGGCCGCCCCGGCGCGCCGCCTGCCTCTCTAATGGCAAATTAATTTAGCGAGCGCTCTTCACAGGCGGCAGCGGCGCGACGTAACGAAGTTCCACGCGCAGCCCCTTTTTCGAAAATTCCCTTTCAAGCCGCCGGCGCTGTGTTAATTTTTCGCGTTGGCTCGCCGTCGGTGCCGCGTGTGGTATCTCCTTTGCTTTTCTTTAGCTTCCGTCCGTCGGGAAGCATCGCGAGAAGCTGCGGCGGCATTAATAGGATTTTCCACCGTTCTTGTTTCTCTCGGTAATGCATACCGTAATCTCAAGATTGAAGATAGTCTTATTTGAGTTTTATTGCGCATTAAGAATTAAAGGCGCCATTGTTTCGTAGTGCCAGGTTTTATAACCGTCTCCATGCGCACTCGGGACGCAGCCATTGTGAGCGCTATGCTCCGTGTAAATATTTTGAGAAGCGTTGCAGTACGAGAATGAGTATTTTCAAGAGCAGCGCTCATTCGTGTAAAAAGCGAGAGCGGAGAACAGTAAACTGCGGCCTGCTGCCGCCAACGCCTCGCATCTCCTGAGCCACCATACCCACTACATTACCTTACTCTCGTTTTTCCACTGTCACTCGCTGGCGTCGTTACAACCAATGCTCTTCATGTGGCTCGTAACCATATCACTGGCCTTTATCACTTCATTGTACATCCTCCAACTTTTTAATGCTCCTCTGCCACTATTTCCACCACACGTGTGTATGCCCTATTCCCGTCTACCTCAATCGCTCCCGTCGCCACTATCAAAAGCAGTCAACTCTTGCCAGTCCTCCCTGTGAGAGGCCGCACATGCGTTGTACGGGCCGGCGTGACGATCCATTCCCTATGCAAAGAAACTCGCTCCGCGGCCGCGCACCACGCCGTGTGTGCTGCCGGCTACATGCATCAATTCCCCTTTGTGTAGCAGCTCTAACCCCGTTTCGCGTTGTATGAAAAATCGGCGAAACGGTGCTGCCTGTCTGTGCCCCGGAGTCCGCCTACGCCTTCACGTAGAACTCGTTCGTAGAGAAGGGCGGGCACCGACGAACGTCGACCTTGCGTCTGTTTGCCTGCTCGAGTAATTTCGATTGCTTTTTCGATACCAGGCGCCGTTACATATTCATCGGCGCTTCCCTCGGACGGCGGCGATGGGCGTCACGAGGGAATTTCCAGGGGCTTCCGAAGAGAACGGCTCGGGAGATCAGAATCCGCTCCTCTCTTTGGCGCCTCCAGTCGATTTGTGCCCCCCCCCCCTTCCCCCGCAAATGCCGCCCTGGGGATCTGCGGCCGTTTGCATAGTAACTTCTGGCGAGAACACGTTTTACAAACTTTGCGGTTCGATTGTAGCCTGCGGGTGTGGGAATTTCTGATCTTGGGGTCTTTTCGAGTTTTGCGTCAAGGATTTCATTTTAAGGCAGTTTATTGGTCCAGCAGCGGGTGTTTGTTCCGAGTTTGTGCTGATTGCTCAAAGAGGATACAATTATAAGTGAACTTTTATTGCCAGAATATGAGCATTATACTAAAAATATTACCTGGCGCTTCATTTTCTTAAGACATAATTCTGAAGTCTAAACCATGAAAGCTATTTGACAGGTTACGATTTTATCTATTTCACAAACGTGTTCAATTTTCTAGTGGGGACAGTCATAGGTTGATGTATTTCCCGGGGATTACTGGAATTCTGAAATTTTGTTGTAACATTCAAACAGCGCAAAAGTAATGGATGAAAAAAACTAATAGAAACCCACTAAGTATGTAAGTATTAAGAACTGAAGGTTTAAATGGCTTGCTGTCCACACTTCCAGCAGAAAGTGGGAACTTTCTGCGTCACCGCGGAGTTCGCTCCAGGGGCGCCGATGGTGGAAGTTCAGGGTTGCTGGGTTCTCGGGACAGTCCTCGTCACCCCGTGCACCCGTCTGCTCCGCTAGTCTCTTCTTCCGTCGTTCCCTCTCGTCTCCCCCTTGCTTTGCCGCGCCGCGCCGCCCCGCCACGCGCCTGTCTCTGGACACCTGCCGGAGCTAAGAATAGGGCGTCTCGAAGCGCCGGTGAAATATCGCCGTGCGGCGTCGCGGGGAGGCGCGGGGCAGTGCCCGCCTCGGCGCCCGTATGGCGGGGTGGCCGGCGCGTGGCGGGTGGCAGCGACCTCCGCGGCGGCGCCCTTCCAGCCGAATTCTGCGCTCCAGGACGTGAGCGGCTGCCAAATTTCGCCTCTTTAACCCCGAGCATGCCGCCGCCGCCTCCCGGCTTCGCTGAAGAAGATGCCCTCACGTCTCCGTTGCGAGAGGATTGCTTCGGCGTAATTTTGCGACCGTTCGGATGCCTTCGCATTGAGATGTAGTCATTTGTATGAAAATGTTACCACTAAGGATTGAGAACTCGCGTCACGTTCTGGTTTATGTAAAATTGTGATTGCTTCGAGTCCAAATACGTGGAGTGCCCAAAAGGTTCGCGAACCCTGTGAAATGAATGTTGCATGTACTGTGTAGATTTTTTTAAATTATTATTTTCTACATCTATCCAAGTTTTATTGTGCCATATATCGCAATTTTTCAATCTTTGACAGCTAGATGAGCTTATTACATAATTGTTTTTAGTTCTTAATCCCAGCTTTGTAAGAACAAAATTGCATTTGAAAATGGGAATGACTTGTTCTTAAACTGTGTGGGTTTCTTTTATCTTCATGACTAGAAAACAAATTAGTAATATTTGCAATCGTAATGCGGAGATCCATATTTATCTAGCTACAAAGACTATAGTTATCTCAACTTGCAGTTTTATGCCCACTCTCCGTGATTTGTGAGTTCAGAGGCTGGATTGTCGACTGTTCGGAAAGCATCGTAAGCCTCCCAATCCTTATCGGTGTTCTCAATTTTCCTCCCGGAGAACGAGCACCGCAAGCTGCACGCATCTATGTGCGTGCGTCATCGGATGCGTCGCTGTGCAGCATCGGCCGCCTGCGTGCGTGACATGGGCCATCGGCCTGCGAGCACGCGTGGCTCTTGGCCACGCCTATCAATAGCGGCGTTATTTACAGGGTTTTCACAAATCATCACGGCCGCCGACGCACCGCGTGACGTGGCGCTGGCCCGTCGCCTTCGGCCGCCCCCTCACCTCCCCCTGCCTTGGAGGCGCTCCCTGACCTCCCGCAAGGACCTCGCTCCGCTTGGCTGGCGACGCTGTCTTCCATCGTACGTTAAAACTGTCGTTTGAGAAGGTTGTGACTCAATCAGTGGTGACGGAGGCAGCGTGGTTTTGAGGGTTGTCGGTGTTGAATCAATGAAAAAACTGCAAGAAATATTATTCAGATAACAATAGTCATTCACGTGGATAAATGTGATTTATAGCTCGAGACGTTTCGAACGAGTTTGAGCAAGAATTCTCTCAGAATGGTGGTCCTTTTATAATCCATTACTCAGAGAATAGTCATATTATTACGAAGCTACAAGTCATTAGGTTTTAGAGATCTACTGTCGATTCTCCATCTGATATTGCTTATTAAAAGATTGCTGGAACAAGTATTTTTGTACATCTTTCACGTATTTACCTAGACCGTTAGTAGTCTTCCAGTATTACCAACGTGAAAAGGTCAAACCAACGATTTCAAGTGTGCTTTTCATTGAAATACTCGACAGTTAATTATTCTCGTTACGGACTTTGCAAACGTATGGTTCAGTATTTATTCGAAAGCTGCAGAACATTTGAAACGCGAAAACAAACGTTTGTTGTAATCTTGCTTACGCCCTGGACCCAGCTTGAGTGCTATTTTTATTTAACCCGAAAAACACACTAACAATTTGAGCAAGTTTCGAATGGACAATTCGGTATGCTTCTCAGCGTAAGGGAAATGGTATGTTGGCTACATATAAATGTATAGGTTTTTTTTTTTTTTTTTTTCTTTTTTTCTTTTTTTTTTCATTATCTTCTATTTGTTAAAAATACAAAATTATTTCCCTGGTCTTTTGGGATACATTGTTACTGTATCACCACCAACACCTGAGTCGTGCTGGAATCAGTTCTCGTTTCCCTTGAAATCTATTGTGTACACGATCACGTTGGTTTGTTCGCTTTGTTCCCGTTGCGGAAAGTTGCAGGAAGCGCCCGTGGGCCACCCTCTGCAGCGCCCTGCCCGCCTACGTCCCCACGTCCACCCCCACCCGCATTCTGCGCCGTTTCGGCTCCTCCGCGCCGGCACGCGCCCGGTGGGTCAAGTTCAAGGCCCGCGCCAGTGCACACCCACGCCACGCTCCGCCGACCGACTTCAGCAGGAAGCTGGAAAGGCTTGTTTGTTTACCGGAGGAATACTTTTTCCCCGTGGCGGTATTTTGCTGGGGTGGTTGGGACTCGCGTGAAACGCCAGAATGCCCAGAGCTGAGAGGTCTGCTTTTAGAACAAACTTCGATTTTCAATGTAATAAAATATATATTAAGGAAGTAAGCATTTCACTTTTCAACGTCACCAATCAAAGAGTAATCAAGAATAGGCAGAAAACATTTTAAAACGCCGAATACCAATTTTACCTTTAACCTAGTATACAAAATATTTAAATTACTGGTTACTTCTCGGGGCAATAATGGTATGACACATGAAGTAAGAAAACGTCCGAAAACCTGATACAAGTAAGCTATTAGTAACTTCTGTTACCAGATGTGAACTAATACCCCCAGGTCACGAGTTCGACGTACCATAAATCGTTCGAGATTCCAATTACAACAGTATCGTCGCTCACGTTCTCCGCCTAGGCGGCGAGCGATCCCAGAATTGTAAATGGGCTCGCACGCGCGACCCGCGATTGGCGCCGCGGCGCATTCCTGGCACTCGCGTCGCGTCGCGCGATGGAGACAAAGGCGCCTGGCGCCGCCTTGTGCCCCGGAATAAATACAGATGCGTATTCCTCTCGCCGCGGCCCGTTACCTGCCGGCAGAAGAACTGGGGGGGCCCTCTGCGCTCGCTCCCTCTTCGCTCGGAATAGCGTGATGGATGCGCGCACGACCGCCGGCCACTCCAGGCGCGGCACCCGCTCGCCCCGCGGCCTCGTCGCCGTGCCTTGAAGAGGCTCCCGAACAGCGTGATGGACGTCCTTGCCCGTCCGCGCCTCCATTTAGCCCTGCTTCTCGCCGCCCCGGCCGCGCGCCCGAAATTCGCCCCGTGTTCCGAGAGGAGAGCGTCTGTTAACCTGCCTATATGGGTTGAGTTTTCCTGTCTGTGTTGGCCCGGGTTGCCCTTAGATGGTCCGCACTTCGGTTTAACGCTTTGCAAGGGGTTGTTTCGTTTTACAGTTGTTTTTATGAAGTTCTGCACTGAAGCTTCATAAAAAAAAGTGCTCAGTAGATATGTCCGGAACATTTTTTTCAATTTTGATTTGACGTAAATATAACTAAACAATTTCGTAGCCATATTTTTTCCCGTCCACTTCACTCGCCACAAAAAAATGAAAATGTTGTAATAGCGTTTCTACATATTTAAAATTAAGAAAAGTGCTTCTATTGAAAACTTTTCGTTTGTATAAAACGTTACGTTTTATATTCATTACAGCGTAATTTTTTTAAATGACCAGTTTCCTCATCTCTGTACTCCTGTTCGGTCGTGGAAAAAAGGCTCTTTAAACCCTGATACTATTAGAAGATTAAAACGTTTATTTTGAAGTTGGTGTATGAAAAACTGTAATAACCAAAACCTTGATTGAAATTCTTCTTACAAGTATTATTATATAATTCATATTTCGCCGACGGTTGCATCTTCTGAATTCAAATTTAATCATCGAAGGAAGTTCGGAATTCGGGCATTAATAGATATGCACCGCAGAGAAGTTAACAAACAAAATTCTATGTCGGCACTGCTAAAACGCAATAAACGAGCCATCCGAAAGAGCGAGGTATCCTGGAACGAATTCTCTCTCGCCTCAATTTAATCCTACCTGATGAAACTGCTTCTTGAAAAAGTCGTTTCGAATTCTTGTTTAAATCTAAATTAGAGGACTTCGCGGATTTTGTTCTTCGTGTGTTCCGACAGATCGGCGCGTCCAGGTTGCTAAGCGGATTCAGCCTCTACAGCGATTGAATTACGGAGAAAAAGTGTTCTTTAGAGCCACACATTTTTCTTTTTACCCATATATTTCTGTTAAACGCATGACTTTTTAAGAAGATGGTAATATCTTGTCAAATTACTGATATATGGTATTATATACTGTGCCTTTTATTTCTTAGAATATGAATCCCTAACGTTTCCTAGAACATTTACCCACAACATACAACACGTTTCTAAACGTTTAATGAACATATTGCATTGCATGCGCGTTAAAATGTTTTATCATTTTTCTTGCCGCTTTCACAGTATGTAATTTCTAGATGAATCTTATATTTTCTCATAGCGAAATTGTCAGTTTCCCAATCTTTGGCAAGGCTACGTATTTCAGGAAAAACAAAGGAAATCGGAGCGTAGAGAATTTTTAGAAGTTTCTTGAAACTTCAAACTTTGCGCTTGTATGTTTTGTGTTCTGTACTCCAGCTGAATGAAAAAGTGATATGAAAACTTGACATCCATGTGGCAGCTTATGCTGTTAGTCATATAAAATTGTGTGATTAGTAAATAAAATTGATGGTAACGACATCCGCCAGAATTATTTACCAAGAGAGGCAGATATATAATGCTATTATTTAATTAGTTACAATTGTATGTAAAATTTCTAATTTTAAATTGCAATTATACACACGTATATTGATGTTCTAGAAGTAAATTTAGTGGCGCTGTAATTAACAGTAAGCAGGCTTGCCTACTTTAGTGGGTTGAATGCAACGATTTCATCTCGCTGTTACAGCTTTTGTAATTATGAAACTTAAAAAATGAAATTAAATTGTGGTATCAATAATAACACGTGAACATTGCCCGAGTACTATGGTTTGTCACATTTAATGGAAATAAAACGGGAATTTCATATTTGAAGACGAAACGCTGGTGAAAGAAGAGCCCTCTGCAATAGTGGCAAATAATATCTTTTTAACATCTTACGGTATTCGCTGTTATTGAAAAAGCCCTGTCGCCGCCACGCCCTTCACGAAGCAGTACTGCAATAGCGCCGAAGTTCCGCACTTCCTCGCCTCCCAAATCGAATTTATCCGCCAATAATTTTTCGCCGAATTGAGTTTACGTCCAATTCAGGCGGCTGCATCTCATATTTTGATGTATCGCTATTCTTCGAGATTGATAAGATTTCGCCCGCATTCGTTCTCGATTTATCGCATTTAGTTTCCTCCTTTGTAGAGAATTTCTTTCCTTCGTTGCCTGCGCGCGATTGCTCTTTTATTATTTCGGATTCGATGTGATTTAAATCAAGTTTGTGAAAAAGCCACCGCGAGGAAAAAGTTCTCCAAATTGGAATAACTTGTTGCATCATCGTGTACTTTTATGCTGTGCAGAGCACTGGTGGTTTATAAGGCATTGTCTTTTTCTGCTTCCTCGTTTCGCCGATGTCGGCGGTAGCAGAAAATGCGAATTTTTGAACAACGTTTTAGATGCTTTCGAAACTTATTATTGTGAATATTCTCGAAGAAAAGATGATGCAGATGACGCATGAACTCTAGAGAATCGGGGTAGTCGTTCGAACCGCATTCACGATTTGTGTACAAAATGCGAGGAATTTTCCCTTGGCGGTCCAACTATACATGCGTCAGAAGGCGTTGGGCAAGCAAACCCTCCTTTGTAGCAGCCTCTGGGAGGGAGAAGAGCCGGTTTGGTGCCTGCCGGGGTGATGCGGGCGAGCGCCTGGGCTGTGAAATCTGTCACGAAGTTGGCCCGTCGCCGTCGCGTTCGATAGCGCCTTTCTTGTCGCGCGACATTTTGTCGTGACGGCGCCGGCGTTGCAAGGCTGCCGGGAGGAGCCATTCCGCGACGGAAGCGGTGGTGGCGGGAGCGTCGAGGGCGTTGCGGCGAGGCGGCGCCTCGAGGGGCGCCGGAGAGGAAATTTGTATGGCGGAGGGGTGGGGCTGGGCGGGGGGCGTGGCGTGGAAGGTTGGTGCCGCCGCCGCCGCTGGTGCTCCCCTCCGTCGCTCGGCGAGATGGAGAGGTGATGTGATTATGCAGCTGCGGCGGCGACGACGCCGTCGCTGTCAAGGCGGTGCGCGCGGCGGCGCGAGGAAGGACGAAGCGGACGAACCGGGAGGTGCGAGAGGGGCGGCAAGATGCGCGCCGGGATCGCATCAGCGCCGGGCGGTTACTCGCGGCGCGCGCTCGTGCGCTCGGCTGGAAACGCGCCGCCCTCTCCCCGCTCGCCCGTCGCCCACGCCGACGTAGACCGCCCGTTGCTGCCGGCGCCGCGGGGGGCGAAATCACCGACACGTGCTCGATTGGCGCCGCCGCGGGAGCCCTGGAGCTTAATAGCGCCGCGTGCGAGAATGCTCGCGGCTGACGGTTCTGTTCGCGCCTCTGGTTGCCCAGCGTCGGGGCTACCACCGCCGGACGTATCTCTACCGCCAACCAACTGAAGGGAAATCGTATTTATAACATTGTAATGAGTTTCGGTTCGCATAAGCACACAGTTTGCTCAATTGCCTGCAACTGGCTGCTGTACTTGTGAACTTCGATGACCTTTTGTGCGTCATTTTGTTCTAGTTCGAATGAGTTTGTACTCGATGATGAATGGATGTTATAGATGGTTGCGAAATATCCGTCCTGAAATTTCTTGGATGGGCATCTCTAAAAAGTTGCCATTTGATGTAAAAATAAATTCGCCAAGTTTCATATCGATTGGAAAACTTATATTTGCCTTGTCAAATCTAAAATTTTTAAAAAAGTCAATTTCTGTAAAAACGAAATCCAGTGTTGTTGTTGGGGTTTTTTTTTTTTTTTTTTTTTTTGCTATGAAATGAGAACGGATTGCCATTACGTATAAAATGAGAACTGATAAGTGGGATTTTTCGACCGACTGTGAAAATTCGCATTGGTGTTTCAAAATTATTTCCTACTCATTTTGGAGTTATTTAGATCAAATCTTTCAAAAAGATTTTTTTTTAATCTCTCTATATAGTAGGGTGAAAAGAATTTGAATATATGTAGGGATGATAAAAATATTGACTTTCGAATCAATTATTTTATTAACAACCATAATTACTATGTCGTACGAGAAGACGGTAAATCACCGAAAATAATGGGGATCAAAAGTATGGTTTAAAAATTCAGATTTAGAAGGTGCGACTTACATTGCGGTATGCAAATGTTATGACAAAGGAAATGTTGGGAGGTTGGCAGTTTCTATTAAGTCTGAAATCGAGAGTAAGAGAAGTTCCCCAGTTGTAAAAATATGAGCATTGTATTGAAATAAAACAATGTCTCTTCTGCTGTCAATGCTGGTCACGGACCTGTTTTATTTTTAAAAAATATTTGAAAAATATCTCTCGTCGGCTTATTATACATATTGAATGCAGTTTTTGATTGCAAAAATTTGCAAACGTTCAAATACTGGCTCTCGAACTGACATTTTAGTAAGATTTCAGACAGTTGTCCACAATCGTCCTAAAATATAAAATAGATTTTGAACGGATCAACTTAAAAATTAATATGAATGATGTCATAGTTTTCTAGTGTTCTTACAGAGCAACTACATAAAGTCATGGCATTAGCCCAGAGAACACTATGAAGAACCTTTGCAGTTGTTTGAAATGTTTAGATCGTCTCGTGTCAAAAATAATTTCAGAGCGTGAACATCAAGCAAGATGGAGGACAAAAATCTATTTCTTCTACAAAATGTTCTTTATGGATCAATATTCTTTAAGAAGCTCTGATATTAACCTCATCACAAGAATTTGTAGTATTGGTTTATTTATTATATATATATATTATAAATTTGGTTTAATACTCCTAAAGCTACGTTCACTCTAAGCCAGATTTAAAATTATTCAGAACCTTAATCGACCCCAAATTATGAGAGGATTTAGAGTTGATAAATTCAGTATGAAAAATGACTGAAACTTTCAAAAGGTGACATTGAACTTGTAAGTCATTTGTGATTGTGATATTTAAACCCAGAGTAAGTTGCTTTCAGGTTGTTGGTTCCTTTTTTTCCCATAAGAACTTGGACAAATCAAACTGAACACAGTCTGCAATATTCTGGTGTTTTCTACTAAACAGTAGTGATAGTGGTGAAGATGGGTTAAGCAAGCTCTCTGAGCTGAAGGTAGACACCGCATGAAAGGGTAACAATGGCGTTTTATTTCACCGTCCAAAAGAGATTGTCGGTTAATTCACACCTAAATAGTAGAAGCTGTAGTATGTTTTGTGAGTAGTTTATGAATGTTAAAACTTAATACCTGGCAAAATGAAATCTACCGTCTTAAAACTTCCACCACATTTAATCCTTTTGAAATTCGGACAATATCAATTGGGCCTACCTGCTATTGCATTATTTTGACACAAAACTTGTTCTGCTATTACTGTCAGCATTTCTGAAAATATTTTTTGTAATAATGAACCCATCGTGCTGTGAGAATTTGATGGTAAGTAACTCCAAAAAATGTTGTGGGTTTATTGTTGTGGACTATAATATCGCAAATTATTTCTTAACATTTTCTTTCAAGCTATGCAAATCTATTTTTTTTTTCTCTTGGGCAACTTGGTAGGAATTCCCGTCAAATTTCGAAAGGAAATTAATTCCAACCACCATAATACTCGTAATATTCCCGAAAAAATAGATATTACATAAAGTGAAGATAAAATCCGATATAAAACTTACCTATTTTCTACAAGATGACAGTTTCCTGCATGCATACATACATACATACATACTCATACATTCATTTCTAGACACAACCTTTCAGACTGTCTGTTTGCAGGCGAAGCCACAATGTCGTGTGTCACCAATCTGTCTTCTCGCTTTGGACTGAGGACCGGCGTGATGAACTGGCGGCAACCTAAAAACTAACAGATTCATGTGCTGCCTCGATGATAGCGACGGTTGTTGAATAGCTGAGAAGTCACAGGTTTAGTAGGACGGCCGACTGTTTTATGATCGTTTCATTCTCATTACAGCGTTTTTACAAGTGTTGCGCACGCGCCTCGTGGTGGGAACCTATAAATATTTCGGCGTCTCGCCGCTCTCCCTTCCCTCTTCCTGGAGCCACTGATGCAGTTTCCTCTTCGCGCCGCCTGCCCCTCTGTCTCGGAGATATGTCGCAGGAGAAACGACCTCCTACGAGTGCGCCCGGGATTTATCGCCCTGAGTCGTTCCGCGCGAGGTTCGTCTTTCGAATCGATAGCACAAAGTCGATTGCCATCCTCTCCATCTGGCGAATGTGGTCACCGGCAAAAGTATCCCCGACTCTCTCCTTCGTCTCTCTAAAGGTGGTGGTGATCAAACTATAAACTAATTACTGTCATTTTAACACCTAACACTATAAATGCAGGGAGGTGCGCTAGTTGATCCCGGCTACAACTAATGCTTAAAAGTTGTCGTTCTAACACCCCATGCGATGCCATTCCTTTACATCGCTCCAACAAACACCTTCATTTGTATGTAATCGTCGTAGTTAGCGCGATGGCTTAATCGTAAAATCGTAAATTTTAAAATTCTGATTTCGCTCACGAAAGTTTTCATTGCGCGTGTCATTCCCGTCGCGCAGCTGACGAGTGTATTCCTACTTATTTCACGTGCCCAAGTTTGTGTCCTTCAGCCTTTCGTAGACTTTACTGCGTTGTTACAGCTTCTCCGTCGCCGCCGTGCCGCACTCGCCGCAGTCACGCTCCGCCGCGTCGGCTGCGCTTGTCGGAGCCAGGGACGGTATCGCGGTGTGCCGCGCGAGCTGGCGCGGCTTATCTCTGATAGTGCAGTCGGCAGGCGAGGGACGTGGCCGGTTCTCACGCCACACTACGCCGCGGCAGCAGGAGCGGTCGGCGGCGCTAGTGCCGATGCTACCCGACCATCCTCTGTCTCGCTCTGCCTCTGTTTGTTGGCACCCCTGTAATAGGATTAAAAGGACGCCGGCGCCTCCCTCGACGGAGTCTCCGTGAATAGAGCGGCGTCGAGTCGCGAGGACGACGACGCGTCGCCGCCCCCGAAGTTTCTTGACGCACGCGCGCGTCCCCGCCGCCTGTCGCACCCTCTTGCTTTTTCTTGCGATGAAAAGCGGCGGTGACGCTCCGGGGTGCGGGCCCCGTTCCGTCGCCGCCCCCGCCCCCGGCTCCGGCCTTTCCACCCACCGCGCACTGACAACGGGCGCAAGGCGGATTGAAAACACCTCGGTCGCGCCCGCCCGGGGGAGGTGGCGACGCGGTGGCTTCTTCCTTCCGGCATCGTCACCCCCACCCCGCGCTGGAGCTTTTAGTAGATGTTGCTGCAGAGAACTTGTTCTCAAGAAGGGGGGTCTGAATCAGTCGGTTCGCTTGTGAGGAGGTTGTTGTTTGGAAAGTAGTAGAAGGTCATCCGTGGGTTGTGTGAAAAGTTCAAAAATATGGGGCAGGCAAATGATCTATGAAGCAAGTGTTGAAAGTGCACATTGGCTAGGTGAAAACGGAATATTGATAAGACCAGAATGCAAAATTGTGCAAAGGTTTATAAATGTTTTGGAAAACTCAACTTTTTAAAAATGTTTCATTATGAATTCGTCCCGCTTTTTTGAATTGAATGATTCAATCAAATAATTCAAGTATTTTCGAGATATGCCGAAAGAAGGTTCTTTCTTCCTTTTTCTTCTCTTTATCTCCTTTCTCTTGCTCGCTCTCTCTTCTCCCTCTTCTTTCTCTTGCTCGCTCTCTCTTCTCCCTCTTCTTTCTCTTGCTCGCTCTCTCTTCCCCCTCTTCTTTCTCTTGCTCGCTCTCTCTTCCCCCTCTTCTTTCTCTTGCTCGCTCTCTCTTCTCCCTCTTCTTTCTCTTGCTCGCTCTCTCTTCTCCCTCTTCTTTCTCTTGCTCGCTCTCTCTTCTCCCTCTTCTTTCTCTTGCTCGCTCTCTCTTCTCCCTCTTCTTTCTCTTGCTCGCTCTCTCTTCTCCCTCTTCTTTCTCTTGCTCGCTCTCTCTTCTCCCTCTTCTTTCTCTTGCTCGCTCTCTCTTCTCCCTCTTCTTTCTCTTGCTCGCTCTCTCTTCTCCCTCTTCTTTCTCTTGCTCGCTCTCTCTTCTCCCTCTTCTTTCTCTTGCTCGCTCTCTCTTCTCCCTCTTCTTTCTCTTGCTCGCTCTCTCTGCTCCCTCTTCTTTCTCTTGCTCGCGCTCTCTGCTCCCTCTTCTTTTTCTCGCTCGCTCGCTCTCTGCTCCCTCTTCTTTTTCTCGCTCGCTCGCTCTCTTCTCCCTCTTCTTTTTCTCGCTCGCTCGCTCTCTTCTCCCTCTTCTTTTTCTCGCTCGCTCGCTCTCTTCTCCCTCTTCTTTTTCTCGCTCGCTCGCTCTCTTCTCCCTCTTCTTTTTCTCGCTCGCTCGCTCTCTTCTCCCTCTTCTTTTTCTCGCTCGCTCGCTCTCTTCTCCCTCTTCTTTTTCTCGCTCGCTCGCTCTCTTCTCCCTCTTCTTTTTCTCGCTCGCTCGCTCTCTTCTCCCTCTTCTTTTTCTCGCTCGCTCGCTCTCTTCTCCCTCTTCTTTTTCTCGCTCGCTCGCTCTCTTCTCCCTCTTCTTTTTCTCGCTCGCTCGCTCTCTTCTCCCTCTTCTTTTTCTCGCTCGCTCGCTCTCTTCTCCCTCTTCTTTTTCTCGCTCGCTCGCTCTCTTCTCCCTCTTCTTTTTCTCGCTCGCTCGCTCTCTTCTCCCTCTTCTTTTTCTCGCTCGCTCGCTCTCTTCTCCCTCTTCTTTTTCTCGCTCGCTCGCTCTCTTCTCCCTCTTCTTTTTCTCGCTCGCTCGCTCTCTTCTCCCTCTTCTTTTTCTCGCTCGCTCGCTCTCTTCTCCCTCTTCTTTTTCTCGCTCGCTCGCTCTCTCTTCCCCCTCTTCTTTTTCTCGCTCGCTCTCTCTCTCTTCCCCCTCTTCTTTTTCTCGCTCGCTCGCTCTCTCTTCCCCCTCTTCTTTTTCTCGCTCGCTCTCTCTTCCCCCTCTTCTTTTTCTCGCTCGCTCTCTCTTCCCCCTCTTCTTTTTCTCGCTCGCTCGCTCTCTCTTTCCCCTCTTCTTTTTCTCGCTCGCTCGCTCTCTCTTCCCCCTCTTCTTTTTCTCGCTCGCTCGCTCTCTCTTCTTCCTCTTCTCTCTTTCTTTCTCTTTGAAACAAGCAGATGATACGGCTTCCTGTAACTGAGTCTGCAAAATACTCATTAATAAAATTGCTTTAGTGATATAAGCATAAGGTCGCGTTTTCTGAGATGTGTATTCGTTGTTTCCATTTTGCACGGTTCTTGAAGGACTGCTTAACAAGCTGACAATCTCCTTCACTTTCCAGCTACTACTTACATGGTATTGAGAAAGTATGGCGAATTTGATAATAGCTATTTTTCGGCAGAAAAATTGGCATTGAAGATTTGTGATGCAGAAAATGTGTACGATTCTTGTTCCTATAGTATGTAGCTGCTTCTAATATGGTGTGTAGTCAGAATGCACGCTTTTTGGGTTTTTGATAGTGACAAATTGATTTGCGGCAAAACGTCCGTCTCAAAAATGACAGCGGCTAAACCTTAGGCAGGATTTTCACCAAAATTGATTCCCTTATCGATCTGGCTGATGTCGCGGCCCTGAGAATTTGAAACGGATATTGTGTTTTTTAGGGTCACGTTACAAGTATATGAAGCTTCGATGACAATTTCAATTATTTTTTTTTCTTTCTTTTTTCCCCTTTCTTTTTTCTCTTAAAAATGACATCTCTCTCTTTCGTATGTATAAATAATATTTTCATTGGACACTGAATTTTCGAAAAATTTTCGAAGGCGTCCTACAAATACAATATTAAAGGTGTTTTTTTTCTAAAATTTCCCTCCTTTATCTTCCTTAAAAGGAGTCAGGTGCAGTTTCTTGAAAATGTTAGAAGTTTTTGTGAAATGAAGTAGTTTTACAGAAAAGATTTTCTCGAAAACCTTTTTTCTCTCTTTCCCCCCACCTTTAGTATTCGAAGTATTCCAAATGGCACGGGTCTGTATTCTTTACACTTTCCGAATTTTCAAAAATTGCAGTAGTTATAAAACACAAAAAGTATGTGATGTATCTAGTGGAGATTTGGGAATCTGATCTAAATGAAATTTGTAACACACTGTTGATATGAAAATTTCACACGCTATTTCTTTTATATCGGAGATTAGTGCGTTCAAATGCGGGGAGGGAATGTCTTTCCTTAGTTCTCAAAACCCTCTGATCTGTGTAATATGTGTTACTAGTCGCTGACATTAACTGGGTTTTATCAGAAGTTTTGATGTGGCTCTCTTATTCAAGTTTTTGTTAATGTTCTGTGACCGGGCGACGGACGCTTTCTCATTCTCTTCGTAAACCACGCGAAAAATATTAAGAGTAGGTTGAACGAGCTTCGAATGCTAGCTGCTTCTCGGATGAGAGAATATTGCAGAGAATTAAATGAAGTAATACATTAGCTTGCGAATGAGAGTTCTCTTTGTAGACACAGCGTATCCCGTTCTTCGAACATGCCAATTATATCTCTCGAGAGTTCATAAAAATTGATGATTTAACGATTCGACAAGAGCACGCCATGGTGGAGATGATGCTTGAATTTATGGCAGGTGAGTTCCGAGTGAGCGAAGTTCGTCAGCTGGTCGAGCAGGCTGTAATTGAAAAAAAATGAGGTGCTGATCTTTTTTCGTTATCGGAGCTTTTTATTGAGCGACTGCTTGGTTTTGATAGTACGAATAATAGTGATACAATATTCAGAATGCATACGTGTATTTATTATATATTCAGTTAACCAAATAGGGATTTGAGAAAGAGCAACACTGAAAGCACTTCAGTTTCTATGTCGCAGCATATTCCCGAGAGTTTTGATGTTAGAAAGGAATGTGATTAAAAAGTGCCTAGCTGTATTACTCCCACGCAATCTTGGTAATAAAGTTTTCTTGCTCATTCCTAAATATTTAATATTTTATTTCAAATTTCATATTGTCTATATTCTGGAACGTACATTACACTGCTGTGTTATACAGCATTGTGTGTCAGTGTAAACTGAACCCATTTTGGTCACATTGATAGAGTTCCTCGTGAATTCCAGTGAAGTGCCAAATCAAAATTTTATATTACCCCGTTTTAGCTAATCACGCAACTAGCATTGTTTATATTGGGGCTGGCACGTGTCGCATCAAATCAGAGCGCTCGCATTTTTCTCTGTAGCAGCACATTGATGTAAATGTTTGGTCTCTTCCATAGACTAACTCCCAGTAGGGTCGCGCTGGGGTCGCTGCTGCCCGCGAGACGCAACATGGGGCGTCGATGGCGCCACTCCGTGTTGCTATCACCCACGCTCTTTGATATTGTAATTGCGGCCTCTTTCGGATTCCCATTAAAAATGAAAAAGGTGACGGGGTCATCGCATAGATCATGAAGTGTAATGTTAAAACGCGCTCTGTCTACTTTCATTATTGATTTTGTGGTCGCCTGTGTTTTACAGTTAATTAAACATGGAATTAATGAAACTGCTTCCTCTGTCCCACAGGTAGGCGTCCCTTGCATGTTGGTGTGTGTACCTGTACCCCTGTGGATAGGTGAGTGTATGAACGCATTGTGTGCAAGGCACAGGTTGGGATGGCGGAAAATAATGTGATGGCTGTGGATTTGTTACTTTACTTTTTGCCCTCGTAATCACTAGTTTGTTATCGTACTGCTGTAATGGTAGAGTTTGTTAAAATTGTAAACTTACATTGATCCAGAGGGTGCAAAGAATTTTCTTACATTTCATTTAATAGTAAAATGATCGGTAAAAATATTATCCATTACTCTTTAGAGTAAAATGTGTCGGTCTATAAGACTAAAAATCGCTTGTCTGTCGCAAATTTGTTTCACGTTTGTAAACGCATTGTTTGTTTTGTTTTTTTGCTTATAACTAGTAATAACCCATAAAGGTTTCCTTCTGAGAAAGTAATATGATAAAGGGCAATACGACAGTGAATACAAAGAGTAATAAAACTAGTGTATGGGTAATAAATTTAGTTACTTGCTGTTTGAGCTGCCCAAGTATTGATAGATACCACATAAGATACAAAACTGCCACTACTGAAGGTTGGCTGTAGAACAGCTTTGAAAAAATGGGCATATTGTGAGCTTATAGTATTTTTGTCATCAAAGTTTTTGCAGTGCGTGTTCCTTTTCTCAAGCACACGTGCATGAGATGACAGAGGTGACCCGCGTGTTAATTAAGCAACTTCGGGTATTAATGAGGTGTCCTCGTGCCTTGCGGGGGGGACTGGCTGCGTTTGGCGTCAGCGACCGGCGCCCCTCTGCAGCGTTGCGTCCTTGTGCCCCTCTCGAGCGGTTTCGCTCTCCAGCGTCAGGTTGCGCTGACGCGGCACCCGCTGCCGCCATCAACGCTACAGGCCAGCGGCGGAGGGAGAGGGAAGCTGCGGTCCGACGGGCTCTCGAGCTGACGGGCCGCGTTCGATTTTTACCTGACCTCACCCGGCCTCTGCCTACCCGCCCGCCCGCGCTCTTCCCACCTGCTCTGTTCGCCCGCTTCCCTCCCCCACCGGGACTGATTGAAAAACGTCCGGAGGGTGGTGCTCGTGCGCCACGGCGCCCATGAATCTTGATCAAGCGCTCGCGCCGGGCGCCCCGACGCGTCGGGAGCCCTACGCGCGGCCAGAAATTCCGTGGCTTCTCCTGCCGCCGGGTCCACCCGCGATTAAAAATTTAGACCCAGCTCGTGTATTGCAGCCCGTTTTTGTTCTTTCTGCTGCTACTGTCAGAGCTACGGGACACGAAACGTTCTACCGCGCTCGACCTAGGTGTTTGTGTTTCGCGTTTTTTTTTTGTTTTGTTTTTTTAGACGGGTTGGCACGCTGTTTTGCCATGCCCATTAAGAGTAGCTTTATCCGCTCACACGCACAGACTGTTCTGTTCAAAGGATTTATCTAAAATTTATTATTATCTTAACTGAGGGTTTGTAACTAAATCCGTAAATTAAAACTCCCGCAAATTGGCGTCCTCTCGTGAGAAAGTTTGTTCGAAACACAATCCATCCTAGTGGATTTGTATTCGGTAAATAAACCGGGGAGGACGAAACTCCTTCGTCAGCGGCGTTTATACCATCCTCGACGCGACAGTCGGAGGATACACTCCTACGTGTTCACTGATTGTAATTTCATTCGCGATCTGACCCTCCCGTACTCCATCAGGACTTCGCGCCAAACGTCGCACACACTCGCGATGAGTGCCGCTCGTGATTTCGGCGCGAGATTCAATTTCGCGTTGAATGAGAGTTTTCAGAGATCAATTGATCGCAATACGAGTTCAAAACGCGTCCGCGCCTCCCCTGGCTCGTCGGAAACGTCATTTCATTAGCGAGCCGCGCCCCCGCCCCTTCCACCGACGTTTCCGCCGAGACGCTCGCTGCCGTCTCGTCGAGGCCGCGCGTCGCGCCCCGTCTCTTTAAATTAAACGCGGTGTCGAATAGAAATCTTGATTGCTGCGCTGGGACACCTAAGACGCGCGGGCGAATTAAAATGGAATCCGATATGCGAGTGATGGGGAGGGGGCAGTGAGATCGGCAGATACGCTTGAACTCGGATTGGTGGAGCTCCGAGAGATGCGCTTCTTGATTTCGGAGGTCAACGTTCAGTTCTTTTTTACTGATAATTCGATTTAACTGTATTATTTGCTTCATTAACATTTTGTATTATTTTTAAGTATTTTGATTAATTCAACAGAATTGTTCGGCAAAATGGTGCTAGCAGCCCTCGAACTACATCGCAGAGATCGAGCTTAGTTTACTCTTCGGTATGAGGGGGGGTTTCTTGCATTGTTAGAGCACAGATTGCATATTGTCGCAAATGCGTCAGCACGATAGAAGTTAGAAGGAGTTTAAAAAATTGGATCGGTTCTTTAAATACATTAAACAAAGTTCTGAAATCCAGAATAATTTTGTGTTCAGAATTTCCTCAGAAACCTTTGACCTACCAAATTACTCCCATTTTTACCGGGACGGTAATCCGCGGCATAGCAGTTGCTGTGGCTGACGGTTGTGTGCGTGCTTTTCATCTCCGCGCGACGGCTTTGCGTGCTCGGGATTCTGACTTTCCGTCTCGCATCTCCTCTTTGCTTCGTCCTCCGTCTGTACTTCTCGTTCCATGAATCGCACGTATTTTGCTTCATTCGGTCCCCCTTCTTTCTGCATGGGCCCTTATTTCCTCCGAATTTGTCTTCTCCACTCTTCTTCCGGCCTTTTTTATACTCATGCTGGGTCATCCTCGCTCACACTCCACATGTCTGCCACTGCCGTTTTTCAAAACCCTCCGACCTCCCTGTTCGCCCCAGACCACGCCCTAGCACCCGCTGCCGCTTCCCGCGCGCGTGCGCTTTCTGAGCCGAGGCCGCCGTCGATAAACGCGCGTCGACTACGCCCTCCACGCGAGCGAGCAAACGACGAGCGGGTGGGCGCGCGCGCGCGCGCGGGCAAAGTGTATCGGGGCACAAAGCTCGGCGGTACGGCAGCGCGTGCCCGCTTCGGCGCATGTGCACGCGTGCGTGGTGTGACGCAGAGCGGGGCGGTGGAGGCGCGAGGTACCTGGGCGTGTGACCGCGCGCGTCTGGCAGGCAGCGGGTGGGCGAACGCGAGAGTTCTCGAGCGACTGACGGGAAAGGGCGAAGCGGCAGACGCTGAAGCGCCGGGCGCGCGCGTTACACGCTACGGTGGCGTCGAGTCTTTATCGGCGCGAGGCAGCCGGCGGCGGTGGTGCGCGTGGCGGCGCCGCGGCGCTTTCGCCTGTGGCGGATTAGTCGCCTGCCCCCTCTTCCTCCGCGCCCAGCCCCTTTGCCGCCCCCGCGGCGGCTGAAGGGGTCGGGGCGTCGGCCTGGACGTAAAGCGCTGTCCCGCAGAAGCCGTGCGCGCCAAACAGATTTGCCGCCGCGACGCGCCACCAACGCTTTTGGTAACGGCTGGCTCGAAAACGAAAGCGCGATGATATTTCAATCCGGGGCGATCGCTGGAATAGTTCTGCTTTGTTTGCTTTCCGGCGATTTAATGAGACAATGCGCCCTAAAAGCTTTATTTCATGAACGTGTGAACTTTTTGTGTTTTCTGCGGTATGTAGGTCAAAGATGTTTTAATCCAAATTCTGATGTAAATTGTATGAAATGGCCGTTCGCGTCATACTGTAGGTAAAGGGATAAAACGACAAAAGCAGTAATAAACGGCAGCCTCGTTCAGCTCAGACGGCGCGATAATGCATCGACACACTATGACACGGAAAGGGGCTTAGCGTGGCAGGGATTTACGTCATTGCCGCCCTTGGCAGCTGCTCAGTATTCCACGGACTGCGCTGAGGGGTAAACCTGTCGTTGTATTACCATTACAGGAGCGTTTGTCTGGATCCATGTGCGGTTGCCGACGGGCCGCATCCGCTGGATAATCACGCCCGTTATTATTATACGAGGCCCGCTCTGCGCTATTTATGTGCTCCATCCTGGGAGGTCGTGCAGGTGGGGTCTTCTATCGCGTGCGCTCATGCGCCTTAGTTTCCGTGCTGCATCTCTCGTAATCCAGATATAAATAGGTGGAATTGTTCTCCTGAGCATCGCTAATAAATATTGTATTATATAAAGCAATAAAACATTCCTGTACCAGATTATAAAATTTTCAGCTGAGAAGCAATTTTAGGGAAGCGCTTTCTATCCATATGCACAATTTTACAGCCGTACTGCTACTTGAAAATTATTACATTTGCTGCGTGTCTACTTTTCATTTTCGTTTGGATTTTAATCAATTATCCGATGTAAATTTATTCCAAATTCGATCTTCTTGAGCGGACAAGAAGATACCGCTGGTTTAGTATAAAATGATATCCTTCAACTAAGTTTGGCAGCATTATTCTAGGCGACCTGTTTTATTATGCCATCCGTGTCTTCTTCGTCAATTTTGAGGTGCAGTGTGTACCCGCTAGCGACAGCGGCCGGGGACGATGACGTCATGCGTGCAGCTGCGCGCAATCCGCTCGCGCTGTCGTGCAATCGCTCGTCGTGGACGCACGCGCCCGCGCCCTCAACCACCTGCTCGCCGTCCCCGCCTCCACCCAATCCCCTGCTCCCGCTCTCAGCCTCTCGCTCCCTCGCCGTTCCGGCCCAGTTGGCTGTAACCCGGGGCAACGCCAGATATGATTCGTCGCCATGGCAACGCGCGCGCGCGCGGCGGTGCGCGCCTCCCGTCTCCCGCGCGTCCATTGATTGCTCGCTCGCGCGCCCCTGACGTACGTGCGCTGGTGACGTCACCTGGGCGCTGCCGCACGCGTGCTCCCACGCACTGCGCGGTCAAGCGAAGCTTTTTCCGATCGGTTTGCGCCGGCAACAAGTATTTTCACTCGGACTCTTGTGGATACGTAGACGTGAAAAATAGTGTTTTGAACGGTCATCAGTGTTAAAATAGATGCAGATTACTTCAAATAAAAGAAGTACTCTGTATTAAATGGAGAATATTCTCAGGCAAATTTGTTTCTGACAAACGAAATCCGGAAGTATTTCAGAAAAAAATCAGTTACACTACGCATTTCTTTTGTTATATACCAATATACACGAGTTACTCATTTTATTTGCTTGTGAACTAAATCTTTATACTTGCCATCAAAATATACCGTCATATATAGGTACATGATGTCTATAATTTTAATTAATAATTTTTGTCTTTAATTTTTGAGCAATTAAACTATAAAGGAATTCGCCCAAGAATGAGCCAAATTAACAGTTCGCTGAACAAGTAAACATCACATGAAATTCAGAGAATTATCCCTCTGCCGCGACAGCTGCAGCCACGCCTCTTCGTAAAGTGTTAATGTTTGTACATATCTCCCGTTTAGTCATCGTGGCTTCTCATGGTCCACAACCGTGTAATTATATAAAAAAATAAATTGATAAAAAGAAAACGACGGGATGTTCTCGTTCTCACTCACAATTCCTCACTTTACCGCACAGGAGCAGGAAACTCGTGTGCCAGTTCGCGACCGACATTGAAGTCTCTGTTTTGAAATAAACATAATTATCACACAAAAGTAAATTCAATGTAATGTGAATATGAAAAAAATATAGAAGACCATGTAGCAAGATACTTCCTAATTTGAATTATTTCTTGTGACGAACTATTTTCGATGGGCGAAGAAATCACAAAAGGAATCATCGAAGTCATTTACAAGTTAGACAACTGCAAATGAACTAATGAAGGAAGGAGAGTAAAATGGGATGAAAGCAGACGCAACGACCACTGAACCTTTAGATATGATGCGAGTACTATTGTCAAAACTGTCCTTTCTTAAAAAAATAAAAAAAAATTGCTCTAGTCAAGAGACTTTCATTATTAATTCTATTTCGGAGATACCTTTTTACATTACATATTTTTTGTTGTAATTTACGGTCGTTCATCCATTTTCCAAATTACCAGGCAAGTAAAAAACCTATAAAGAATTTGGCTTCGGATCTGCGTGGCAGAAAAGGATGGGTATGGGAGTTTCTCCACTGCGAGCGGCCAGAAGGCCTGAAGGGTCGAGCGCTCTTATCGCTTGGAAGCACGGGCAGCAGGCGGCGCTTGCAAGTGCCCTGTGCTCTTTCCCCTCTTGTTAGGGGCTCTACTCCGCCGCACGCGTCTCCTGTGGCGGGTGATCCGCGAGGGCGCATGAAGGAAATCATTCTGCTGCGGAAAAAACCGGAAGGGAGAGAAAAAATATCGACGAAAGTTAATATTCGAACCTCTTCTCGAAATTTTTGCTAGGGATTTTAAGGTTATATCAGTGTAAACTAATATTTAATTTGTAATGATATGCATATTTTATAAAATTTCAATCAGATGTCATACGTGTCAGTACATTGAAAATGTTTTACAAGAAAGGTAACGTTCTGCAATACGTTCATATTTGTATATTTATAGTTTTTGTTTTACATCCTGTCCGTTTATGAACACTGTCTTTTGACAGGTTGCTACAAAGTATGTGCGGTACGTGCAATAGTCCAGAGATGCTGCCCAGCGCTAGCTTGCGCAGAACATATTGTACACCTCGTGAAAGAAACAATCTCTCGGTTTACTTTCGGGTGACGACTTCGTCAATTTACCCCGCTGGCCACTGGAGCAGGCGGCGCCCTGCCAGTGCTGTCTACGGATAGACACGCGCCTCGGCGCGGAAAAAAACAGGGAGTGGGCGCGCTCGTTGCACCTCGCCGCGCCGCGCGCCTGCGTATTAATCTTGTTAGTCGCCTGGAAAACGCGGGAGCGCGAAAGGATACGGCACGCTTGCTAGTCCACGGATGCCAGGAGGCGTAGCGTGTTGACGCTCTGGCCCGACTATCCGTCGCCGCTTTACCCATCACACCCATGCAGTAACGTATCTGGTTCGCTGGTTTTCGTGACGTTTGCCTTTGCCTCCACTCGTCCCCTGCCAACCCATTCTCAGGTTCTGTTGCTGCTTCCTCTCTTCCTAAAATCGTGTCTCATTTACGCCACCGCCGACTGACGCATGCCATCTGCTTGGCACCCTCTTGCTGTAAAGTGACCATGTGCTCGTCTTGAATTCTTCCCGCAGCTGTTTTCCTCAACACTTTATTCTCTCGTCGTCGCCGTCGTTCTGTCACCCACAATTGCACCGGCGTACCCCGAACTGCAGCAAGCGGACTCACGCAATTTGCCAGATAGCGACGCCTCTGAGTTACGACTGCCCGTATGGGCTACAGCGTGTTCTTATTTGTGGATTGTCAAGTTTTATTAAGGCGACCTCACTAATCTCTGCCGAATGCAGAGGCCGTTTATTGTTCCGCTTTTTTTTTTCGCGACGTAATGGCCCTCGGTGAGCCCCTCCGACCCATTCCCTCGAATGTGCTGTTGCGCCCAAGCAGAAGCGGGGAAGATAAAAGACGGTCGACGCGACGGCCCCTGACATGCGTGGGATGCTCAATACATTCCTCTAATGATTTGTTTCCAAGCTCTTGCAAAAGGGAAGAGGTGACAAAGTTACGAAACAACGATTATCTAACAGCATACCTTTATTCTGATTTTCTGCCTCTTGAGAAGCGTGTAATAGGCAAGTTAATGTTCGAATTGCCGAATAAAAAACATGTTATTAGTTTTGTGTACTGTTCAAAACAAAAGCTAGTTCAGCTTTGATGCAAAGTTTCCTTGCGATGTTATTTTTGTATTGTGAGTGGCTCTTATTCGAAGATTTATGGATAGGCCTGACTACAGTTCATTCCGACGTCCCTGTAGCACTAGGTGTAAAATGTTATCGCAGAGGAGTGTGCGTGAGGGCGTGTCGCGTTGCGTGTTGCTAAGCTCTTTTGAGGGGGCGCTTGAATGCGAGTCAGGCATGCAATGTAGTTCGTGCTTGAGTTCGCGCGTTTATGAAATGTTACTAAATAAATGACAACGATGACGCTTCGGTGAGCGGGTGCTTTTGAATTGTACCGGGAAGTGGACAAGCTTGTCTGTTTATAGATAGCTACTGCGTACAGAAAGGAAAATGTTTCTAAACAGTCACATTTATGATATTCTGGCATTTAGGGGCAAATAGTATTCTATTGCAATTAAAATTGTAAATGAATTTTTTTTATTACAAAAATGTGTTTTTCGTCCATGTAAGTAATAAAAGTAATATTTATGTGATATGCGCATTTCCTTACTTCGTTTATATTATTAACTCTGAATTCGTATTTTACATGTGTATGCGTACACTTTTATCCGAAGTCTAACGACAAATGGACTACATACGCTTAATATCAGTATAATTGTGAAAAGCAGCAATGGCTTTTGTGTAAAACAACAGGAAAATCAAGTACCAATTGTTTCCTTGTGGCTAGTTTTTCGGGTAAACAAACAGTTCAGTCCCAGGACCGTATTTTCCGTCCTCAGATGTTTTGATATCAATACCAATATCTTATCCTCTTCACATTTCAAAACCGAGCCCTCGTTAAGACAAAAGTGGCTCTGAAACCGTCAACAACTGGGTTTTCAAGACCATATTGTTTTATCATATTTTGAAATATTCGTCCTTTTCTCAATATATTTGTAAATTATGTATTTGTAGCGAAAATATTCCAATAAAGAATTGTTCATTATTATTGTAATTCTTTAATTCTTCAGATAGTGAGAGAAGTGTGGTGGTTGAACATTACCAGAAATAAAAATTATAGAACGAAATAGTTGGATGTTTCTGCGGAAATGTATGCCCTAAATTCATCAGAGCAGAAGCGCGTGTGGCGGTCGCGGAGGGTGGAGGCGAGCGTTGCAAGGAGCCGCGCCGCGCCGCCCCCGCTCTGCCTCTGCCGGCGTCGCGGGCGCGAAGCCGCGATCGAAGCGGAACTCTGCGCCCAAGTTTCACGCAGCGCGCCAGACAATCCACGTTGTTTGCACCGCGGCAGCAACGAGGCGGGAAATCGTGATTCGCACCGAGGGGTAGCACAGCATCCTCCTGCTCCCTTGCCCGCTGCTCAACTCCGCACCCCGCCACCAGTGGCGCCTCCGTCAATGCGCTCCCCGCCGCCGCCGCTGCTGCTACAATTCGCTTTGAAACCGGAGTAACGCAATTAATGTGACATGAAAGGCTGGACCGTATAATTACGTTAGCTCCCACTCGAGCGAAGAGAACGAGAGAGCCAGCCGGTAAGGTGCGGCAGTATCATTACAAGTATTAATTGGCTATTCATTGACGAGAAGGAATTTTACCCCTCCTACCGTTGCGCCGGGCGGATGCTGGGCCGGGGGCCGAAGAGTGGGGAAGACGAAGTGGCCGAGGAAGGGCAGGGAAGAATCTTGAGAGCTCGTGCGGCACGCTGCCGCTGCCGCTGCTTGTTACGGGCGCATTCACGGAAGAAGGTTCCGCCGGACGCGCACCCAAATGCAATTTGGTGCTCTCTAGCGGCGACAGCGGCAACGGAGGCGGGGGGCCAGTCCCTCCGCATGGCGTCGGCAGGTACGCGCTATTTCGGGCGGCCTGAGTCACCGGTGCCCAGAGCCCTGTGCGGCCGCCACCGCCGCCACGCCGTTGGCGAAACAAAGGCAGCGGTCCCCTCCCCCCTCCCTTCACCCTTAGTCGGAACACGCTCTTGAGACACCACGTGGGCCTCTGAATTTCAGTGATCCCTTATCGCGCTTTGTTTGCTCGCCACCACTTCTGGGCCTCAGTTTTGTGTCGTCTGCGAACGGAGAAAGGTGGTGGCTGTGTACCGCAAGGACTACTTCTAGAACTCCCGTTTCACAGGTATGCTTTGTCGTTTAAATGCGAACATATTTAAAGTTCACTTTTTTGAAATTCTGAGTAACAAAAGCTGCTTCACTGAGACAATTATTTCCTAAGTAAATTATTAGTGCATTCAAATAGAGAAACGGCAGAAATATCTTGACGCTTGATATCCATATGTACTTTTTTTATTTTAAAAAATTAAACTCCAAATAAATCTTTGGAACTGGCGTATCTCCATTGAAATGGGCGGTGGGCTGTTGTCTGAGCTGCACAGCTGCATCTCGTTTCCAGGTCCGTCCACGTCCGGTGGAAATATTTTCAATCTGCGAGATTCAATAAATGGTAGTTACACACAATAATTGCCAGTTAGTAGTTTCAAACAAAACTCCATTAGTGCTGATATGGTCAGCCGCCGGGCAACTACCGGAGCGATCAGGTGCTAGTTAACTCGTTAAAATACTCAGCTGTTTGTTCGGCTTTCAACTAACTACTCTTGTTTGTGTGAAGTGTTCGTGCTTTTATTCTCTGTAGATCTTTACATTGTCTTTCTGCAATTGAGGATAAGCCTGAGTGTGGTCTATGCCTAATAAATTTTGTTCATTCGTCTAATTACGTTTACTCTGTTGCGTTTGTGTAGGAGGTTGTGTTGAAAGTACAGTTGGCGTAGGAAGTGAGGTTTATGGTGGCGATTTATGATAATTTTTGCGAAAAACATTTTGTTACATTGTCATGGTACATGCAGAATACTGTTGAATTAGTGCAAAGAAAGTTTGTACATCTTATTTAAAATCATAAATTGCATTGTGAAAACAATGACTGCGGTGGGCAAAGATCTGTGTTCATAAGATACCTCTAGCGATTTACTTTGCCTGACATCGGCTTTTATTTACATTGCTGTATTCACAGCGTTATCGTAGTTTCTAACAACCTACTAAAATAGAGCTTTCCTTCCTATGGGCCCTTTTCACAGACTTTCCTCATTCCGAAGGCAGAACAATTGGACGCGCATTTATAAAGCTGGTGGTTCGCCTATGGAACGCTAGAAATCCAACCATTTCGACGGGGCTCGTATCCCAAAACCCCTCTCGTCGGACACTCCTCGCTTCGACCCGCTAAACCGCAGCAGATCTCGCAGCGTGGCGAGCCCGTCGCCGCCTCCGCCCTCGGGGACGATGCATTATTCATCTTGCTGTGCCGCTGAAGAAATCCCGCGAATCTCTGCCGCAAGCCTCGTGTTGCCCTTGCCGCATCCGGTACACCATGCATCGCCCTTTTCGCCCCCTCTTGCTCGGCCCCATCGTGACGCCACCGGTTCGCCTTTCCTAGCGCTCGCTGAGCACGCCTTTCGCCCTTCCCTGTCCCCGCGCCCTCACCGTAAGCTTGGCCATCTCGCGCGTCTCGAAGGGGCAGTGTTCTGCCGTAACGGCCACTCGGTTTATATAACAGCCGCGTCGTCGGGCGACGTCTCTGCCTCGGCTTCTACGCCGCTCGCACCCGGCGTCGCCGTCGCCCCGTCTGTATACTCGGCGTTACGCCCGCAGGCGCCGGGCGGCCACGCGCCGCCCCTAACAAGATTCCCAACTGTTTCCGAAGTTTGGTCGTGGCGCGCGGATACGTCCCGGGTAGTTCGTTACGGCCGGACGGGCCTGTCGCCCCGGAAGCGCCGCGGCGCTGGGCTTAGGCGACGGGCCCGTCCTCGCCTCCCGCTTTGAAATAATAGAACGGAATGGAGGTTTAAAGAGTTAGAAAAGTTTGATCTCAACGGGACGTTTTACGGGTGCCGGGTGCGTGCTTTTAAACTTCGGCAGACGACGACGGCTTTAACTACGTTGTCCCTCAAGGACGTGAGTGGGCGTGTGCGGGCTGGATGGCCGACCCACACTTTCGGTGGCAAGGCTCGACAAGCTGTAATGGCGATGTCAGTTTAGTGGGTTCGTAAATTTATCGTCTCCAGCTCTTGTTCCTTCCCAATGATTAATTCCAGTGACCGTAGTCTTCTCCTTTCAATAACTGAAATTCAATAATTAATATGTATTGGCAACAGTTTCTAAATTATTTGGTTTCTTAAGGGGAGAGTTTGAGCTCTCCGCACGAACAGAAAATTCTCGCGTGTGTTCGGGAAGGAAACCCTCAATGTACTCTTAAATCCGTTTGATTCATTTGTTTATAGTATTTTACAAACCGCAAATATTTTCAATTTGGTACCAACTGAATAAGTTGTTTGCGTGGATACAACCGCTCTGCTTCCGCGACGGCTGTCCCGCCGGCGTTAAGGTCAATTACGACGCGTTGTGAGCTCAAAGGTCGCCCACGCGACCCCGCGCCGACCCGACGACTTAAATCACGCGGTATCGCGGCCTAGCATCACGCAGAGGTCGAGCGGACCCAACGCGCGGCCGGGCGTTACGATCCATAACGCGAGCCGGTTGGGTGGGCGGCATGGGGCTTCCCACCGCCATGCGGCGACCTCAGAGCACTCAATTTGCAGTCCGTTAGTGGCGGCCGGCAAAGTGGCCCGTGCCGTTTTACGACGCTGTCTGCAGAAGGGCCACCCACCCACCCTCTCGCCGGGTCGCAGCTGCAGGTGAGACAGGCGAACGAGCTCTATGCGAAAGGCCGCGATGGCGGTGGCCGACGGTACCGTTGCCGGACTTGCGCGCTAGGTATATGACGCGGGAGGGAAGATCCAAATAATAATTGCTCTTCAGTTTTGATGGATCGAAATGGAAGTTCATGCTTTAACGTCCTAAGTGTTGGACCCATTATTTACTTTGCAACATGGAAATATTTGTTAAATTCCATTATTTACGAATTTGTTGTATTGTATTTTAAACATAGAATTTAATTCTAATGATAATAGTTCTAATCTACTGCGGCTCGTAGAAAAAAATTGATTTTTATTCACCTACTCTTTGTAGAATCTATTGTGATTTAGAAGTTCATTTCTGACGTGTAATTACACCATAGTAGCATGAGTTACTTTTAAATAGTTTACAGTACAAAAGTGCAAAACTACGAAAATTTAAAGAAGTTGGTATTGCAATTTTAGAATGCCAAGAAAAACTTCACTAGTTTATATTTGACATAGTTTTTCTTTTGCACTACTATCGATAGACAGCTACGCGTGATGTTATCGGCCGTATTTGAGCCGGTTGGATTGTTCCGGAAACATACGTACATAATGCACATGTGGTGTTTCTCCAAAGCGCCCGACGTGTCTGCTGCTCCATGGAGAGAGGGGCGGGCGGCAGAGGTGCATCTCGTCTACCACAACGTTCCCTTCTCCCGTCGCGCGGATGAAAGTGATGGCGCTCCCGCATCTCTCAGCGTGTCAGTACACAGCCCACAGAGATCTAAATGGGCTAAAAGCTGAGCAGCGCCGGGGAGGAGAAAAAACTGTGAGCAGTACACAATTACAGGGCTGAAGGGAAATGTAAAACCCTGTTCCGTGACGCCTGCTTCAAACGCGCGGACCGCGCACTCTGATAATGACGCTGAGCAGCGAAGAGTGCCACGTCGAGTTGCGGCGCGGGAGCTTGGGGAGAGCAAACGAGGTGCGGGGCAGGCCACGGAAATTGAATGAAACGACCCGACCACCGACGGGGTCGCGCGAAAAAGTTTATATTTTCTGGAACAAATAATCGCGGTCTCCCAACTCCTGCCCATCATGAGTCGCGTATTCCAGCTCCCATAGCGGTGCGCCTCGTCAGAGGGGATGGGAGGCGGGTTGTTGCCCTTGCAGTACAATGGCATGGGGAGTCGTTTTGTGTGCAATCATTTCTAGTGTAAGTAGGTCAGCAGGACGTTTTCGTGCTTCCGTGAAAGGGTGAGGTGACATCCATTTTCTTATTTATAGAGGAAGACTCCTGTTCAGGCAGCGAAATAGTTGAAAGGATGGCTGGGAGAGCATAGCATTATTGATGAAAATGAAACTGACAATGGAACATCGTCTCTTCTGTCGCAGTATTCTTTCGTCAGACAAGAATGTTCTGGAAAATAAATGACATACAATTCACAAGTATTGTTACTTGGCGAAAGAAACAAAGAGTATTGAAGTTGTCACAGTTACCTCTTCTCAAACGAAAAACAGCCCTTTCCTTACGAATTTCGTGGCCTTTAACTACGTGTTTCAATTACATGCAGTGCCTGGTACACACTGGGTCGAATTCTGAAAACGTGCAAAACGCTTCCTTCCGCACTCCTTGTCGTGACAAGGCGATCAGCCGTCTGGTATAGAAATTCTCAGCATTTCGTCCTCGCCTAATTTTCGCGGGAGTGGAGAATCTTTCCCCGAGAGCTGGTGCGATCTTTCGGTGGCGCTCCGCACTAATAGGCCAAGTTGAACTCGACTTCAAGGAACTTGCAAGAAGAAATGAATGTTTTGAAACCAGAGAAGAAAGAAATTCGCGCGGGTTTTAGGAGAAAATTAAGACTATCTCGAAGGCGCCAAGTTTAAAATGTATGATCTTTTCCTTTGAAAAGCCTTCAAAGAACATCAAACGCCCTGTTAAAAAAGACAAGGCGCCAAATTCGAAGTAATTTGGCCGGCAATTGTCAACAACTCCTTTTCAGTGCTTAATTGATGCTGATGGTCGTTGTTCCTTTGGGAAATCGGGAAAGAATTATCTTAAAGAGGTACAGCCGGTAGCGGAATAAGAGTATCGCAAACGAGTTTATTGCGTGGATATCTACCAGAAAGTTGATGAATAGTGAATATCACACCTTCGTGTGATGCCTAACATAGTTTTACATGTGGGGTGAAGTATCTAGTATTGCATCGTTTGTGTATGCGGTAAAGCGGATAGTAAGGGAACAATAAAGCCATTAAAAGGCTGTATATCACGTTCCACTACAACATCGAATGCGACTTGTGTTTACAGCAACCCGTGCTAGCCACGACCTCACACCTCGCTCCCTAATAATTGAATACAGTATTAACATGCATCGCCATCGATAACATCGCCTTATTTTCTCATTAATCGTCTCTGCCTGGAGCGTTTCACCTATTTGTGTGCGCTCCCCTTGGCGGGACTGTTAGCGGTCGACCGTCGCTCCTCGCGCATTACGTGCTCGAATCCCCACGTAACACCGGCTTGCGGCTTGTGCGTAATGGCGGCGGGGAAAGTAAGTGGGATGAAGCGGCGAGCGCGGTGTGGAGTCCGCAAAGAGCTGGTGCTGCGGAGGAGGCGGAGGAGCCGCAGTGCAGCCTGGCCGATAAGCGGGCCGAATCTCGGCGTAGATATGAATCTATTATTGGCCATCGGCTTATCGAGCGAGCGCCTGGCCGGGGAGGCTGGCGCACGCGGCCGCGGCAGCGGCGCCGAGGCCCCAGCTCATCCGATTATGAATTTACTTCGACGCCCCGGAACAAGCGCCGCTTCTCGGCCGGACGCCGCGAGCCCGCGCTGCGCCCGCCCGCCCGCCCGCAACCCAGCCCCTCGGGCTTGATTAATTCCGAGGACTCGCCGCTAGCCGCCAGCTCCGTCTGGGCAGACGGACGAAAGCGGGGAGGGGCAGCCGTGGGCGCCCTGGGCCTGCTCCGTTTGCTGCTACTCGCCGATTGAGTGATCCTCTCGGCACTGCGTAATTGGATTAGTTACTAAAATCACTTGCGTTGCCTGTTAGTGCTCCGTTCATTCGTGAGTGCTTGGACTGAAAAGAAATGAATTTGATAGATCTAGTTATTTCGCAATTTAATTTTAATGAATGCTGAAATTATTTTCACGATTACCGCAGCTTAACGTTCTTGCATTTCTCCCTTTTTTGGGGTTGCTTGTTCTCATCAATATAATTTATGTCGAAGGTTTTACATTGTCTTTATCAATTAATGAAAACGCGTATGTTGGTATTAGAGTACGTAATGATAAATTTAAGTAAAACGTGTTTGAATGCAGCTTAATAATGCGAATGGAGATTTTCCCTGATGGCAGGGAAAGCTTTTCTGAAAGACGTAGTAGCTTCATTCTGGTCGTTCGTGTGCCCTCATTTGCAGGATTACTCGCCGCTTTTGTAAAGCATGTATGTGAAATAGACAAGACTGGACCTGGCAGGTGAAAGCCTAACACGAGCTTACGGTTTACGGCTGGTATTCATTGCCGTAGACGTACAGTTTTCACGATGCTCTATTTACTAGGACCATCAATACAGCCTCATCCCCTTTTCGCCAATAAAAGCAGTTGATTCGCTGGAAATGCCCTCGACCTACAGGAACTTACTTGACGAGAATAGAACGTGTTTCCCCTGCCGTGACGGGATGAAACGCTGCTCGCTTGGCTCTGATGGCGCCGCGCGGGGACTAGGCGGCTCGAAAGGGACATTATGGATCCTGTAGACAAGGCTCGCTGATTACGGTGCGCACGCGATTCTGGGTCGGTGTCTGCGCGCGTGCTGTCGTCGCGCCTCTGGGACCACCTGCTGGGCAGCAGCACTCGCTCATTCAGCACGAATGGCCCTGCCGTATCTCGTCTTGTTCGCCTTGTAGTCGCCTCTCGGGCGACATGGTCGTGAAACATTTCCAGCCGCTCTGGCCATGCCTGTTGTCGCTCACCTCGAGCGTCACGCCTTCGCCCCTTCCGGCTGCTCGGTCGGCGTTGCGTGATCGCCTTCGTAATCCTATCCCCCATTCGCACCATTTCCTGTACCGCGTGCCAATCTCGAGCCACCAGGTTTGTTATTCACGAGCCATCTCCCTCTCGTCCGTCCTGTCTCGTCCCGTAATCCCTCACTCCACATGGCCTGCATCTCGCTCAGCACGAACGACCTGTCGTCCTCGCAGCCACCGCCTCCAGCGCCGTCCGTCCGTCCGCTCGCGCGTTATGATTTGAGGAGACAAGGCGCAAATCGGCGTTAATTCAATTACCCCCGGGCGCGCGCGACACGGCGTTAATCGGCCGCCCTCGTCCCCGGAGACGCCCGGCGCTGCGCTGCGCCGCACCGCGTCGCCGCCGCCGCCGCCGCCGCCGCCGCCGGCGCCGGCGGCGGCAGCAGCAACCGCGCGCGCGTTTGCCTCTGCCGCTGCGCGCGGGTCAATACGCGGGCGCGAGCGAGGGAGCAGGCGTGCGCGTGGGGAGGGGCTGCGGACGCCCCGGAGATAATTACCTCTATTCAGCGCCCGAGGGACGTTGCTGCAGCTGCCACCGGGATTTGAAAACCGGACGCAACCCCACGCGGACCGCCACGCCGGGAGCCCCGGAACCCTCTGGGCGCGCCCCAGTGTCCTCTTGGGGCACTCGTGCACAACGGGCACCCCGCTGCATGTGCGTGTGATGAATTCCTTTCCTGATGACGCCTGGCACACCACCCGCTCCTGTGTCAATCCTGTTCGGGCAACCCTTGCAATTCTGAGTCACATTTTGGACAGTTATTGCATTTTTATTTTGATCGATTACTTTGCACTTCTGTCATCTTCGTAAAAATGAGTATTCTGCGTTTCTTTCCATAATGACAAATATTTAAAAATCGCTTCTCCAGTCTAACAAAGTAAAAAATTATTTCTAAATCATGCAAATTAAATACTAAAAAAATGGGATTTAGATGTTTCTTTAGCTGCTTCAATTGTATCTTTTAAACTAATTGGTATTCTTAATGAACATCATTCGACTATAAGGAAGATAATATTTTTTTACTTTCGATACCCCTCATAATCTACTCCATCGGTATTTAAGTTCTCCAATGTTTGATGCAATTTCTGAATGACAGTTTTCTTCCGTGACGTCCAGCCTCCCATTTGCTGCGAGTGAGCGCCCCACTTAAGTTATCCCAGGACAAGTCGGCGGACCGCTCCTTTACTTCCACTTTCGTGACCGCCCTGTGCCAGTCCGCGCCTGCATTCGCCCTGGCGCCACTGGCGCCGCTTTAAGCCGAGCCGCCCTCGCGCGTATCTCCATCTTCGCGTGACCTGTCGACCGACCTGTTGCGAGAGCGGTCGGCGCTTATACTTCCTGTGTGCGTTGGAAAGTTGACGTGAACAGGCAGTGCCCTTGCTCACTTCAGGAAAGCGCTCCACTACAGGGGAGCAAATTGTTTTCGAACTCGATTACTTATCGTGCTTATTTCATTTTGGTGTTTCCTCTTGGCCCGGGTACGTTTGTTGAACGTGCTGCGTTACAATATTCAGGAACTTAATGGAGACTGTCCGAGTCGTTTCCGAAAATGGATCTGTCATTTTTAATGTTGGAATGTGTCGGCGAGTTAGATTTAACTTGCGCAAACGTCAAATATGCTAGTTCATTAATGGTGACTTTGGCAAACGTGCTGGATGACTTCTGTGACAAATGCTTTTTGCGCAAGAAATTTAACAGCAATTGCTTCTTGTTCGACTTGCCTCCCCCCCCCCCCCCCACATGTAATCTAAGCATTTGTTTCAATAAAACATTTTGTTGCATTACTTAAATTAATTTTACTCTTCCATATAATGCGTATATGCATATTTTTAGTTTTTGTTGCGTCTTATCAAATGTGGACGGCTTGCTCATTTTTTCTGACGTTCCTTATCTACGTCAGTTTTTATTCTAATCCAACTGTAATTGTTGGCAAATGTAAGGATTCACAATTACAAAATTCAATCTCGGCTGTGTATGCTTTCCAGTCCCGAGCATAACCGCATAACGTCTTGGTAGATATCTTAATTTCTTCGATTCGCGGCAACTTTACATATTAATAGTTTACGGCGTTCCTCCCTCACTTCACACAAACACGACCGCACGCAAACGACTCGATTTCGGCGCGCATTCTACAGCGATCGGGAGCCACGCTCCCGTATCAACCGGGTAAACGACCTTTTGATGTCGTCCCCCCGTTTTGTGAAAAAATGAAAAAGCGTACCACCTGTTGCTCCCGTGACCTGACAGCGTCGAGGCGGGGCATGGGGGCGGGCGATTTTTTGACGGAGAGGGAGATTTATGCCTCCTTTAAGATTACCATCAGGACGACGGCTCAGAAGAGGGGGGAAGTCGAATAGACGATCTTGTGTTCAAAATTACGAAAGAATATACACGATGATGCAGGTTCTGTTCAATGATGTTGAAGAGAGCTATTCTGGTACGTGTCATGTCTATTTGAATTGAGTTCATAGTGATTTAATGTATTTGTTGTATGTGTAACAAAAAAATACACTTATCACTTGGTACGACCACCCGCTGTTTGAGTCCACCTGTTTTGCGATATTGCCTAAACGATGTTTTAATAAAATTTCTGTTGGTCTGTGAATTATCAAATATTGCCTTGCGATGACTTCCATACGGGAGTGCCTATCTTACCATGATCTTGTTCGCGCCTCATCGGAACGTTGACATCTTCACAGGCGGCGGCGCCTCAGTCTCCATCCACCGCCGCCGTCTTCGCCACCGAGGTTAGCGCCGCCGTTAAGCCGTCGCATTAACGTCAATTGTCTGTCTTACGGCGACGGCGGCGCCGACTGGCGGCGCGCCAGAAGCTGCTGTTGCGGCGGCCGCGCGCCGCTCGTATGAAACGCGCTCCGGTTGCGCGCTGAATGCCGCGTGACGGCTGCCGGCCGGTGCGTCGTTCCGCGGCGCGCCGAGCCTCGCGGCGGCCCGTCACCACGCCACGCCACGCCACGCCACGCCACGCCACTTGCTCTGGGGACCCCGTTACTGGAAACACGATGCTTCGGCCGCGCGGTGTCATACGTTGGAAACGTTATGCCTGCGCGTAATTCGAGGCCGACGCGGTAGTTCATCACTTACATCGAATCGCATCTTCAAGACCGTTTTCTCTAGAATTTTGGAAGCTCCGTGACATTTATTTCTTAAGACAGCTTTCCTCAAAATTAAGATAAGTTAGTGAGGAAATTGACGTTGAAAAATTAACAAGTGAATATCGTTAGGTAAATTATACAAGTGATGTAAGATTTGTGTCCATAACGAACTGCGTGAATATGCAAATATTATTCTGCGGGCTTTGACCTGCATCGATTTTCTTTTAACCCGTTGGGAATATTCTGTTATTTATTCCAAACATAATGAACTTAGTACTTGAGTAAAATCGCGTCGTACAAATGTGAAGAGCAACATTGAACGAGCGTAGACCGATGGTAGATGAAATGGAAATAAATTTCAGTTATGTTTGCATTGAGGCTGTGAGCGATGAAGATTGCTGCCGCAAGGAACCTTGTTGGGAATACCCTTGACTCCTGAGTCAAGGTCAAGGAGCGAATTTTTTTACGCCTTGCTGCCTAGAAGAATATGCCACAAACTTTTAGCCAATAATTGCCCCTAACGAATTTGTCATTATATGTGCCTTTGCTGAAACTGGTTGGGAATAAATTGTCGTTCATTCTTGTATTTGTTAGAATGGTACGTTTGAACTACTTTTTGCATTTTGACATGGAACCGGCTAAATTCATCTGCATCCCCTATTATCAATTTTGTTGATTTAATACAAAAGTGTGCTGGGTCAGCTATTATTGCTCAGTTTGTGTGTGTATTCATAAATACGCGGTCTAAAATTCTTATCACGAGATTGAAATATATTAGCAGAATTTGCGAGAGTTTATCAGAAGGCAATGGCGATCGGAAATACTTATTTTTTTGGAGATCATAACTTGCTGAAGGATTTCGAAGAGAATGTAAAATATCGTTGGTGACGATAGCTGTTGTTCGAATTATGCTTAGTGTGTATATGACAGTTAAATGTTTCTGGACACACCCTTGTTACGACAATTTAGGTATTCAACCCCTACGCGCTCGAGCAGCGTTGAAATATTGACACCACTTCGTGTCCCGCTGATGACTTGGCAGTATCTCCGGAAACTCAGCGAACGCATATCAGATCTGGAGCAAAAAATCCCTCTGGCGCTATTGGACTCGCGCACCGAGTTTATGCCGCGGTCTGGTCCAAATCTGCCATAAAATGACTGGCACGCTGGATTCGTAGGGATTATGCTGCTTTTAATTGCCCTCGAACGTGGTGCGCCCAGCTGCGTAATGCGAGCCCGCGCTTTTTCCGCGGTCGCCGCACGCGCGTAAACAAAAATCCTCTGCGGCGCGTTTTGTAGCGGGGGAATACCGCGCGCTTACCGATCTTGCCGCGGCGGCTGCAGGCTATTTGTGAATGTTGTATTACTGCTTTCTCGCTACATTATCGAGTGATTTTGATTGGGAAGTCTCTTTCCTTCGTTTTGGTTTTCGTTTTCTTGTGCTCTTCCCAAGGGATCAAAGACCGTAATTGAATATTAAACTGTAGTTTTTTAATATTAATTTTCGTTCTTTATGAAACATGACTGGTGTATATTCGTTCCCAACTTTCACACGTACGTATACCGCTTAAAGAATAAGTAATAACTGTTATGATTGCTTCTTGGTATTGTGTATCATATTCAGCCCGTAGTATTTCGCAGAGACGCGTCGTTGTTGAAGTACCGTGTAAAGCTGTAGCGAAGGCGGTAGAAATCGCGTGGAACTTGTGCTCAGTAGCTGTCAATTTCGAAGTTTCATCTCTCACAGTATAAACATTTTTGTGAATTTGCCTAATAATTTTATCATCTGCTATTGTGTGAAAAACCTATGCATTGCAATGGCACACTTAGCAGCAGCTGGCGTTACATTTAGGTCCTCTTCATTGCCGTTCTGATCGTTCGCTATTCTCCATCTTGCCTGTTGGAATCGTCGATAGTTGGCAGCTCGAGCGACGACAGGTGTCAGTATGCGTGCGACAGCTGACAATCGGGCAGTCAATCGAAGAATCTCGTTAGGCGGAACGGGAATTCGTTGCGTGGTAAGCGCGCGTAGTAGTTGCTCATAATTCATTGGGCACGTTAATGTGGAGGCGTTCGATTTGGATGGTCCATGTTTCTGCAGTTTTAAGGTTTGTTAGGGTTGAATCGATGTCGATGTCAGTTGCTGTCAGACCATTAGATTTCAACAGACCTTATCGGATTGCCGGTATAGAAAATATTAAGCCTCTTGTGATATTCTATATTTCTCTAATTTTTTTACGTAAGTTGGAAAGGATTATTGCAGCAATTCCTTTTTTTATATTCGATGATAATGAATGTTTTTATATACGTTTTGTATCGGTCAATGAGCATAGAAAGTTCCTGGAACCGATGCGAATTTTAGGTCAAAGGCACGTTTTTTCATTTCTTCAAATAAATAATTTGTACAGTTGTTAAATTAAATATTGTTTGCCGTTTTTCTTATTAAGGCGGGTGGGTGGATGAGTGGGTGGGGCAAGGTTGTTGGAAGCGGCTTCAATCTCCAAAACAATGAGAGAGGAAAATGCTAATTAAATAGAGCCATTGTGCTGGCGGTGCGAGGCGAGGCAGTAGCAGTCGGGAGCTCGCGGACTCGCGCTGCGAGCGGATTTAAAATGGAAATTGTCTTAATAAAAGTGAGCCACCCCAGGGCCGAGCACAAGGCAGCGGGGCAGGCCGTCCCGTCGCACGGCGATTCCGCTGCACGAGTGCGGTGGCCCCTCGGAAATTTCCAGGGCAGCCGAGCAGTCACCGCGTCTGAGGAATGAATGAGATAAAAGACACACTCGCTGTGATGCCAGAAATATGGATATCGAACTATTAACAGTGAAAATAGGTTTGGTGAGTTGGAAAACAAATGCACGTTGAAGTTTTGCGGTAGCTACTAGGTACCGCCAAACCCTCTACAGTGTACCGACAACGTTTACTGCTTTGGCACTTGGCAAAGACGCCAACGAACCATGATTCTGTTTCTTGTGTGTTTGATTAGGCCTTTTAACAAATATTTTTGGTTGATCACCATTGGATCCTTTAGACATTAAGTAATATTAACATTTCACAGTTACATAATCTTAATATTTATTTTTAATTGTAAATAAAGGATGCTGAATTAATTTAAAAGCAAGAATTCTGAATATCCATACAATAATTCAACTTTGTATTTTTGGAAGCGTGAAGTGTCCTGAAATGCTCTCGTTTTTCATCATCGAACGGGGCTGCCAATGTATTAATTGTCTCCTACGTGTATAATGGAACACGGACTATTTATTCAAAAAGATAAACACATGTTGCATTCCTTTAGAGTTCATGCTCAGTAATTGATTTCGTGATGTTTAACGTGCAGTGTTTTGTCAGAGCGTTCATGGGTTCTTTTGATGTCTTTGTGTGACTATTAATGAGATCCGTTGGATGATGTTCTACTAGGCGTGAGCATTATTACATGTTTATTTTTCAAGAAATAAACTCATGACTTTCATTGCTAATTCAACTGGGTGTTAACTCACCTCTTAATGGCGAAAGTCGTATTGGAGTTACAGGGCAAAAGAACATTCCATGATCAACTTGCGCTCATGTGCATTTGCTCATTCGAGGTGAATGTGAAAGTAGTCCATTGCGCACAAACACACTCCACAAATTTGTCCGCGGTATTGTCGATAACTATTAGATTTTAGTAGAAAATCTCCGTAAATAAATAAAACAAACTTTCCACGCAAGTCGGACTAAACTCAGCTTTACCGCGAAATATAAATAATTATACTAATATTACTAACATTGTGGTTTATGTAATCAGTTTCAACTTCATATTTTGAAAAACAAATTGTAGTGTAGTAATTTGTCATACTTGCAGTGGAATTGGAATTCAAGTTTTCGCTTTTTTTAGTTAATGACTTTCTGGAATATTCCGTTTTAGAACTAATTGTTTGCACGTCTTATACAATTTCTTACAGTACTAAATGCTTAGTTGTGAATGGCCTTTAAGTATAGGTCATATTTTATTATTCTTTATCTTTGCATGTGTTCTGATGACTATGACTTTATATTTTTCTGTGGCAATTAAAAACAAAATTAATCAAAATCAATCTTAAATATTTTCGCTTCTGATCTATTTATTGGTTCACTGCATACCGACCTGCCGAAACTGTAGATGAATCATATGAATTTCTATTTCTTTGATTTCTTTGATACACATGTAACACCAGTTTATGTCTGCAGACCCACTTGCTGTGGTAGGTTAAAATGGATACTCTGAAAAGACCCCTTCCACTGCGTTGTTATCATTTACTATATTCATTGAATAATCAACCAGATTTAAGTACTATTAACAAAATATGTTGTTGCAAACTTAATTCTTAACCCGTGATATTCCCTGCTGGCGAGCTTATGTTTCTTATAGAATGACCTACAGTAAAAATATTAATGGAGATGGTCAATATATACTAGTACTCGGAGTAGACAATGATTACTGAGATACCCATGGCGCGATTCCATGCCCGCGAAGCGCGGAAGTGCTCTATGTGAGGAATAACAGTTGGTTGCATCGTTCTCGAAACGAATTCGGGAGTCGCTTGAAGTGTAGATTAGTAGTCTAAGTTATTGGATCATTCTATCGTCACCACCCTTTCGCATGCTCCTTTGCACGTCTCAGCATTCTCCATAATTTTGCAAATAACTCCTAAAAGTTTTACTGTCGTTTGGAAACTATGTTCAATGTCTTTTGGTATTCGTAGATAGCACACAGTTCGAGGTCATTGTTCGGTGGCATGAAACTTCGGCAGGTCTCCTTCATGGGACCTCTGGAGTTCCTATTTTGAGGTGAGCTCGTACGTTTTAAGGTGCGTGCCTCGTCGACCACTCTACAATCTGGCTGTGTTCTCTTCCTAGTTGGCACAGAAAGAAGACGGACTCATTTGTTGTTTTTGTTCGTGGCCATTTCTTCTGGTGACCCTTGTTTTTGTTTGAGAAGGGATTTCTCGTAGCGTGCGGGCGCCAGTTTGAACCGTCGTTTTGGTGGGTTTGGAGCCGCTAAACTGTGGATCATCGAATTTTTTGACAAAATTATTTCGGCCAATATCCGGTTTATATAAACAACGTTGATTTTTTTTAGTACATTTACATTGTTTTGAATGAAGATGTGAATTCAGCATTTATTTGGATTCTGGAAAGTTATGAATTGGTATATTTCAATTAAGTGCAGTAGTCTCTAAAAATTCAACCACTTTTCTTCCAGTTTTTCTTTGCTCGTAGTTGTTTGTAAGAACATATGTTGATGACTTCATATTGCTTTAACCCACTTGTGAAAGACAATTACTGTGAACATATATTGTGAGAACTCACACAATCAAAATTTAATTACGAAACTCCAGATTAAAGCAACACAGTCATGTTAGAGATTTGACGACTGCGTTGCGATACAAAAGGCAGTTAACAGCTCTGTAGGATCTATGCGGAATGCGGCGGGCGAAGCAAGCGGCGTAGCTCGGAGGCGCTGCTAGATGTGTTCGCGCGCGCTTATCCCGCTGAGGTCGCAGGGGCCCGCTCGCCTCCCGCCGCCGCGCCGCGCGAGCTGTCTCGCTGGGAGCTGTAAGCGCAGTCGTTTCGAGCGTCACACGCACTTAACCTCTCCTAAAAGCCTTCAAGTCGAGTTTCTTCTTCGGCCCCGGCGGTAAAAGCCCCGTCGCAGACTGCGCGTTCGCTGCTCGCTCGTCCGCCGAGGCTCTGTCCGCACCCTTCTCTTCACCGTGCCCCGCCCTTGATCCTGACCGCGCCCCGACAACTTTTGCGCCTTCGTACTTTTTGCTTCTTAAATCCACTTTCTTCCCTGTGAAGTTTGTCTTATAAGCTTCACATTACTGTTTGACTCCTCGTTCAACACTTTATTTCATGACTGTCTCCTCTACGTTTATCATAGCCCCTACGCCAGTCCCATGTGCATGCCCATTACTTCAGTTAAGGTTTTTTTCTACGCGGTGAGACACGGGCCATCAGGCCCGCTTTTCCGTCTGACTACGCAATTTCGCTACTTTTACCGTTAACGGTGAAAGGAGGTATTATCTCGGACGATGAAATAATTTTGAATTTTGCTCACAGGCTACTTTTAGTCTCGAGATTCTTTTACATTCAGTAAATTGACTGCGTGAGACAGCCGGCTTTACCTCCCCTCTAAACGAAGGCGTTCGAAGGATTCGCTCTTCAAAATCCGAGGCTTCGATCGGGTTTGGACTCGCAAACGTGGGTATAAGAGCCCGATAAGCTAACAGTTATACTACCAATTTGTCTGCCTTGCTTAAACTATTGACTTACCTCTCCCCTCTTTTCTTAATTTCCACCAAAAATTCTTCTGAATTTTGGATAGCCTTTTGCATACGTACCCTTTGTGCTATTCCCTCCTAAACTCGTCTTCACTTCTTGTCGGCACGCCCACGAGCGGCTGGTATTAATTTTCTTAGACAACGGATCGCAGCGTTTTCTGAATAACGAGCGAAAGAGAATTGAGGAGTCTGGAGATGGAAAAAAACAAGAGCTACCGCCCTTCCTCAGGCGAAAGAAGTACGTTTCCACGGAATTTTAATTAGAAATAGCGAAATATCCCGTGTCTGGGAGCCATCTTTTGAGCTCGGGACTGTTTTATAGAGGGTTAAAAGTTCGCTGCCGCCGCCGCCGCTTCCATTGCCCTCACGTCGGGCGGCTGCGAGAGCCGAGACGAGTCGCGGACTCGAGTCGATATCCTCACTGAACTCGAGGAGCCTTCAAAGGAGCAGCTCGACGGACAAAAGAGAGTGTTTGCATCCCTCGCCGAGCGCCTGGGGGAAAATTAATCGCTCCCCCGCCAGCGCCGCGGGAGACGGGCGAGGAAGGGGTGACGTGCGCAATTTTTCACACGCAATGCGACCCGCCACGTCCAGCGCAATTACGCCGTATCGGCGGGGGCGACTGGAGGTTTTGTTGACGGGGAGAAGGCGACCGCCGCGACACACCTCACTGCCTTATACCTCATCGCAAATATGTCGGCCCGTTGCTGTTCCGCGCGAAGAAACACGGCGATACTCCGTCAATTACGGCGAATGTATATTTCCTTAATGATATATTCAAAATTGTTTTAAAAATGTTAAAATATAACTATTTTTTTTACAAAGGCAAACTAAGCATGGGCTTTAATATTTGTTCGCAGAAATACCCAAATTACCGTAAATATAACTAATTGTATTTCTGCTTGCTGTTGTGAAATCAAAAATGAAAAGTTTTTATTCCTAACATTGTAACACATTTTTCTCCTAACTTTGGTCATTCGTAAAATTTCATTTCGTGATGTTAAGTATTTGTCTCGCTGCATTGTGATTCCAATCTTATGTTATTTTTCAAGTTAATTAGGTTTACAAGTTACGTATGATAATAGGTTGACAGTTTCAAAATTGAAGTCGTGGATCCGCGCGCCCGCGTTAAGTAAAATAACCCTTTTTCTATTTTAGAATATTCTCTATCCTTTCCAACTTGGTACACCACCACCGGTAATTACATTACGAATCATTCCGCATTTGAGCTAGGCGCGGAGATATGGGCGTAGTCAGCATCTTCGCGCCGACTTGCCGGAGGCGGGTGTAATGTCGGCCGGTGCGCTCGCGAGGGTCGCGACATTTTTCAGCGGCGGGGGCGTGGGTTATCTGCGCAGCGGCGGCCCGGCTCGGCCGCGACCACTTCTCATCCGGCCGACGACGGGCCCTAATGGGCGATGCCGTCGCACGGCCTCTCGGGCGCGCGCAGCCTTCGTCGTAAAGGGCTGAAATACAGCGCCCTCCCTCGCGCCGAGCTTGCCCATATATCCTAATCAGTAAAAACGCGGATTAATGATGCGCGAGATATCGGCGCGCCTTCGTTGCCGTCGTCCGTCCACTTGCTGGCGTCGCCGTCGTTCGGCGAAGGGCTTCAAGGACGCCCCAGAAGGACTGTTGGTCAGTTTTCCTTTTTGTTGTTGCCACAATCAGTTAACTCGCGTGACACGACCCATCAATAACACGATTTTGATAAGACAGACGTGTAAGTAGTCTCTATTTGAAATAAAGTGGTGATCTCCCATCGGCTTCCACAACGATTCTGAAGTGTGCATTCAGCGGTGGGTCCGCTGGGAGGGTGCAGGCGGGCGGGCGAGCGAGCGAGCGAGCGGTCGGCCGGCCGCGTGGGGAGCGATCGCGCGCGAATTACTTTTCGTCGCCGGGGGCGCTGCGCTTTATTTACACAGCCCGATGTGGCCGACGTGAAACAACAATTGCAGCAGTGGAAACCCTCATTTCTGTTCGCCCGACGTCCTACGCGCACCTGTTATCAAAGCGAAAAACCCTAGCGGTTCGTTCGAGGCGGGGGGGGGGGGTTATAAAGGGCTATAAAACAACTCTTCAGTGTGATGCCTGCTTCTCTTGCCCCCTCACTGCCCTTCCTTCGTGTGTGTTGGAGAGGTATGACCGAAGCAGCAGAGGATCTGGTTTCCGAGAGGCATGAAGAGCCACCATAGCGGAAAACGGTTACAGGAGACCTCGTGATGTGTCATTATTTCCAAAAGTTTCAGGAAACAGGAACCGCCACGAATACAGATAAGGCCATCCCATTGATCGATCAATGGTCGGTAGCTTTTAGTGAATATGTTAAGAAAGTGTACGAATAAGAACATTTTAATTAAGGCAAGCATGACTGCGTGTAAGGAACATTAATTGTAGCAGAATCATCTGCGGATGGTGGAAAAGTGGTGCGAACTAGGGCTATGCAAAATAGTTACTCATGATAATCAGGCGACTGGAAACAAGAGGCGAATATGTAGTTGGATTTGCAATAGATACTTCTATTGAGAATTGCATTTATTGCACCGATCATCCAAACGTAATTTCTGTTCTTAGTGGTGAATTCATATTATTTTAACATTTTGTCCCAATTGTCACATCTAGCAGGATGTTTTGTCATTATGAATTTAATTTTTCACTTCATTGTGACATGACCTAAAGGCTGTAAACCAATAGACCCTGCCGTAATGTAAAATAAATCCATTGAAAACGTAGGTACCATGTATATATATGAAATATTCCGGTTCGCTTCGTATTAACATGCATTACAAAGCGGAGTAGCACTTGCGTTTATTCACACAAACAGTAAAATACTGTTGAATAATAACACGCAATACCTCCCGCGAACGGGTGTATCCACATCAATATGCTAATTTGAAACCGTGCCCCCGTAACGCCGAGAGAATAGGAACATTCTAGTACTGTGGTGGCCGTAGACGCCAGGCACCGGGCTCGCCCAGTCGCAGCGCCGTGCGAGCGCTCTGCCCGTCGCCGTACGCACACGTCGCATGCCGCTATCGCACGCCCTTTTTACGACGGCGCATAAATTTTATCAGTGCGCTTTGCCGCACCGGCGCGCACTTGCTCCAGCTTTCCCCACCCTCCTTCCGTCGTAGTACCCTAGGACGTTTTGTTTTTTGCCGCTGCCTTCACGTATGGCCTGCGCCTCTACTCCCGCAGTTGTATCTGTGGGAGTTCGTGTGTATTTCGTATTGGAAAGATTCCTTACTGTGCTTTAGGTGAAATGATTGGCGCTGAATCAAGAAAGATCGATTTCAGTTAGTACGATTCGCAATTTGTCAGCGCATCTAAAATTTGCGTGTTGTTTGAATGTGATGTTAATGAAGGGAAATTATACTGATGACTTGTGCACAGTAACCCCTTTACACAAGTACATGCATCAATTATTAAATAGACTGTCAACATCCCGCTGCATATATAAACTACACGTTAGATTCTGAATAACGGAGGAAATGTATGGGAAAAATTTTCATTGAGTTTGCGTGATTCTTGTCGGTTTAAAATGATTTTCAGCCTCGAATACATGTCATTCAGTACTGAAAAACGAAATGTTCATTCCTCCCCAAGAAACTCTTTATTGAAATGTATTCATCGCACATATAAAATTGTGTGAAAGGCCGTCTTAGTATTTTTCTGTAGTCTTCATTTAAGCTTTCGTGTTTCTCTTTCTACAAAATCCAGCCGTTAAATGTGTGCGTTTTAACTACTTCTTTCCCGTTGCAGCAAATGCCATTGGCGAAGTACGCTTTCGCCGTACTCTGAGCAGTCGTGTCGCGCAATCTGAGCAGTCTCTTCCGCCACGATGTCGAGATTCGCATCTGCCTTTGCTCTCAGACTACCGAAATTAAGACTGTTTTATAGCTCATAACGAGCGCAGTAGTTCCTCGTAAATTGTAGAGCAAGGATATTGTTTCTGTTGGCGTTGCTCTGGTCGGCCCAGCGTTGGCGTAGCTTTCGGTTTTCCTCTCCTGTCGTTGTTTGCTCTTTCCGTGCTTTTCGTAATTACGCATCCGGAAAATGGAAGAGAATACATTTCCATGTTTCCGGGTTAATAAATATCTTAATAGCGGCGCCAGTAGTTTTTAGGTGAGTTTTTAATATTTCGTCTCCGTTATTGTTTTAATTGAAATTAAAACTTGTAAATAAGGCACGTGGCCGTAAACTGTGTATATTGCAGTAGCGGTCACGGTGTACTAGTTGGAAGTCCAAACATTCTTCGTCCCGTCTGCAACACTGTTTTAATTTTCGTTAGTTATCGACCAGCATCATTTATTTCTTTACTTGGTCTCGTTGGGTATAATGGCATGGTAGTTGTTGAGTTCCTTATGTTACTTTGAAAGTGAAGGAGGATGCTACAAATTTTCGGGGAAAATGCTCGGATTCGATGTTGAAATGCCCTATATCGAAATAAGTGCCTTTTTTTCTAGAAAATTTGGGCCGGAGTTATTAATTAGGTAAACATTGAAATGTTTATAAAGGTTTGTTCTCTAGATAATTTGCATACGTCAGCGAAATAAGACGAAAAAATTGCACTTGTTACCTTATAAGCAGCTTATTTAATACAATTTATTGATTTTGTCTGACCAATCTAGGTACATATGTGTTGCACAACCTGTGGGTTAACAAACTGTCAGAATAGGTTACTGTGGGGGTGCTTGCGCCGCAGTTGTCGCCACCAAGTTACATATCAGGTCATTGGACGTTTGTTCCCAACTCGCCCTCGCCAAAGGAGTAACGAGGTCCGCGGCCCGCGATCGAGCGGGCGCGCATGGCGCGGCGCCGTGCCGCGTCGCGAGCCGCAGTGGCCGCGCCCTTTGAGCGCGGGCGGGCGGATATTGTCCCGCGCGCTCCGCCTCCCCCGAATGCCCGCGCCAGATTCGGCAGATGTTCCTGAATGGCCTTTGATAAAGTCGCAGCGCAGCCCGCCGGCGCTTTGCAGTCACACAAAGGAGGTACTGATATCGCGGGGGTTGCCGCAGCCACGACCGCCTCTCCATTAGCCCCAAGTCCCGCGAGGGACGGCTCCGATTGTTTTATTGTGGCCGCTTTCTGAAAACCCTGCGGATACGACTTGGCGCGAGACGTAGCGCATTCGGCTTCGTAAGTAGGCAACAGGGGATTGAACTATCGCTGCACTTCGCTTTACCTAAGTCAATTTATTTCACGTATCGTCCGTGGCTAAATTCCAGACATTGATGCGTTTTTATCACTTTGAGTATATGTAATCATCTTGACGTACTTTATTATTGTTGTCAGTCTATTCGATAAAAATCCTGTAAACTTTTCTTAATCAGCTCGTCATTAATTAAACTTGTCATAAATTAAGCTTGAGTATTGTGAAATTTGTCCTGTATTCTTCAGATACATTTTCATTGCTGAAACTTGTATTTTTACATCAGTATCATTAATTGAAAAGGGATTCAAGAGACGCAGGATGTTTCGGATTATAAATACTGAATACCTTCACGTTTAATATCGTGCAACTCGGTACTAGTATGAGGATTCATATTAGACATTACATTCTGAGACATTACTTCATATATGTGAATATGTTTGCATCTTAGATGTATTCACGTTGTTTGCTAGCATCATAGAAAGAAATGTGATCAGTTTCCATGATCGGAATTAAATAAAATCTGACTCGCGGTATCTCCAATTCTCTCCTTGGTCATTTTGTAATAAATTCATAGATTTTAGAAAGCTCCGACATTTCGCCGTGTAACATCTTCTGGTAAAAAAAAAAACTCTGGGTTCCAAGTTTCATTTGAAGTCGACCCTCCTACGCGGATATTACTTCTCAGAATTTTCCTCCGCCGATTTACGACCTTGTGCTCGTAGGGGAAAAATGTTCTGCAGAAAGATATGACGTCGACGACGTTCCCATATTTCAGAGCACTTATTCGTAAACATGAAAGTCGTTTCAGGGCCCGAGTGTTCGCAAAAGAGCTACGTACTCTGCTTGCGTCTCCCTCCAACCCCACCGCATCGCTCCTCCACCACCACCACCACCACCACCACCACCACCACCATCACCACACCTGTTGGCCTCCTCGGTGCGGAGAGAGTAGTGGCGACAGGCCGTGAACAGCTTGACGGATAACCCCTGGCTAGGCCGCTCCATGGATTCGTTCGGCAGGCGCTGTCGTTAGCTAGCGAGGCTCCACGAATCGTCTGAAATCAGGTGCTAAAGATGTCCCCAGGATTTCTGCGTGGCCGCCAGAAGAATCGCGTTAACTGGCATAAACACTCCGAAATTGTTGGCTGGGGGATCACGAGTATATAATAGTGCCAGCACAATGGTAGACTCGTGGATAAATATAGACCCTTTCTCATGAGATTAATTCGTTTTTGTTTTCCCTGGGGTGAGATGGAGAATCACGCTAAAAAGAAAAGAGAACACGAGATTTAATGTTAGGTTTTATTGCAAAGTATCGAACGTGTTAGTAGGTCATGGATGTTCTATCTTGGTGTCATTCCACGTTCCTTTTCACTGCTTGAACAAAAATCTGAAACTGCGCTGCATCTGCTTCTGTATTTACTGTATTCAGAAAGCGGGAAGGGGTTTTTAGGCAGCATTCATAACTCCCGGCTTGGGAGTACGCTAGTAGTGGCAGTGGTAAGGTAAGGAGGGGAGGCATCCTCCCCCACCCCCACGGCGCTGATTTATTTTTGTGGAGAGCGCAGCGCATCTTGTCGCCAACCGCCGGCGCGCGCATGCCCACACGTCTTTGTCGCGTGGCGGAAACTCGACTTGTTGACGCCTACGCGTTGTACAGATGCGCGTGGACCAGATGATTCGCTGCTCTGTTGAACGCGTGCCTTCATAGAATTTGCTGGCCGGACGGCCCAAAAGGGTTGCACGTGAACATGGTTGTATTTTCATGTAGTGGAATAACTGATACATACGCGTTGTCTCGTCGAGTCGAAAGGGTTTACGCAAAAAAATGTTTTTCGTTGTCTTCTACAAACCTCAGAGTGGATAATTAACTTTAAAAATAAAACATTAGGTGGGTGCTAGGTTGATAATCTTACTGGAGCACGAAATAATTGTGATTATTAACGTTCCTTACTTGATTTTTAGTTGCACTGAAAACTGCATTAGGCACGCAGAGATAGCAATCAGCGCTCTCAACTTCTGGTAATTTGAGTTGAAAATGAAGATGTGGTGGTTGTGCGCTAATAAAATATGAACGTCCTTTATATTTGCATTTCGTTAATAATTTAAAGAAATGTTGTGTTCCTTTGGGGCTTTTCAATGCATTTTTCATAATAGCAGTTTTACATTCAGCAGTACGCTCTGAGGAAGGTCACGTGTTGGCCGAAACGTTAGCCACCGAGATGCAATGCATCCCGGATAGCCCAGAAGATATAAACTCCGGCCGCGGCAGCCTACTCAATCATAGCATTTTACATAAGTTCACTATCGGTCGTTCTAGACTTCTTCGCCTACGACAAAAGCTTTTACGTTAATGTTTTACGTTGATGACAGATATTCTCTTAAATTATACGTTTACATTCTATTTGTATTAATCGCTACGTAACATTGTGAAGAGTTCCTGAACTTTTAATAAAGTACATTTAATACACGTATTTTTTAAGAGCAGTGCTCTTTCACCTTAATGTTTCAGTTATATAACTGAAGTTTTTCCCTCAGATGAATACAAAGTTGTTCTATGCAATACTTTACTTCTCCATACTGTAATTACGTACTCCTATACAATGTGAATACATGGAACGGTTTCCACCAGGCATTGCGTTAGTAGCTGCGGAATATGACTACAAAATTGTATACGTTGCCCCCATACAATTAAACGAATTATAAAAGGTGCACTTTGTGTATTTTTTTAAAAAATCTTCGTGATGTTTCCGGCTGTTCAATACATGGTAATGGAATCCCCGAGCAGCTTTGGAGGAGAAGGCTGCGCTGACGCGCCCTCGCTCCGTCGTCGGGCGATGATCGGAACGGCGGAGCACGCGTGGCCCTCCCGTCCCACCGCCCCACTCCCCGAGTTTTGCAGCGCCAGCCAAGAGCAGTTCAAAGATTTCTGGAGCTCCACATAGGCTGCCTAAGTGTCCACTCCGGGCGCTGTGCCCAAATAGTGAAAAACATGACGTATGCGAGCACGGAGATTCGAGCATGAAGCATCGCTCGCTTTTATGCTGCATGCACCATTTCCAACTTACAGGACGCCTTTCTTATGTTTTGTATTTGGGACCGCGTGCCTCGTTCGTTTTGCAAAACCAAAACAAAAGACGTTTCGTTGTTTCGGCACGGTTTGCGTGAGGCGTCTTCGGTTATACGTCTTCCCCGTCTTCCCTTACACTCCCGTCGACAAACGTTTGTTTTCGTTTCCTGTTCTCAAGACCAATCTGCGTGGCTGATGGTAAAGGGTCGCCTTAGCCAACGTTTGTATCTGAATTATTAAACACTAAGAGATTGTTATACATGAATGTAAACAGTTTACTTGGCTCGAGAATGGCCGTGATGTTTGGAATACAATCCTTCATAGAGCGCGTCTATTGAAACTCGAAGGAGTTTCCATTAGAACGAAGACTGCGTGGCAGTGAATCATGATAAGTTTACGTCTTGCCCACATCACACTCGTATTCGTTACATATAACGAGTATCTTCACTTATTTAAGACACTTGTCATTCTCTTCCATCACAACTTTTATTAAGCGATCTGCTTTAGAGTATATTTAATTAGCTTTTCTTTCGCGCCGTTACTGCATTTTCTCTGCTTTCCTTTGTCGGGCGTTAATTGCGCACCTCTGTCACATTCCCCACTCCTGTCTCGTCGTGAGCCGCCCCGTTACCTCTAGCCGGCGATCGCGCTGTCAGTAGCAGCGACGCGCTCCGTATGGGCGTAAGCGATCGCGCGCCCATGTCAGTCTCGTGGGCACACGTGACAGGTCGGGTAAACAGCGGTCTCCTTTCTGCATTCCCCTCGTCATCGCCTGAGTCTCACGCTGTCTGAAGCGCCGGAAGTAGGGAAGCGAATTGACGCCTGGGCCCACACTGCCTCCGAACGCTAGAAATACTCAAGAAGTGTTTTGTTTGTACTTACGATTTTGTAATATAACACCTAAGTAACTCATGTTTTAATCAAACTTACGCAAAAATTCAATGTCAATTTAATGGAATTAGTGCCAATAATTATAAAATTAAACTTTTTACGACTTAAAAAAAAAAGTACCGAACCAATCATGTAATTTCAGAGATGCGGTGATGCAACCAATGTTTCACAGAGGTGATGTCAATTTTCGATATATGGGAGTGTTTATATATGTTTATATATATTTAAGGTCGCATCAGGTCATTAGCGACCACTATTGCGTGTAACTGTATGGTAACTGAGGACACGATACGATGGGGGTGAAAGGACGAACACAATAGAACCATGCCCAACGAGGGGCTGGAACCCGCGATTCCTCGGTCCGAGATCGCTGCCGTACTACTGCCTTAGCGATCCCGGCCATCCCGACCGGCCTGTTTATATTTTGTTATTCAGAATATTTTGAAATGCATTAGTTTTAACACTTGACACTGGCAGTGACTTTCACGAATACACGTTTTTCATTTCATGATATGTGGATGAACGTCATTTTGTGGCAATATCACAAATCGACGTGTGTTGTACCTGACACTAAAACATAATGGTTTCGAGGAAATATGGTTTATCAAAATTTATAAATAAAAAGAGATCTCACAATAATTTTCCTTCTCTCCCCGTCCCATATCTTTCTCACTGCCCTTCAGGGGGAGTCTCAGATGCAGCGCTAGTAGCCACGCCAACTCGTCGCCCATGAAACGCGCATACCGCTCCCTGCCAGCGCGCCCACTCCAACCAACGCACAGAAGCACCATTAGCTAACACATTTTACGCGATTTCCAAAGAAATGTTAAACAATATCTCAAAAATATCAAATTTATATTTATAAACATGTCTCGATTTCGCCTTCTGCGTTCACAATTAGATTTATTTCAATCCTACATTCTTATGTGGAGAAAATTTTCAAATATATCTAGTTTCAACTTGTTCTATTTATTCATCGAATCATGTCATATCAAATTTATCGAATAACGTCAAGGTTTCGATATTGTATATCAATATTTACGTAGGAATTAAAAAGCAATTTCATTATTCGCCATTCTAAAGTAGGGAGATTTTTCTCAAGGAAATCTCATATCCATGAGCTTCACTCTAGTGGATAAATATAAATATAGCCCTAATTAATGAACTGCTTCTTCCCCTAAATATTCGTTATATATTAATAATACCAACAACATGAATTACTTTGTGTGCGTGTGTGCCGATACAAAGGTACTGTGCGCCGCGGGCGCGAGATGCGAACGGGAATTGGGAGTCTCGCGGGCCGTTCGAGTGGGCGGCGGACGGGACGTCTTTCTCGGCCCTCGCCCGAGGCGCCCCATTCATGAGGGGTCCCACGCCGCCTTCGCCCTCACGCCCCCGTCCCCCGCCTGTCAGGGCGCGTGTTTGTTCTGGCAGGAGACTTGCGCTTCCCGGCCCACGTCGCCCGTGGCTGCGCACGTGCCGCCGCCGCCTCCCGCGCCTACGAACCTTTGCTACTGCCTCACGAAAAGTGCATCCTTGAGCGAATTATTCAATTGAGAAATGACAGTGCTGCTGACGTATGAGAAGGTGGGAATATATTGGGAGTCTCAGTGGGTAGACTCTCAGAAAGATGCTACATTGGAGAATGTTAAACTTGTCAGATATTGGAATTGGAAAGGCGTGTTATTCAGAATTCCTGACATGTATAATGCCTCTCATATTTTGAGGATGATTACACACATGACCACACATTTTAGATCTCCTGCAATAAGCTCTTTGTGAAAATAGTCAATAGTCCTTATTAAAACGCTGTTTTATTCTCAACTTTATACGAAACTGGAGTAAAGCAATATATTTTGTCTCGTGTGTATTATGAATATTAATGTCCTTGGAAAGAGGATCACTTTTCACCTTCCATACCGCTTCTAATTCTCGAGACGATTGATTTTTATAAGTTTATTTTTTTGTGATGTACTTGCTAATGTGCAGGTGTTCTTACAAGCTTTCTTATTACTCTTCTAAGAGACATCTCACCCGATTTAGAAGTAAATTCCTTTCAGTGACCAAAAAGTTACCATTTAATTATATAACAGTATACAGTACAAGTGTATTATTTGTAATATAGTAAATTCCTTACAATGACAATTAGTGACTTTTTTTCTTTCCCCCACATTGTCGCTAATCAGATATTAAGGGAGCAGAATTTTATAATTTGCTCTCGATTTCCCTGCCAATTCGTCAATTTTATCTCGTTGCTATTTTCAGTGTAATTTTCCGTGCTATTGTACGTTCACCATATGCTGTGTTACAACAATCAACAGCGAAATTAACCTGCGCAGACATCGCTGAAGCACAATAAGAGGCAAACAAATGCCAGGATTTTGTATTGCCCAAAATATTGGGTATTTATCTACTCGCATGCGAAAGATAATTTATATCACAAGGGGCGTGAATTTTTGATACTACAAAGAGACATGGATACTGTTAAGCTTCGTTATAATTCGTCTAAACAGGTCGACCCTTCCGGTTTAGCCGTCGATCACTTACTCCTCGATCGGATAGGAAACCCTGCGAAATCTTCGCTGCGAGCGATGTCAGCTTTCTCGGGGCTTCAGTCCGTCCGCGCGCCCTTCGCGGCCCGAGACTATGCAATGCGACACGGGTGAACGGGGCAGTCGTAAGGCGTCTACTCGGGAGGGGCCGAGGGCGCCGCGGCGGCAGGCAATCCGGTTAGCGTAGCAGCCGTCTCCGCGCCCGCTCGCCTCAGACGCCCTCTCCCCGTCTGCAGGTAAGCGCACCACCGGCAGCCCCCGCTCTTCTACCCGACGCGTCCGTGCGTCGCTTTTTGCCTCCTGAATTCTGTCCCGCGTATTCGCCGTTTCGGCCGTGCTCCGCTCACCGTTCACGAGTTTATATTCAGTTGGTTTTTTTTTTTTAGTATGACGCGAGTGTTGCATCGGAGCGTGTTGGTTTTGAACGGTGTTTGTTTTTATTTTTTGTGGTAATTTCCCCTGTGCTATGTGCTGTAGACGTAGAATTGCAATGCTATATAATTGTACAGCCAAGCCTGTTGTCCCAGTGGTTTTGTATGTATGTGTGTATGTTCGATGCGTTTTTTTGTTTGTTTTTTGTTTGTCGTTTACCTTGTGTATATTTCATCACGTTCCCGTATTGACATTGGTACTGTGTCTATAATTTATAGCATGAATACTTGTATGTATGTCCTGTCTCGCTCTTACCTCTATCCATTGTAAAAGGAAAAAAAATGGAAAACGATGATAGCCTCATTGTAAACTTGAATATATGAAGGCTTATGACCCTACATCTATTCTTGTTGCAGCTCTTACTTCATCTCCAGTTCTGAGCATATTAGTAGTTAACCTAATATTGGATTCTGCTTCCAGGATTATTTTGAATCCTTTTTGTTAATTAAAAACTGCCCACTTTGATAGCAGGCCTAATGTGTGCTGTTCTCGTGTTGTGTGTGCAGAGTGAAGTGAGCTGATTGTGAGCATCACCAACCCCCCATACCGGCCCCAACCGCTACCGTCTGTCTGCCGCCCTCTCGCCGTTAGTGGCCCGACACACTACAGTATTCAGCATGGACTCCATGGACTCCATTAAACCCCTGCCCAACGATGACCCCACCGTTACCCTGACCATCCGGCTCATCATGCAGGGCAAGGTGAGTGCTTTCAGATGACTTGTAGGTTCTCTGGGGCTAGCGCTGCCTCCATTATGCTCTTTCTCTTTTCTCATCAACTCTCACTATCTTAGCCTCGTAGTTTCTGTGCCCTAGTGTGCTGAAGACGCCCAGGCTAATAATTACTTTAGACCCTCTACAGGTCCCACAAACCCATACTACCTCGCATATGCGATTTATCCTCGTGCGTTTGTTCTTGTACATGAATCTATCACCGTTCGCGAAGTTCCCAGTTCGAGAGTTTCTGTGACGAAACGACCGGGACGTTTGCAAGAGAAGTGAAGTTTCGTGCGCATCGATCTGTGAAAGAGGAGTTATAATGACGTTTGCGCGCCCGCAACTCCCCGCACCCTCCCCCACCGGACAGGGGAGGCTTTTCCGGAGCGTCCTGTGCAAACTCAATTTTTGAGAGCAAGATGAGATTTGCCTAAGTGGCAATTTAATGAGTCATTACGTGTAAATTGAAAGTGTGGGGATCAATACCCCGCAGCGCAGTAGCAGCTAGGCTGCAAGCGTCCTCTGCCAAGCTGCGAAAACGACGAAAACTCCCAAGGAGCTGCAGCGCGATGCTGTGTTTGCTCTGACGGTATACAGAGTGCCATGCCCATAATTTTCAACTTTAGTTACGGAATAATAATCAGGGTATTGGTTTTCGCTCACAGAACAATGAAGACAGTGATAAGCAAGTTAAATGCTGGAACCGCAAAAATTTTCAACATGAGAAATTGTAGGCAAAGATGGAAGATTGTGCAAATCATTAAGAAAGAGAAATAAGCTTTGAAAAGCTGTAATAATGTAAATCATATATGATGTATGCGATCGGTAAAAGAATCTAAGGGGAAAATACTAAAAATGTCTACATCGTGGACTGAAAAGAAATGTTAAACTCATTATTTATTGATATTTCAAATCTCGGGAAACATTTTACTTATTCCAGAGATAGTAATCTCCAAAATTTCATCACGTGACTAGAAGTATTACCAATTACGGAATTAAAATTCATTTATCACGAGGATCCGGATGTTTGATCTAAAAATGTTGAAAATAAGCATACTTTTATGGTGTACAATCTATGGGAACATTAATTTGATCCAACATTTTTATATATTTATAGTATGTCCAATGTCAATGGAGTGGGAAAAAATAAGAAAAATGTTTAGTGGAAAATATCCAAAAAATATTGTATTCCATGTATATTATATATTAATTTATTCCTACTTCAGAAATGCGCCTCATAATGCTAAATGTTACTGACAATGAGTGAAAAAGTCTCCAGAAATTACTGGATGATGAAACTGCTGTACTAATCATGAAACATTTTTAAAATTTCAAGTGAATTAGTAATAATGTATTTGCACTGTACCTGGAGTTATAGCAGGAAATGATCACTCAACATAGGAGGAAATTCTTAGCGCATATTTGTCACAAATTAATCTCACTGCTGCTGAGTTCAGACTCATTTTCATTAAATATTGAATTTTAACCGTTCAGATTCTATTCGTCCCGATTGCTTTCGTTCGCAAAATGCCTCGCTGCGTTTGCAATTGAGAATGGACGTATCGTCGTCCGATAGATTCTGGAACGGTCTCTTCTGCAAAGTAACGTATTTTTTCTACTGAAAACAATGGCGTATTCACGGCATAGGTTAAGGTTGAAAGTTGTTACAGAATAGTTTGAAGTGTATGATGTTTGAGCCGAATGGAAAGCAATTTATTTGAGAAATGTCACACCAAAACAGGGTTTAACGTATACATACGTATACATTTTGCAAAACAGATAATCAAAAGAAAAAATGTTGTAAATATCTGGACTAAATGCACTACAAAAGATTCACTCGTGGGCGAAACAAGTCTCTCTTCAAATAGGTTCACTCTAAATTCGGAAAGTACCTAGTTTAACGTCTTTGTTCCCATCAGCGTGGACATGACGGTTGCATACCGCGCTTAGTAAAACTTGTAGAAGCGAGGTTTGTCGAAGAGCATCTAAGATACTAATGGCTAAATCGTAATATTTCCCCCTACGTTTTAACGATTTTTCTGATATGACGTTATTTTTTTGGAAATATGTTTTATAGTTTACTCGTTAGTGTCAATAAAAATGTTTGCCATGGACAACTTCAAATGATTGTTTTTCTTGGGTTTGAGCAATGGTGGTTAGTTTTTAAATCTTAGTTTTAAAATTGTTTTAGTTAACAGTGCTGTATTTTAAGTTTTAAAGAAACTTCTTACAATTTAAGAGACAATATTCTGGGAAGTCATTCCTCTTTACTACTAAGCGGGAGTTTTGAAGATTCTAATAGGCACATTAAAATAGTGCTTGGTGTATTGTACCATCATCGAAGCTGACTTTGCCAAGCCGAGATCCACCATCAGAGGCGGTTGCTACGCTGTCAGGAATTGCCGGGGCTTCGCGGCAGCCAGGGCTTCCGCAAGCTGCTTACGGAGTGCAGTGGAGGCTTTACAAAAATTAGATGTTGGGAAGCCTCGTGTGGGCCCTCCTTCACCACTTCAAATGTCGTTCAGGACGGGGATAGCGCGCACGTACTGTTTTAATGTGTACAGGCAGTATACATAATGAGGAATTACTCTGATTTAGGCGCATTGACTAATTTTAATCAGTTCAAATTGCTTTTTAAAAACAAAAATATTTATAAATTTATGTATCGGAGATCTAATCCAAAAATTATTGGTCATGTTCGAAACGTTTTCTAACAGAGTAGCTATCCTATTAGGAAAATAATGAATTAAAATTAAAGATTACACACTTGAAAGTAAAATTGTTTTACATTTCATCACCTAGTCATAGTTGTAAGTTTTTATAATTAGTTTGGAATGGGTTTCCCGTTTTTCAATTGCCAACTACAGTTGTGAACAAATTTCATCTGCATTATATTATTATTTAAAATGTCGCCAAATCGTAATATCGCATTTCAGTTTGTACTCTTTCAGATTTTTGTGCTAGTACTTTAGTAACACAAGTAGACTTCAATTTAGAAGTAAATGATTGTGATAATCTGGAATATGATGTTACGTACGGTAATGACGTTACGCAAGTTATTACTAAGAAATTCCATTTCAAATTAAAAAATCATAAAGTACCAATGCGTTTGTATTCATATACAAATGTGTAATTAATGTGTAAACTCTTTTTCTGATTCGTTTGATGTTTTATTTCTCTGCAAAACGTAAAGCAAATTTAATATTATTTTCTACACACCCTACATTTTTAACTTCAGTAAAAGTTCCTATCAGACTTACCTCTCTAAAATGTAAATCAGTGATTTTAATTAATTTACTGATTACATAATGAAGTAACAATGCATGAATCCTACGATTTGCTTCAACATACTCATAGGTCAAGAAAGATTCAAAATAATGTGTAACGCAATTTGTGTACTAAATATAATTTGAAAGTTGGTTTTACAAAAAATTCATAGCTCTTTAGCGAGTTTGATGATTTTTTGTTAATAAGCTTCATGGGAAACTGTTTGGCCAAAATTTTTACTGGCGAATCCTGTAGAATAATGGTTAGCGACGGCAGTTATAATTAACATTATGGGGGATAATACAACAACGTGTAATTTTCACACGTCACGTTGCTAGACAAATCACTATTCAAATCACTAAGGAGAGAAAAAGAACTCTCAATTTATTCATTCTGGCATATTATCACAAACAATATATCTTCGACTCCATTCTTCTCGCATTAGAATCTATAGGTTTGTCGGTGCTGGACCGGTTTGGGCCGCCTTCATCACAGCATGCTTGAACTAGTAGTGCTAAAACAGCACATACTTTCTCGTTATAAGTAATGGTTATGTAATACTATTTATACCACAATTTTTCTCTGAATCATTTTTTGTAAAACTCATTTGAAATCAGAACAGTTAGTGCACAAAATAAGCAGAATGCGAGAAATAATTAAAAGTTAATAAATAATACGATATTGATAGCGTTGGCGAAAACATCGAAAAATATATAATAGTAATTATTAAACGCTATGGTATTGTAATATTCCACAAACTATTAGTTATTTCAGCGAACTAAACCAACCGTCATTATCATGTTATCTGTGCTGCGGGGCGATACGACAGTAGGTAACAACCAACAATGACTGTTCATCTATTCGTTTTCTCATTTAACACAAAGGACGCAATTTAAAACGAAATATTCATAATTGTAATTGTAGAAGGACGCCGAAAAACTGAGTTTTCAATTGTAGAAAAATCTAAGTTTTCCACCAACATCAAACCTGCGCCATTTTCTTAAATGTCCTTCAGAATATCCACTAAAAAAAATCATCAAAAACGATGAAGCCGAAAATTAAAAATTGCCTATATTGCACGCAACATTATGCAAAAAATTCTCAAATTTTCGAAAAATTGTACATAACCTTAATTCAAAATCTATCTTTAAGGAACATATTTCATTAAGGGGAAAAAAGATCCATCTTTAATATTTTAGTTGTGGGAAGACGCCGACAATTATTTGAATTTTCGAACAATCAGTTTTCAACAAACATTGACGTGCGCCGTTCTTTTAAACATCCTTCTTCATCCAACAACAAAATTTAATCAAATCTGATGGCGCCATTTTTTTTAATTTTGAAAATGTCGGAGGGGCTTTACTCCCGAAAATTAAAATATCAGTTTCAAATTCAAGGGGCCGCGACATCAACCAAATTGGATATTAATTTTGGGAGAAAATCGACTGAACTGTTTGGCCGCTAGCGTTGTTTACGGATTGACATTTTACCGTCAATCGATTTTGTGGTATCAAGGACCCACAAAATAGGAATTCTCGCTATACCACGTGTTAGAGGATTTTTATATTTCTAAATTTAGCAACTGGATTTATCTACTTTTTCGTTACCAGGACCCTTGAAGAAGAGTTTTCCTGCCGAAAAGTCTAAGTTTTTTCGCGCAGCATTACATAACTTTCTCTTAAGTTCCTTCTGAAGCGCGAGAAAGTAAAAATGTGAATTCGAACTCGGTTTGCACACTACTACCAAAGTCGCGGGTAAGAGGTAAAGGACAGGAGTGTTTAAAAATCGTTGTTAAAAAATCATATAAATACTACTTGAGAATAATTCTATCTAATCATTTAAAATAACGGCTTTGGAAAACAGTGAAAGGGAGAAAAACTTACTTAATCCTGACCGAAACAGCCCCTGCCAGATTGTGCGCAAATTCGTAAAGTAAATTTGTTGCAGTAATAGTTGATTGTCCCGGGATGAATCCCGGAAAACTTGCCGCGTTAATGGCACCCACAACGCCATTTCGCTGCTTGTTTAACATCCCATGTGCAGCCGATGATGCCAAACCCATCTGCCGTCAATAGTTGCGCCATGTTGCTCCACTGAGGCAACATTGTGTCGGCGAGGTCCATGCCCGTGCATAGCAATCCCTCTTCAGCAGCGGGAGCGTCGGCGACGGCGCTTGTAAACAGGGTCGGCCACAGCGCTCGCCTCGGCCAAAGCGCCAGGGACATCATTTGATCACGTTACGAACGGAGAGCGAACCTGGGGCGTTGCCCGCCAGTCTTGCCAGGTGTTCATCACTATCGCTCACAATATCCACTGCCCCCATCCTCACCTACGACACTTTCTGCTGACAAGCGCATGTTATACAACCCATTGCTACTTTCCCCAATTCACATAAAATCGATACCCAGTCACATCTGTAGGTGCCGTCAAATCAAAATAGCCTGTTCATCCTACGTCGTGACATGGCGCCTACTCTTACCCGCCCGTTGCTCCCCAGGCCACCGCCTACGTTGCATGAGGTCTGGCGCGTGGGAGCCTGTGCCTGCCGTTTGGCACGCCCACTCCGCCCACTGTTTGATGTTGCGCAGCTCGTTGCAGCCAATATCGGGATTCGGTGGCGGCAGAGGCTGCTGTGTTGCCCTCCCTCCCTTCATTCGCCACACCCATCACATCCTCGCTTCCTCCTGCAAAGGAAACAGGTTGGTTGCGGAGTGTGTGTTCCATGCAACGAAATGCACAGCGCGTCCCGGGTTAATGGCATCGACAGTTTTCCAACCTGTTGTCCTCTCATGGCGGATCCCTCAGAAATTACGCTCAAAATCACAATGAATCCATTGTCTATGCTGCTAGGGCTTATTGTTTATATAGCTTATTTCAATTTTATGAAAGGGTCAGTAATCTAACGTTCAAGAATTCTATAATAAATGGCCTTGGAGGTTGTCATTTATGATAGGTAATAGAAGTCGCAATCCTCTTGTTTAGATCGGTATTTTGCTGTTAATGTTGTGCATTTAGTAGGCACAGGGGAATTTATTTTCCCATCAGGATAAAACTAATCCAAAGGAAACGGCAAGTAAACGCTCCTGCATTTTGAGTATTTGAATGTATTTTTAAATTTGCGGACAAAACCTAATCTTAAATGTTTGGTACGTTGATCTATGGCCCGTAATGTGATGAATTTGTTATGCACGTACTTTCTCGCATTATTTGTTACGGTTACATAATATTGTAATAAACACTTGAACCTGCAACGACAGCCCACGCTCGGTTTCGAAATTAGGTACTTAATAATTAGTAACCATTTTGTGTAACTATTGTATCAGCCGCCTGAGTCACCAAACTACCCCAGATTTTAAAAAGAAAGTTGAACATTGCAATTTTCGATTATTCTGATACTTTAAATAAATTGGACAAGTTCCTAATGTTTATAAAATCGGAAAAAGTTCGCGGATTTGAGAAAATCTTTACGAAATTTTGGGTTTCATTGTTTTTGAAATTTTCCGGAAAAAAGTACATACCATTGTTTAAAGACCTGACTTGAAAGGAGCTTAGGAACTTACTTCGTAGACATCTTTTGTGTCGTAAAAGGCCCTTTTACGAACTATTTCCTGCAACAGAAAAGGTCGTTTATAATGCTGGTCTACAAAAAATATTATCCTGTGTACTGGATGAGTGTTCCGTGCACTTCAATAGAATGAAGTGCACAATCTGAATTGTTTGAGGTATAGAATTATTGGCGAATCGTAACTGCTACGTTTGAGAGTTATAATTTATCTTTCTCTTCATAAAGAGTTTCTTGTGTAGATGGATACTTCACGATTGAAGCTGTGCACTTAGTAGGGAGAGAGGAAATGTCTATTTTCTCATCTGGATGAAACTGGTGCAAAAGAAACTGCAAGTCATAACCCCTGCGTTTGAGTGTTCAAACGTGGTTTTAAATTTGCAGACAAATCTAATCGTGAATGTATAGGATTTGTTGATCCAAGATCCCTAACTAAAAGGTACCGTGCGTACAGTATGAATGCTGCATGCTCTTCAAGAGAAGGAATTCACTTTGTCCTTATCTGATTTGCTTGGTTGCAAGAATAAGTAGAGAATCGTAACTACTGCGTTTGGGAGTTTGAGTTTATCTTTCTCTTCATAAAGAGTTTCTTGTTTAGATGGATACTTCACGATTGAAACTGTGCACTTAGTAGGGAGAGAGGAAATTCCTATTTTCTCATCTGGATGAAACTGGTGCAAAAGAAACTGCAAGTCATAACCCCTGCGTTTGAGTGTTTAAACGTGGTTTTAAATTTGCGGACAAATCTAATCGTGAGTGTATAGTATTCGATGATCCAAGGTTCCTAACTTAGATACCGTGTGTACAGATGCTGCATGTTCAACAGGAGTACACCTTTGTGTTCTATCTGAATTGCTTTGGTGCTAGAATAATTGGCGAATAGTACCTGCTACGTTTGAGAGTGAATTTCTTTCTCTGGATTATTTCGATGGGTAGTGAACGGTTTAAACTGTGCACTTAGTAGGGACGACTTTTTTTTTCTATTCTGGATAAAACCAATGTAAAAGAAATAGCAAGGCATAACCTCTACAATTGTGTGATCGTGGTTTTAAATTCGCTAAAATAAAGTGCGAATTCTAAATATTTGGTTGTATATTGATACAAGTATTACTCGCGCATTTTTTCTTGAACGATGGATTGAAGAAATTCTGATAGAGTGGGGGTATTAGTTACGAAGTCGTTCACTAAATTTTATGAAGCAATGCCAATCTCTGGAGAATCAGTCATGTCTTCTGAACTTTCTCAAAAAATTGCGTTCAAACTTTCTCAGGAATTCTATGTATCTCCTGTGATGGATCTACACCAGCTTCGGTCATTTCTTTAGATTTTTGGGGAAAATCACGGACAGAAGTTCTCGTCTTCGACTGAAAATTGTTTCTATTTCGCGCCAGTGAAGATTGTTTGGAATGTTGTCATCAGTGCCCGCTGCTAGTTTTGTCTTAAACTGTGTCAGAGAGGGTGTGTGTCAGAGATGCAAGGTCATCGTTCAAGAAAAATTGCGCAACCTGATCCCTATCTGGGATGGCATCTGGATCGTTTGTCCCTTTTGTCTCGAATTGATGCCTCCATTTAAACTTCGAATGTTTCATGAAAAAAAACTTAATTAATGGAGAAATGAAATGGTCATTGTTATAATTTATATTTATACTCATTTAATACATTTTAAGATTTTAATAGGTATAGAAGTGCTAAAACCGCGCCAGAAGATGCCCTTTCTCAAATAAATAACAGAAATCTACTCTTTCTGAAAATAATGTTCCCGAATTTTATGAAGTGCGGGACGCTGATTTTGGAATTTAAAAATTCAACTGTTAGAATTGTATTATTTCGCTTTCGCTATCCCTTCCCTCTTGTTTCCCGGACTTATTACTTTGGTCCGTTTCTTCCTCCGCCTTGCACTAGGGAGAACGCGCCGCCTCGCGTCGTGCGTTCGCGCGGGAGGGCAGCCGCGCCGCCTCCGCTGTTGGCACGCGGGCGATTTATCGACTGCGAGAGGGCGCACCCTGGCAGTGCGCCGCGCCGCGCCGCCTGGCCCCCAGCCACGCACTCGCCGCGCCGCGACGCGACGCAGGCCGACAGGCTGCCCGCCGCCATCGGCTGGAGGTCGCATGTACCCCAATATTTCGGGATATTATTTGTCAGTGCGCGGTGATTGTTGGTTCACCGCACTGCAAGTTTCACCGGCGCTCTAAAGGTCCAAGTACCGTGGGACGGTTTCTGTCTGTTGGCAAGTACGCGAGCGGTGTAATACAGTGAGAGAAATGTTTACTTAGTTCATACAATTAATTAATTAATTAGTGGATTCAACTAAACGGTACACTACATTTTGGAAGAACAAAGTGGTTAGTCACGTTCATGAAACTGCTTTTTTAATTAAACACTAATGCGCGTACAGTAATATTCACTAAACAGGCCGTATCCGTGTCGAATGTCATCTTGCGGAGATAACTAAACAAATCGTTGCGTTGAATAATTTATTGAGTAATATTTACTAAACGCATTGCAGTGAAAATAACTAAACAAAACGTAGAAAGGAATACTTTTTCTGTTCCTTCAGACAGCAACTGGGGTTCTGAAACAGTCACTCATCTTACGTGGATTCGTACTTAAACTCGCTTTCCTCACTGATACTAGCCAAGCATTAGTTACGAAGGCAGGCTGCCAACGGTATTTCTACCATTAGTTTAGAATATAACATACTAATTAAAATCAATAAAACACTAAACACGCCATTTATATAGTGTATAATTCTATATAGAGAGTTGAATTCTCACACTTCACATGGGTTCTATAAACCTTTCGAACTGGTCAGATGGCTGAGAACGCGCGCATACTAAACAGTGTTTCGTAGTATGACGACAGGAAACGTAATCTCACCGAATGATTTTATTTACGAAACCAAGTATGAACTTATGAACCTCTGACAATTTTTTGTTCATTCTCTTACGATTGTGAATTGTCTGATTTACTAAACGAAACTAAATCGTGTTTAGTGAATCTTACTACAGGAATAATTGTATTTACTTCACGAGTGCTTTTTATTAATGTTTAGTATATTCTACTACATTCCTCTGTGTAACGTACTGCAGCAAATGAGGGAACTAAGGTTAGCCGTCGCAGATATATTTCTTATATAATATACGATTCTTTCTCGTTTATCTTGTCTGCACCTAACGACCCGAAATTAAAATTGAGATTCGTCGATCGAAATAGTTTGCTTTGCCGATATTATCTGCAGATTCTGCTTGGAATAATGTAAGTTTTGAGTGGTATCAACATAAAAATTAAAATTGTGTGAAATAATATTGTTGGTGATTTTGCGGAGAAGTCTTTTTGCGAATTTTTTGGTAGTACTATATCTGAGTAATTATGGCGATTTTCTAATCGAACTTTGACTACGAGGGGCCGCCAACAAGTAAATGGTTGCTCAATGACACAGGTTCTTCTACTCTGCGGTTGTCATGAACAGATTTTTATGAACTTCCATGCAATTGTTTGGTGGGGCTAGAAACATACTGTATAAAAGAAGGTCCTCATTCATTGACTTATTAAAGTTCGTTAAGTTTGGGAAAGTATCATGCTCCCTCTGATCGTGGATCTGGCATGAATGTCAAATTATTATTGTACCCGGCAATCTCGAATATGTTCTTGTTTTATGTTTTGTATAACGTAACAAAACTTGGAATAGTACCGAGAGCTGCCGCATGATCAAATCCAATCTTCTTGGCTTATCGCCTCAACGTAACGCTTCCAGAGTCGACAAACTAACAAAATTTGAGGCCTCGTTGGAACTGCGAAGAGATACCTCGCCAGCACTCTTCCTGTTACAATTTAAAACAACAGTGCTCTGAGCTCGCCAAGAACTAAATATACTCACGTAGCCAAGGAGCTTCGTGGCGGTTGTTTGGGGTCAGGTCAATCCAGCAGAATAGACTCTACCTAGGGCACCGCGCCAGCAAACCGCCGTGCCGCGAGGACGGCCCGGGACAATAGGGAGAAGGAATGTCAGCTCACGGCGCAGACGAGCGACAGCGTAAATAAAAGAGCGCTGTCGGTCCACAGGATGCCTCCGCCGTGATTTAGATGACTCATCTCGGGATCTCTTGAACTTAATTGGGTAATTAGAAAAATTGCTCTAGTCTCCTATTGTTTTTTCGACCTGGCGTCTCCTTGAGGATACAAATATCAGGTCGTTTATCTTGAATCTTTGATGGTCTCTTTTTGGAAAGACTGTGCCACGCCCGTGTTCGATCGCTGAAAGAGTAGAGGCTGGTGTAAGTTGGGCAGGGAAATCTCTCACCAATTGTTGGGGTGGGGGTGTATGTGTTTCATTGTAATTTAAGAAAAATCTAATCTAGTTGTTCAAAGGTTTGTTTCTAGCGACTATCTTTTGTTGCAGGAAGTTGGCAGTATTATTGGAAAGAAAGGAGAAATTGTCAAAAGATTCAGGGAAGAGGTAAAAATATTTGTTATATTATAAAGTTTAATATTTTGACTCTTTGTTCATTAATTCCTTTTAGTATTAACATAACAACCAATAAGAAAATATTTTGTATTGTGCAGAAAATAAGTAGGAATTATCATCTATATTTTGTTTCAGTCTGGAGCGAAAATAAATATTTCTGATGGATCATGTCCTGAACGAATTGTCACTGTTACTGGACCAACAAATGCTATTTTCAAGGCATTCACACTTATTTGCAAGAAGTTTGAAGAGGTTTGTTTTTGTTTTTCTTCTTTTATTTTCCTTCTCTATTGTATAGCCTGTTGGGAAAATTTTTTAACATTTTTATGGTCTTGCAGTTCCAAGAAATGCAAGGTGCCCCAAATAGTTCAGGCATTCCTCGCCCACCAATTACTCTGCGGCTCATCGTGCCAGCTTCCCAGTGTGGTTCTCTCATCGGCAAAGGTGGTTCGAAGATTAAGGAGATCCGTGAGGTGACAGGAGCTTCCATTCAAGTAGCTTCTGAAATGCTGCCAAATTCAACTGAACGTGCGGTGACCATCTCAGGCACCAGTGAGGCTATTACACAGTGCATCTACCACATCTGCTGTGTTATGCTCGAGGTGAGAGCATTGTGATAAATGTATTGATTCTAATAATAAAGATTCATTCAAATTCTTACGAGAATCTCAAATGCATGGCATAATTCGTGGTATATTTTTCTCTTGATTACTTACAATGAATGATTTCATTTTTATTTTTTTCAGTCCCCTCCCAAAGGTGCCACGATCCCTTATCGCCCCAAACCCCAAGTGGCTGGCCCAGTGATCCTTGCGGGTGGACAGGCTTATACCATCCAGGGTAACTATGCCGTACCCGCCCATGCCGACGTAAGTACAATGCCCTTGTTCCCTGGCTTGGCGCCGGTAGCCGGCCACCCCCCGTTGGGCCTGCCCCCCTCCCCGCTCCTGCATACCGGGCTCGCAGACCCGCTGCTGAAGAACGGACACTTGCAGGCCGCACTGCCGCCAGCTCACCTGGCTGCCGATGTAAGTGTGGGGCTGCAGCTGGCTAGAGATTATCTACACCTCCCTTGTGCCCCACCCCGGCAACCGAAATTTCTAAACAAGCAGTCTCTCTCTCTCTTTCTCTTTTTGTACTTGGATCTTTCTACACTCTCCTGGGATGGGCTGGTTTGCAATGTTCGTTGATAAGATGACCAGGAATGCCTTCGTGGTATTTTGCTAGCAATCTGACTCGCGTGGCAATTTTTAATGAATTTCATACTTTTGACACTCGCTCACCCAGCAACCTGCTAAAATACATAGCATATTTTGTTTTCTCATGGACGGTAAGTACACAAGTCTAACATAAAACTCTCCTTGACACCTAATGTGGTCATGAGGCTGGCTGCCACTGTTAATGGTTTTATCTTCTTTTCTTTTGTTGCATTATTAAATTTCCTGGTCATTTTGTGAACACTTGGTGTGAGACCAAGCTCAGAGCTGCAGCTTCCAGGGATGGTCCATTGTGACACTTAACATCTGGCCAGTCAGTCAGTGCTAGTTATTTTGCTTTTCTGTCTGCACGTCAGGTGTGGGCTTCACCTGCTCGCTTCTCCTTCAATGGTCTTGCTTTAGCAATCCCTGGGAACTGAAGCTCACAGTTCTTGATGCTTGTCCCCTTTTTTGACCATGTCATGGAGGATGGATTTAGAGGATACCAACATTATCAGGCTTCTTATGCAGCCTGTAGTTAGATAAATTCTCAGTACCAAAAGTAAATTTGCCCTGATTTTTCGGGAACCGTTGCTTTTAAGTTGTAAAGCTTAAGTTATCTTATAGCTTATATTTTTTATTTATTTTCCTATCAAGATAAAATGTGAATGGTAGAAGCATGATTTCTTATTCATTCATAGGTTTCGGACTGATGCTGCTTGGTTAACTTATTTTGTAGGTAATTAGTCAATGACCTACTTTTCCCAACTCTTCTTGCTTTGCCCAATGCATGTGTACCTGGGTTTTCATATTTGTTTCCTACCTTTCCTGTCTTGGTTACCCTATTGACACTTGTTTCAGAGCATATCCATCCTTCATGGGAGCATTCTGCTTCTGTTTTTATCTTTTGACTTCCTTGGTATGCTGTAACTGTGAAAGGATGCCAAATCAGGACATGATGCTCCTTTATGTATTAAACAGCTGCCGTTGCTGTTTTCCTGTTCTGGGGGGAGGGGGTAGATAGTGTAATACATGTTTATGATTTGTCCCTATCCTTGAATATAAATGGTACATATTTCACATTGTTTTCAAGTATACTTGTTTATTGATTTGTGTATTTTACATATCTTACGGCATCCACTTGGTAAATTGCCTCTAAGTCCATCCTCTTGTTAAATGTTATAACCCTCTAAGCTGATTTGACTGAGAGGTTATTGCGTATTTTTTCGTAGCAGTATTCTGATATGGTGCCATTAAGTTAAAAAATTTGTAGCAAGCTTTGTTTCTTCTTATGTTTGGCACTTGGAAATAATTGGCACCTTGGGCACAATTCATGTTTTAGATGTTCTGTGAACAAAAAGTCATTATGTTTATTTAATTTTTATTTTTTTAAATGAAACATGTTGGATGAACTCATGAAACGTTCATCATTTCCGCTTCCAGTGTTACAGCATCTTAATCTCTTCTGGCACTCTCAATGCTACCAACCCAATCCAACGAAATGTCCACCATGCCCTTTGTCACTCCTTGATGACATGAAAGATAAAAGACCCTTCAAAATTGATAGACATTAAATTTTGTCAATAACATTGTGCATGGCTTTTTTTTTTGTCGTGATCTTTTTTCGCACACCATCACTGTCATTACTTGCTTTGTTTTTTTTAACAGCGCACTATATTACCGTGATAAAAACAAAGTTGATTTCATTCAGAGCAGGGGAGGGGTCGAGGAGCCCAACGGGGGGCCCGTCCTCCAAATATGGCCCAAGCAGTTATTCTTAGTTTTATTAGTGCATTGATTGAAGTTGAGAATCTTGTAAGTGTCCACACTTTTGTTGTTTAGACCCTTATATTTTTTTTTTAATGTAGTGGACGTGTGATGTTTTTCATACCTCACAGCCTCAGTAAGTAATACCCTGACCCCCAAAACCAAGATGTGTTTTGGTGTGTTTCATTGCATTTATGTTTTCACTGTTCACTTACTGGTATATTTGTTTCAACCTGTTAGTTGTGAATGAAAGCATGGGCATATCTGTATTCCCTTATTTTTCTATCCTAATTAAGTATTTCTTCAGTACCCCATTTGTATCAAATAAATTGAAATCAGTAATGCTCTGCAATATGTAAATAAGGGAATATAGTCCAATTGTGTTCATATTTGATTTGTGTTGTGCTTCTATTTAAAATGCCTTACTTCATTCGAGGCAGTTACATTAACATAGAGTATTGAAATAGGCTTAAGGATTCTAAGTGACATTTTAGGTCAACATACCATAATGAGTAGAGAGATCAATTATTGGTTTTAAGTAAACATGTAACTGTGAAATATTGGTACACAATAGTTGGACAATGATATTAAAAGGGTCTGAGGTTATTAAGAGGAAAAAATAGTGTACATAAAGTTTAAAGAATTTATCACTATTTTTGTGTGTGGAATATTGTGTTTTGGCCTAGCAGTTCTTTTTGAAGGGGCGCGTGAGTGTTAACATGGTTGTGAATGCCCTGGTTGCCACTTCCACAAACCATGCATCTTTTTTTTAACCATTCCAAATGCCATTTCTATACCAAGTGTGGACACTTACAGGCTTTTAGTATTGTAAGTAGTAATGATATTTTCTTCATAGTTGGTAAGTTTGCAAATTCTCAGAGATAATTGAAAATTGATAAGCTGCAATTTGGTGATCAAGTCCTCGCCTTGTTGAGACCGACCACCTTTTTCCCAATTGCCAGAAGTCATGTCTGAAAGATAGACTTATTCTTGTTTATATCGCTGAATAAGAAGAGTGGAATGTTTTCAAGTATGAGCAGCAAATAGTCTTTTTAAAAGGCGGATGAAAATAGAGCACAGTCTTCTGTACCAATTTATAAATCAAAACAAAACTTCAGTATTTGACATGAAAACTTCGATATTCTGATAGCATATGCCAGGGACTAAACTCTTCTCTGGACATCAGTGCTGGCATCTCATATTTACAAAGGAATGTTGGTACAAGAGGCTGTAGGTTAGGGATATTTGTTATGTATGGAGGTGGATTATTTGCATACTTCCAGAAGATGGGGATGGGCAATTCGCCATTAGCCGGTTTGGCAGCTCTTGGTCTGGGAGGACTCAACACTGGCACTACGGGAGGACTGAACCCTGCCGGTGAGTATTTTTTTTTTATTTATTTATTTATTTATTTATGTGCTAGCTATATTATTCAGCAGATATTACTTAAGATAGTATGTCCGTGGCGGTTGCTAGCCAACAATTTAATTCTTTTATTAATTAACAATAGCTACTTGTAAATGGAGCAGTTAAACAATTTTTTGTATGAAATTTAGAACTATTCTTTTGAAAATTTGAAAGCCTCATTTTGATTATTTATTGGTTGGCAGTACCTTATATATGTTACGTTGATTTCATCTCCTGTACTTTTTTCTTTCTGCTTTGAATATCAGTCCGCATTGGTTGTATTGAAAGTGAATTGTGATCAGAACAGTGTTAGATAGATACACAATTTTAAGTTTTGTGCAGTTTGCTATTTTACTTCAAGAGAATCAGTGCTGACAATAGCATGATTTGTATAGTATAGCTTCTAGGCAGAGACCCAGTACTTCAGTTAGAATGGATTTCTTGGGAATTTTTTAATAATTACTCTTTAGAATACCTGGTTGTGTGTTGCATTTAAAATAATAAGTTTCCGCAAAACAGGTTCTTCGTATTGGGTGCTTTGACTATTTAACTTCAATACCTTTACAAAAACATACCCCAGTGAAAGTTTCTCCATAAATGCCGGTGCTAACTTAAACTTACTTTATTAAAACATTAGGCCTGTATGGTCCAAATGAAATTGTATTCAGTTTCCATCTTGAACCCAGCTTTTACTTGTGTTTCAAGTAATTTTTGGGTGTATTTCACCATTGTGAATGAAACTAACATTCTACCTTAACCCAATGCCTTCTGTAATCATTCAGTAGAAAATTCTTTTAGCATTTAGCTTGGGTACGGTAACATTCAGAATATCATGTATTTAGTAACAAGTAAAACATTTGAGCAGCAAATTCATTCAATGTTGAAACTCATTATTGTTCTAAAATATTATTTACATGACATATTCTCTGTTTTAACCAATTTTTAAGAATTTTAATCCTACATGGTCGATTTATCAAAAAAATTCAATAATTATTGCACTTACTATATTGTTACAATGCATTTTTATTTTACTCAATATACAGAAAAAAAGTTTCTGCTTACTTCATAATTGTTGCTGAGTTTCATAATTTCATTCGGGGTCCTCCTTTCTTGCCTCTAGCATTAGCTGCTTTGGCTGGAAGCCAGCTCAGGACCAATAACCAAAATCGTAATCAACCTGGTGCAAATCAGCAAACACATGAAATGACAGTTCCAAATGAATTGATTGGTTGCATCATTGGAAAGGGAGGCACCAAGATTGCTGAGATCAGGTAAAATGTTATTTACCAATTTAAATATTGGTTGTACAAAATTGAATTGTATATGATTGGGTTAATCGATATTTTTTATAGTTGCTTACTTTTAAGTAATATTAGTAAAATATTATACCAAATCAGTTTCATCAGAAATCAGCTGTATAGTTGACATGTGCACTTAAAAATTGTGTCTAAAAGTCTACATGGAATATGAATGCATGAAAAATTGTTTATATTCAGAGTATCCTCCTCAGTAAGTTTCATTAGTGTCTTTTCTAATTCTTTTGTGGATAGGCAAATCAGTGGGGCAATGATTCGTATCTCCAATTGTGAGGAACGTGAGGGTGGCAGCACTGACCGAACAATCACCATCACGGGTAATCCTGATTCAGTGGCTCTGGCACAATATCTGATCAACATGAGGTAAGAGAATTTCATTTCTTTTTTTTTTAATTATTATAATTTTTTAGACATATTTTTTTGCATGTGGACAGGGCATCTTTTGACAATGCCTTGTGTTGTGGTGAAGCTATGTACATGATGCTGGTAGCATGTACATCAATTTTTTTCTTTGGGCCTGCTTTACCACAAAACAAGTTGTGTCCCCGTCCATTATGCATGCTTTGAATATAGATGTTAGGCTTCCACAGGAAGTAATGTAGCATCACAGAAGTCAACTTCTCAACACTGGAAGATAGAAGACCCTGCATTCAGCATCCCGAAGATTGGCCTTAATTCTTTCCAGGGTCCTCTTGTAATTTCCACAGTTCAAAATGCTCCTGACCGACTTCAAACCGGAATGATTAAATCTGCAGTCGTCCTGTCCTCGCCTTGCCTGATGTTCCTAGGATAAATTTTGATATGGTTGCCAACCTTGATTCCACATTCATTGCTTGCACTCTTCTAACAGGCAGATTAGGAAATTTACTCTATTTAGATACAATGTTTGATGAAATTAAGACTTCTTAGCTTTCTTTTATCATGTAATGTGTAATTTTTCTATGAAATGGTCAGCCCATTTTCTTACTACAGATTTCAAGTCATGCCTTCTTTCAAGAGTTATTTTAGTACTCCAAACTTGCACCATTGGAGTACGTTATTTTGCATCTTCAGATGAAAACAGTTCCTTACCTTTTTTATTTCCATTAATATCTTTTAATGCCTCAAGTTCAAACATTTTAGTATGATAACTTCTAGTGCAATGTCTTCTCCTCGAGCTACCATGCTGTTATAACATTTATTAGATAACTTTCTATACAGTAGATAGGTGTTGCATTTAATAAATGTTTGTGGTGTTGGGATCATAAATTTGAATTCATCTTTGTTTTTTATTTATTGAATAAATTATTTTGAACTAACTTTTTGCTAACCTGGTCAGAGATTAGTATAAAATACAAGTTTATTTTATAACTGCTTGTTATGAATTTTCATTTCAAATGCTGGGTTTGGTGTGTGTGAATTCACCTGATACTCATTATAAAAATTTGTGCTGTCCTTGCTGATGAATCAGTTATCAGAGTACACGTTCAGAATTGAGTTTTTATGTTATATTTAAGTTCTTTTTATTTAGCACTTATGACCCACATTCAATTTCTGTTATAGCATTATGCCACTAACTTCCTGTTTGCCTTGTAGTGCAAGCATAATTCCATATCTGGTTAATTCCATTTTCTTTTTAATTTTACATCCTAAGATAAATTACCATGTACATACCAGAGTAAAAATCAAGAGTGCCATTTAGTGAATTAAATATTCGTTCGTTTTTTGGTTGTTGAATATGCTGTCCCTCAAAATTTTTTTTTGTACGGTATAGTTTCATTAGTGAAGTTGCAGTATTTCACTGAATGGCAATCTGGAAAATGAGTACCTTTGTGTTAATGTTCGGCTGTTCAGGAATTCTGTCACAATTTTTAAAAAACACCTTTTATCCCACATTTGATTTAAGAATAATTTTTCTTGTTCCTAAAAGTATGAGATTGCCCTGCAATGTTGCATTGCTACCAAAAACTTCCCATTTCAGAACAGATTCCTGAACAAAAGTCACCATTTCATTTTGTACACTGCTGCAGCTACAACTAATGGTTACAGTTTCTATTGGTTTTTGAGCCTCTGTAGATCCTGCCTTCGTACAGTAGTCTGCAGAACCAAATGCCCATGGTTTCTGTAACCTGAGATGTTGCTGCAAGCTCCTGCTTCAAGTATGGCAATGCAGAGGAAAGAAGGGATTGTCCGAAACATTCCGGGAAGCTGTTGTGGTTAGAAGTATCTTAAAAAGGTTTTCTGCAAGTATGGTGGTGGTGGCAGCAGCGGTGGTGGTGTTTTCTTTTCAGATTACTGTTAGTTTCCATATGCATCTTGTTTTCCAACATTTCAGAATCCTTGCAGGCACATTTTGTTTTTTACTCTTTTTATATTTTTGTTGTTTTTATTTTATTATATATATATATATATATATATATATATATATATATATATATAATTTTTTTTGTGGTTCTTTAATATCCAAAAAGGGTAACAGGAGTCTGTCTACAGTAAATGTGCTTCTGTCATAAATCAGGAAATGATGCATTGCCATACTGCTATGAAGTAGGGCTGTAGATTTGCCACAGTGTTTTATATATTTTTTTTGACAACCTGTTTTTTAATCCTCACCGTTATGTCCGTGTCTCTTTTCCCCCCAGTGTTGAACTGCAGAAAGCTAACCTTGAGGCCCAAAATCCCACCAATCCCGGTGGTCCGGGCAGCTCGACCACCCCCGGCTCGAGCTCCAGCGGTCCTTCCTCTGCGGCCGCCTCCCCTCTGGCCAGTGCCATCCCTCTCGCCCAGCTGCTGTCCAAACCTGGCGCGCTGAACGCGCTCTCCAGCCTGAGCGCTCTGGGCGGGCTGACGGAGCTCTTGGGGGGCGCCGGGGCTGGCGCCCCCGTGCAGACCACAGGCGTCCACCGTTCCCACAAGACCTACACCCCCAGGCTGCGCAGCCCTGGCGGGGGCATGGGGCCCCAGGACAACAGCAAGCTCAAGTCAGAGCGCAGCAAGTTTGCGCCGTACTGAGCACTTGAGGGCCAGTCTGGGGGTGTAGGCTGCTCAGCACTATTACAGAGAAGCCTCTTTAATATTTATGTTTAGGATGGAGGAGCAATCTGCTCCTGTCTTGTACAAATTTAAAACATGTTCTTTGTCCCTTCCTTATTTTTGATTAGTCGCTGTGATTGCGTACTGCAACTTAGTGATTTTACCATGTTCAGTCTAGACTCAGGACTTCTACAGATTTGAATTTTGTCTCGTTTTTCATATTATTGAGGTTTTCCTGTAAAATGATTGTGAACAATAGACAAAGATTTGATGTAAGTTTGCAGTCTTTGATGAGTCGCACTTGACCAAGTCAGGCGTATTGTAAGAAGCAGTGTTTCACAAATCTCTTAAATAGGTAATGTTAGGTATTCAATATCAAGTAATAACATACGTGTTTATCAATAGCTGATATTTCATTCATTGGGTTATATATTTTCTTTATTAGTATATATATCTACATCTATATAGAACAACATTACCATCCTAGTTCAGTGTTTGTGAAAACTTTATTCATATCAGTGAATCAATTATGTTCATTTAAGAAGGGTAGTTTCCAGAGATGATTTGATATAAGATGTTTGAAATAATTTTATAGAATACTTTTTCTTTTGCCAAAAGTAATCAAGATTCCATTCTTGTGATATGTTTTCATTAATGTGAATTTTATGAGCATAATCACAACCTAGGAATTATCACAGTTTGAAATGAAGTATTTGATGATAATTTTAAGATCATTGGAATCATTTGTACCTTTTAATTTCAGAATTTTTTGGTGTCAAGAAGTATAATTGGGATGTGTGTGTTTTTGAGTACATGTTGTTGACTGTCTTTGTAGGTCTATGTAAAACATATCAGTACAACTTTAATAGATTATTTTTATGGCGTTATTTTTGTTTGATTACACAAGTATATTGGAACTTGAAAAAGAAATAACAGAGATTTGTTTTGATGAAATGTAGACCTGTTTCTCTGACAGTACACTTGTAAAAAATGTGATTTAAAGAATAAACGTACATACTTACAAAATAGGAGTTTATTTTGTTTTCATCAGTGTTAATGAAGATGCAAACATGACACAATCCAGAAATCACCCAACTGTGAGAGAAATAATTCATTACAGTGTTTTCATGAGAAAGTTTTGCAAAATAGACTAGAAAACTATATCGACTAGTAATTTACCAGAAGCAACTAGTATTCTATTTCATTGATCAGCATGAAAGATTGGGAAAGAATTTAACTCTTGGGGGTTGGCAGTTGCAAAAACAATTTGTATTGAAATGTGTAAATTTTTTTTAAAGATTGTCTTGGGAAATTGTCTAAATTCCTTGTTCATAAAACTGTGGTGTTGAAATAATTTTTGAAGGTACTAATTAATGATGATGTAAGTTCTTCAGCATGTTTATCAATATTTCAACAGTAATTCATGGTAACCAAATTGAAAAAAGAAAAAAAGAATTTATTTTTCTAATGAATTAGGGGTAATTTTTCATTTTGTACTATTTGTTATATTATAAAACAATGAACATTTATAGTTGATGCGTTCACAATGGAGACTAGCTTTACCATTGCATTTTTTTAAATATTTAATTAGCTGTGAGGAATCCTTATTTTTAATTTTCATTTTTTGAACCAAATGAATGAATTTACTTCTGAATTGGTGCAGTAACATATGTTGATGTGTTATCACTTCAAATGTATTATTAATAATCTGGGTGGGAATTATCAAATAGTGTAATCACTGGTTGATTTTGCGTTTACCTTGCATATTGTAAACTACCCTTCTCTGTTGTAATGTTGATTATTCTTTCTGTCCTTTTCCTCATCCTAAATCTTCTGTGCTTTTTTATTCTACCCAGAACGCTGATTGTAAGGGTGAGAAATGATACTATTTCCTGACCTTGGTATGCTGTGGTCGCACACTGCTTGCTTGTACACGCTTATTTCCTCTCTTATTACCTTCTTTCCTGTTAGTTCTAGTCTTGCACTGTTGAAGCACCTGTTGAATTCTTGTTGTAGATACTGATCCAGGCAGTAGGTATAGGTGGCTATTATCACCCTTCATAGCTACCACAGCATTGTAGCATTGTAGCTTTACAAATCTAATTATTGTAGAAGAAAGCACAAAGGCCTAAATTTTGCTAATAGAAGACACCCCCCCCCCCCTTTTTTTTGCCCTGTATTTATTTTACTCCTTTTTCCTGACTTGTTTTATTTTATTGCATTTGAACTGATGAGATGCCACAGTGTTAAGCCTATGACATTCTGCTCACTTCCTTATATACAACTGATAACCATGCCATGAAGTGAAGATGCCAGAAGACCTCATCCATAAGAGCTGCTACAGGACATTAGTTTGAGGCTAAAGATGGAATCCCATCCTTTCGTCCATCTGTACCAAATATTCCGGTAAGCATGTTCTCAATTCCTGTGTACCTGGAGACTCCTGGGTGCATCACCACAATTTTTGGACACCAAGCTGGTGTGCAAGCTTTTGTTTCTGCTGACATAACAAGTTCCTTGAGTACATATGCATGACATTTGTGTTGCTTCCTCTTCTGCAAAGTAAATATTGCAGAATGTTTGAGAATGTACATAGTGTTTATCTGTTCTAATTATGCATTCAAGGAGGCAAAAGTCAGCCGAAGCAAGCTTCAAATTGAGCTAAATGTAAATGAATCCCCTGAGTAGTGAGAGCACAGTGTTATACCCAAGAAGGTCACTCCCTCCCTGACACCAATTGTTGCTGACCCCAAAATATAGCATGATATATTGCTGTCATTCCAATCTTTAACTCCGTCACTCCAATCTATGACTCAATCATGCTCAATGATGAAGGGTTTGTTTTGTAATTCATGTATCTGGTGTTACACTTGAACCTTTCCTATTGCTGAGGACAAACTGCCCTTTCTTAGTAAACTTTCTGTCAGAAATGTTTTTGTATCCACACGGGTGTTTTTCCTTTTCTTTCTGAAGTGCTCTACTTATCTGAAAGTAATTTTAGGTGTATGCGGAGTATTGGAGACAAATACTATCACTTCAGTTGCTGTAGTGAGTGGAACAGTTTAGTGATAAAACTAAGAAACATTTACAAAAATATATTTGTTTCTCAAATTATTCTAAGTTGCATCCTAGATATCTTATTATTATATATAAAACTTTCAGAGAAGTTGGTGCTTACATTTTGTCTTGTAAATAATGAAAATTTTCAATAGGATATGTGAAACAGTGTCATGGTTAGTTTTGATTGTTTTTAAATGAACTGTAGAATGTGGTGTCTTTCTTTTTTTAAAGAGTTGTGTTATTAAATTAAGCCATGTTTATTCCATGCTCCTTACTTCACTATGTGTAACTTGTGTATTAAGAATAATAGAAGTGTTGCAAAATCTGCGATTTGTGCAGCAATTTTGTGAATACAAATACTAACCTTATGTTAATAAGTCAAAGAGTTAATTTGTAGAATTGAATGTTAAACACTGTGCACCACTCCAGGCATGCAATGTGATTTTAGTGAACATGGAGATAATGCTAACCAACATTTTTCTTCCTTGTGTTGCAGGATATCGATGGAGACAGCCGGTATGCCCATGCCTGGCTACCACTACATCGCTCCTAACCATATTGTCAAAGCTCCGATTCATTAATGTTCGAACATCTTGTCTTATATACATTAATGTCGACTTAGCTAATTATTTGAGTGGTGTGTATGATTCTCTTTAGTAATAAGCAGGCAAATGTACACCACTACAACACAGTAACAGGAATTGTATGTATGGCAAATGAAATTGTGCAGAAGTTAGAAGAAAACTAAAGTTACCAGCCCGTCTGGTAATATACTTGTACTATTAAGAAACAAAAAAAAAAAAGTTAGCCCAAATAGATATAAAATAAAAGAAGATAATACAGTGCATACGGCTGAGGCACATTTGATCCTTACCCCAATATCTGAGGGGTCAAATGGAATTGATATGCCGTTACAGAAATACAGTTGAGTGGTAAAAGGGAACAAGCCAAAGATATGTGATTTTTGTTTTATTATTAATATTATTACTACAATTAAAGCTACGTTAGAGTAATATACACTATTTATTATTATTATAATTATATTATGTATTTTAAGGTGTTTTTGAAACTGAAGTTACACCTCACATTTGTTTCTTGAGTGCTTCACTTTTTAACTGTTTGCAACCTTAGAGTAATATTTTTAGGAGTGAAAAATCTTTCTCATCTTAGCATATAGCTTGACGTGATCTTTCTTAGCTAGTTTCTAATGTTAGAAAGTTTTAACAACTTGTTTAGAATCCCACCCTCAACCTATGTATAGCACTGGTAGGATTGGATTACCTGTTTACAATCTACAAGAAATTTCACTATACCATACTTACAGTATTTATCCATAATTGTTAAATTTTAGTTAGTGTCTGTCTTCCTAATACTTGAACTTAAATCATTGATAATCTTCACTTACAACCACTTTACACTTCCTATCCTTACAAAGGTTTGAAATCATATCAGTCGGAGGTACCATGTTTTTGCTCATGTTGGAACGTCAAGAATTCTATAAACTAAGGGAAAACAATAATGTAACGTTACATATTTTTCAGCATATCACAAAGTTAATATTTTAAAGGTTGTTTTATTGGGTTTGTGAGACTATAGTTGTTGGTATTTTTATTTCTTGTTTTATTACTGAGGTCAGGGTTAGTCACTAACCCAGAGAACTTGTTTGTTTTTTAAATATTTCTTGGCCAAATTTTTAGCCAAGAAAATAAAACTAGTCTTACAGGCATACAAAGTAGATATTAAACTACAAATATATTATACATGTATAGCTGTGGAACTGAAGCAATTGAATAGTGGTGCAGATCCAGTTTGGCAATAATCTAAACTGGCTGGTCTGGGAACTTATGGAACATGGAGAAAATTGCGTTGGATGACTGATAGTGGGTTATTAAAAGATATATTTACAATCAGGATTAGATTACATATCCTATTTCTTCCATGGCTGCTTCATAAAAGAAATTGCTTCCATATATAATCCTCCAATGATTTTAATATGTGCCAAATCTTATTTATAATCCATTTTCTTATAAAGTTGTACCCAATTTAATGCTCATCTTTAAACCAAATACATTTTTAAAGATAAAACAATGTTTACTAGACAAATTCTCCATATTTACATAAAAACCTAGGGTGTAGAAAACTTTATTTTGTGTGCAGAGTCTTTGTCTTGTTGTTTTAGAAAATCACTATTTGTATATACTTACCTACAGCACTCCTGTAAACTGATGCCAAAGTCTAAAAGAAGCATTGGCTGATCATTGTTGCTGTGATTAGAAATAGCCTGTGACATTATTGTAAATGCAATTTTTTGGAAGGGTTCATAGTAAAATCTCTGCATTGACAAAATTAATGAAGACAAATATGTAGTTTTTACAGTGAATATCACAGAGGTGCATTATAATGTCAATACAGGATAGTGAAGGACTGGCATATGGATTTAGGTACTATGTGTGGGTTGTGGTTTGGAAAATAGATAAGAGAGGGCATGGTATGTGGACTTTTTATCTTTTGTATGGTAACCAATTGCCTTGGTTTGTTGGATCTTCATTTCGCAGAGGTTTTACTATGTAATGTTTTTATACGTGCTGCTAGTCTAGTGTGAGAGCTGTATTGAAATATAATGAAATATACAAACTATTTGGAGCATTTAACAGTTACAGTGTTGACATAGGACTGAAATACATCACTGCATTTAATTTGTTATAAGGGTACACTCTTTTGACGTATTTTAACGTTAACTGCTACTTCACTTTTGAGTACTGCATCTGTGCTTGTAGTTCAGATGCTTGTTTCAGTTGCCATGGCAGAGAGAGGGAAAATGCATTTGTCACATCTATAAGTGGTAATGGAGGAATATTATATGATATGCTTAAACACTGCAGTTAATATAGTATTTTTTTCTCCAAATACAAATTGATAGCTTGTCTTGTTCCTTGTGGCAGTCTAATCTGCTTTGGTGTTCATCTAAAACCTTAGATGTGCAGCTACTTTTTGTAGTGGAGACATAGTGCTTTAATTTTCAGTGCCATTAAATGGCTTGACAGTGATGTTAGCTATGTGAACACATCTGTTAAATAGCTTCAGGCACTATTGTTCTCTGGATGCAAGGGAAACTGAGAACAGTACAAAAGATATAGAAAAAAAACCTTTGCAATTTTAATAACTTAAGAAGTTTTATTCTACTTTGGGATGAGATGTTATCCGTTATTTTAACTGCAATGAAAGACATATCTTGAAAATTTGTTTCAACACATTGCATATCACTAACATCAGATAATTGATGAATAGGTTTAAGAACAAAAAGTCATATCATTATACTAATTTTAATAATTATATGTGATATACTTTATTTCTCCACATGCCCAGGGAAGGATATTGTATGCTATTGAAGGTTTGGGAGAAGGAATAGTAATGTATTTGACATCACGGACAATCGTCAATATTTTGTTGTTTTTAGTGTCAAGTAAGTGTTATTGCACTACTATGACATCATACTCGTACAGAATGTGTGTTTATATTCAATATGAGTTATTCTTAATAGATATAGATTTTTTTGTTGAGAGATTGTTTCATTTGTTTATGTTTTTTTGTGAAGTAAATTTTACTACATCATGGTTCTGCAGGTTTTTATTCAGAACCATGTTATGTACTAGTGTTTTTTACTATACGGGCAAAAATATCTTCATTAAGGTATTTTTTATGCAAAGAGTAAATGAGTTTTATTATATACAATAATAATAATAATAAATAATAATGGTATTCCTAGTGTTCATTGTTAAAACTAGAATCCATATCTGTAGTAGACCATGTTAGAAACTGCATTACAGTCATTTGTTGGTAATAATCCTTCTTGCTCCTGACATTTTAATAAATTATTGTCAGTATTGCCAAATTGCTCGTAGATATCCCATTGATATAAGCCATATGCCAATGTGTGTTATAAAATTGTGCCAAATTATTGTCAAATGAGTGCCAAATTGTTTTAGCAATTCACACGTTAGCAACTTCAGCTACATTATTGAGGAAAGAAACATTTGGTAAAGAAATTGTCTTAAGTGTTCCTTTATTTTGTGTTGGTAACTGAATGGAAAGGTGTCCCTATGTGTCAGTCGTTCAGAAAAATCTGTAAATATCTTATCACTTAATTTTTTTCTAATTGTATGGGTTTACCAACAGTATTTTTAAAGAAAGACAATGGCAGACCAATTACTCGATAAGCTTGTCAGTTATTGTTAATATCTGACATGTTTTAACAGTTTGCGTGAATAATAAGACCTTTCTATCAATCACCGGCAAATAACACTTCAATTAAGTTTTTGTCTTTATTTGTCCAGTCAACTGTTGTAGTTGCAAGTTGGATATCAGCGCCTCTGGTTATGGTAGGTGACCCATCCCTCTGACCTCCCTCTCGTCTGCATGTTGAAGAATATCCACGTGTTGCCCAGTAATGTACAGGAAAAAGTTGATAACAGTCAAAAGTTGGTAAATGTAATACACATTTTTCCACATTTTAAAGATGTAGAGATGTATTTTCCTATTTTACACTTATGTTTGGCAGCTATCAGGGAGGACACAGTACCTTGAATATAAATCTGATCTTGTACTCAGATTAGTTATACTAATAAAATGGTGACTATGTATTTGTGGAAAAATGTGTGTACAACTTTTTTCAATTCATTATAATAAGGGGAACACACTTGCAGTGTATATTCAAGTCTAAACGTCCCCATGTGGTAATACAAACCTTCTCCTTTTGAAACTTATATGACATGGACATATAACTCGAGCCAAAAGTATGCTACCAGAGCTCAGAGCAATAATCTGATGAAGAAAGAATATAAAATACTTGTAATATGTTTTGAGTTGTGTATGGAGTGATACCATTACAGAGCTAAGGGGCCTTAATGTTGATTCTACACTGAGAATTTGTTACAAGGAGACTGGGTTGTGATAGTCATATTGGATTTGCTTCTTAAGAATGCAAGTTAAGTTGTATTGGGTACTTGAAATATGTTCCAAGAACTATTCCAGTGTTTCATACTCTAATATTTTTTCTTATTCATAGATTTTTAAAATACATGCTAAGAATTGTCGCTCATACATGACACGAGTAGTTCAAGTTCGTAATAAAGTTGAGCCCTTGGGGGGGGGGGGGGGGGGGAAATATGGAGCCCAACTTTACTATGGCTTTGTGATTATGAAATGTGCCAAATTATTAAAACTTAATTGTGATAAAGGATCAGGAGGTGTGGAAAGAAAACTAATGTGATCCACCACTGTGATTCATTCTATGGTCAGTTTCTTGTACAGTGCAGACTTTCCAACTTCCCGATAAATATGTTGAGCACATGATTGGGAATGTAATTCAGGACATGAAGGATTAAAATAAAATTTACAAACAGTTGTAATGCAGTAAAATTACGGGATACAAAAAGTAATGTTTATTTAGCAAAATGTTCTATGTATTAGCACTGAAGTCATGAAATGACACAATAAAGTATTATATGCAAAAGTTATCATAATTGGTGTTTTTATTTAATATCCTTAATGATGATTTTTGAAGAAAAGCAATATGCAAGCCTGGTCTAGAAGTCAGGATAGGTTGTCCTGTTCCTTCCAGTCACGTGCTCATGTAGGCAAAGATCCTCAATTCTTTATATCGTTTTACTACTCTTCCGTAGGTGGGACCCCTGCTTGTCAGGGTTGTAGAAACACTGGTAGTGCACCTTAACAGATGTTCTTAAGGCAGTCATACCAGTATGACAACCACGATATGGTCTTTATTTTCCCTTCCTTTCCATCGTACGTTGTCAGATCATTGACAAAACAAATGAATATTGCGTACGTAAGGCAATCAAGTAATGTAATTATTGATAGTAGTTCTTTCTTCCATGAAAAAGTATCTTTAAAAAGTTTTTAAGCATGTTGAATCTTAATAATACTATAAAACACTGTTTGTAATGTAAAAGCATCTTTTTAAAAAGTGAAAGCTTTCAGATATAAATTTTACTACTGTTGAATATTTTAGTTCCTGAAATTAGTTTGTGGTTTTAGTTAACAATTCATTTCCAGTTGCATTTCATGATGCATTGTAGTGCATCTGTTTGCAATGACATGAATTTAACTGCGCTGTGGCCTTTTGGACTTTTGTATTTCCGGTAGTCTGTACAGGACAAGAAGGGTCCCACAGCTGTTGCCCAAACCTGTCTATGAATTGTGAGTAGTTCATTCACTGACCCTGCCAACTAGTAAACTGCTTCTGCTTCATTATTCTTACTGAATGCATAGTGTATTGTATTTTGCTCACACATAATCTACTGCAGATTGAGATCATTAACCCTGTTCAGTGCTGCAAGGCACTTAGCTGTGAGGTCTTTTTTGTCTTTGAAGCTTGCCTTAGTTATTAATTTTTTGTCCTTTCATTTTCATTGATGGGGTGTATTTATCTAGAAGCTCATGTGGTTGCAGGCAAGATCACAGATCTTGCAAGTCAAATTCTGTGCCAAATCAATATTTTTATTGTTTTTAATGCTGCCTTTTATAGTTTGGAAGTACAAAAGAAACATAAATATTGAGGGAAATACTCAATGATTGGCAATGCTAACAGTATTTCTCATCTTCAAAGAGTTCCATCATTTTATGACATTTTTAGGCAGTAATGTGCCAAAGAAAAGCCACCCATAAAGCTGGATAAATATTGCATCCCATCATTTTTGGTTTTCATACTTTAGAGGCTTATAATGTTTGTACTCATGCCCGCTAAAGGCTTGTACCTCTCCCTGGTGAGCCTGATCTTGATGTATGTGCAGTTACTCAGGAAAGTGTACCTGCCCTTTAACAACATCATATTGAAGCAAGTGTTTCAATGTATTATTCAATGAGTTGCAGGAGCTAGATTGATACATTTGTAAGCAATAAGTAGTTACCTTAGCCCTTAAATTTGACTTGTTCTATGTTTTTTGTGTCACTATGTGACAGTAAAGTACATTCCAAATAATTGGAATAGGTCAGGGTTCTCTTTCCCATTGTGTGTATTTTTGAACTGGTTTTGTAATTTTACCTTAAATTATTAATGATTTTAAGGTTGAAGGAATACATTGAAATACACCTGAACATATTCACCAGAGACCCCGAAACTGGACTCCAACTCTCTGAGAAGTAAAATCCCCTTTTTTGAGAATCCAAACAAGGCACTGATCAAGCTAGTCCTTTATATTTGTTGCATTGTGTGTAAAAAGACGAAGATAAAAATATATATTTACTACTAGCCTTCAATGAACAGGGTCATAACTTACATATTTAAATAAGTAAATAATTTTAAAAAGTAATAAGTAGATGTGTGAGAATAATTGAAAACTACGTCTTTCAGAACGTGGTTGCCATATCTTTTAAAACAGTATTGTTTTGTAATGCGTTTTTAATTTTTTTAATATGGGAGGGTAGAGAACTATTTATTCTAGAATGGTGTCATATTTTGCAACATTTTTTATGAGTATTAACAGAGCAGAAAGAATAATTAAAATTCAATCTGATGTGATGAAAAGTGGTTTTGGTTGAGGCAATTATAAAAGCAATGGTTTGCTTTCTTCATGGTGTGCTGGTGGCACTGGTCTCATGAGTCTTTTGGGTAATGTTTGCATTATTTAGAACAAACTAAAAGTTTGTGTAAAAGTAGTACAAACATTTTCAAATTTAATACCATAACTGTCAGGCTGGTTTTAGGGATCTACTTAATGAGCAATTCTGTATAACAGAGATGCAATAGGAAACTATGGTAATGGAGTTTATTGGAAATAAGATGAATTGTAGATCAAAAGTTCATCTATGCCAAGAGTTATTAAACTGGTTTCATCTATTCAGGACTACCTCATTCGTTTAGCACAGACTATCATTCCGTTACTCTTTGTGAAAGAGAAACATGACAAAGATAATGCCAATGTATTCAAGTATCAAGTTTTTGTGCTCTGGCATGTCATTTGAGACCTTATTCATCAGCGTATCATGATGATGCACTTTGTAAAATAGACATTGAAATAAGAAAACTTAATTTCAGTGCGTTTGTTTGAAATTTTGAACTTGATTTGTGAAGAGTACTTGGTATGAGTTTGTACAATCATTCTAAGAAGAAATGAAGAAAGGTCAAATGCTCATTCATGCCAAGGAAAATCTCTGAGAGAAGAGCATTGGGAGGGGAGAAGGATGGGAAATCATTTGTTTATAAAAATAAATGATTTTTGACAAAGCGTAAGACTATTTCAGGGTGGTGCTTATAAATTATACGTCAAATTGAGGTTACAAGAACTCTGTGACTGCAGCCGAAGAAATTGTTGCAGGTCACAATAAATCTATTATTACAGTATGAAATAAGTATTATTCCATGCTAATAGAGCTTTTTGCTTGCTTGTAGCTCTGTACAACTACACATTTCAGTCCTGAGTTGATTCAAAGGAACCTGGCAGGATATGAATCAATCTAATAATCCAGTATATTGAATTTACCAAATGTTGACAAACTGGAACGTACAGCTTTATGTGAGAGTATTATGTCACTGATGTTGCAATGGATGTGTTCATAGAAATAGCTTTATGACTAAATAAAAGTTCTCTCATGATGCATCAATGACAATGTAAATCTGCTTAGGTATTGATATTTACATGTGCTACTAATCTGTACAACTCAGCAGTTACAATTGTTCATTGATGTGTTGCAAAGTGGACACTATATCCATTCTATTTTGGGTAATATATTAGTAAGTGGATTAACTTGCTGGATTTTCTACATGGTCAGTGCTTGTACTACTATTTTATTAGTTATGCTATTTTTCCTGAAACAATAGCATTGAATGTGTAAGACCCTGCAGTATTTGAAGGAAACTTCAAATCTAAATAGCAGTTACTTCAGTAGTGATGGTGACACATGTGTGAGCATCATTCGACTGTGGCTGTTTAGCAGTTCGATACTTCACTTGGTGTGAAATGTGTAGTACGTACATTCTTAGAAGATACTAAGAGAAAATAACAAAATCAAAAAAAAACTAATGAAAGATGTTTTATTACAGCTAATATTATAGTGTTAAAGTAATGGGCAATAATATTTAATTTTAAAAAATACCATGCATAAAAAGACAAGATTATATAGAATTGCACGTTCTGTCTCATGTTTTCTCAGATGTTAACATTAACAATTTGTGTATTGTTTGTTTTGGTTATTAAAGTGTGTATATTTAGAAAAATGTATTTTCTTGACGATTATATTCAGTCCTTACTTTCCTAAAATGGCTTTGTTTTTGTTTTATTCCTAATATGAAATGCTACATATTGGATATGGTTTTAATTCTCGCATAAAATAGAGAGAAAAAAAAGACAAGATGAAGTTTAAAACTAAATGTCCACAGATTGCATCTTTGGAATCCAATATTAATGACATTAATAAAATAACCATGTGAAAAAAATTCCATTGTTAAGGTCTTTTGAGGGTGTTTAAGAACTGTCAAGCATCCATTTTTTTAAAATTAAGGAGTAACGGCGGAAATAAAACATATGCAACTTAAAGAAGTATATTTCATTATTTTAATAACAAATTTAAAGAAATAATTTCTCGAAATTATTTTAAATGTCTCAGGGGCTTTACGTGAAGTAACCGCAAAATTTCAAGAATCCACTAGTGTTGGTCACACTAACGGACGTTTTGAAAAGTGAAACAGTTCCGGCATCAAGGAACTCCAAAACGTATATTTCCGATACGTTTAGACAAAGTAATTTTCTACAAATAAGAGCCGTGGCGAGTGTGGCGGATTTTTCAGAGGAATTGGATGATGTAGCACGTAATGAATTAATATGAATATACATACACACCGAATTGTCGAAGTGCAACCCTTAAATGTAAACATTTTCAAATTATATTTATTTGAAGGTATCGACTTTTAATAAGACAATTTAATTCTATATCTTCAACTATAATCAAAGTATTTTTACATTACGTAAGGTTTGCACTTCGACAATTCGGTGCGCGATGGGTAATCATCTCGTATATTTCAGTAGTATATTTGTACCTTCTGTATCTCTCATACACAACCGATCTTTGTAAATGAGATCTCTAAAGAAAGAGAATTTCACGAATTGTGCTTTGGCTTTGAAAATATTAAGGATTTGTTTTAAAAATAGCATGAATATTCTCGTGAAATGCAACCCGCAGCACTCTCAGCTGTATCGTTAAATAACTCGGGAATGAAGCGTTCTAGGGACTTCAAAACTACAATTTTGAGGCCTCAAAGAAACGTTCCTCGAACTATAATTTACAGGATAATTTTTTTTAAACCTCATTGTTATCAAATTTCCTACAATTTTTGTTGTATATAATTTTCTGTCTTTCCTATAAATATGCAGCTGATTCACTTAGCTTTAGCACCTCGTATAACTTTTGAACGGTTGAAGTTATTGCAATGCAGTTTTCAGGAAATGCATGAGGGAATGGGGCTAATTGATAGTATATTCATTTCTATTTTATCACTTGTATGTTACGAGATATTTGAGGTAACTTTTTTTTTCCAACTGGAATTTTTTTTTTTCAGTCTATCACGACGAACGTAAAAAGACAAATCCAAAGCTATACATATTGTTACATGTTAGATAAGACTTTTGTTGTAATTTTGATTTTCCTGCAACTTGTGTTTAATGGATTCTTTAATGTGACAGTCCGCCCCTCAAGACCACGATGTCCGCGAAGTTGGTACCGCTACAACAGCGAAAACCGTTACCATTGTATCCGTTTGTGCCAAAACCACTTACAAGATATAGCACTTTCTATTGTGACGTCATGGATACAGCGAACAGAGCAGAGCAGACACAGAGCTTTCATATAACAACTATATTTATTTACAAAGAAAACACAACAAATATTTACAATTAATTTCCTTTTTACACCCTAGCTCTGATAGACCTACTATACCCTGATCGCGGGAGCGATCCAAACCCGATTAATGATCGGTTTCGATTGTGGCATTCGCCACTCCTACTTCTGAAGCGCGCACAAAGCCAAGCTTCCGTGACAGGATGTCACACTGGGACACAAAGTCCGTACTGGCGTACCAACTGATGGTTTGCCTCGATCGCAGGAGCGATCTTACCCGATTAAGAATCGGCGTGAGTCGTGGCACTCAACCACTCCTCACCTCGGAGTACGCACACAGCATCCCTCCCATGTGACCGCAGCCACCCAAGGACACAAAGTCCTCCACAGGCTCGTCAACACGAACTTGCCTCGCGAGCCCGGCCCGCAAATGCACCGTCGTGACGCCAAGTTTTGTGCAAATGCACTAGGTTCTCCCACTGGCTCTGTGCACTCCGTTATATAGTCGAGGCCCACGAGACCTACTACATCACACCACCCCCACCGCGGTTCTAATGCTAACCATTAAGGGTTCGGGTCTCCGTTTCTTAAGACCGGAAGACCCCAAAGCCTTGTGTCTCCCGTTTCCGCGTTCTTGCTTTAAGGAAAAACCCTTCTCTCCTTCCTGTGGCGAGGAGTTTCCTCTTACTAATCCCTTACCAAGCGTCCCCCAATAGATGCCACGAGGCACGCTGGCTAATCCGTTACACTATTGTGGTGGTGCCAACATCACACTGGCACCGCCACCTTCGTAAAAAATTGAAAACTTTGTGAATCGTTTGTACCGGATTTTTGATACCTGAATTTTTGTTTGTACTACCAGAAAATTAATGAAGATTTACCCAGTTTAATGAGACGGCGGGAGTCGCACCTAGTGGCGGCTGCTTCCTTTAATTGATGGGGAGGGAGAGCTGCTTGCAAGAATAGAAAATGAATTGAGATATGTTCTGTACCACGAGCATTTATATCGCACTTCTTGAAGGGTTAAAATTCTAAATTTCACAGTTTTTAGGCATTGAACAGAATTACTATTTGTATCCATTCTAACCACGAACTTTCTCGCCCGTAATTTCACACAAAATTACGCGAAAAGTACTCAAATCTTCGAAAAATTGTGAATATTTCAAAATCCATATTTAAGGAACAAATTCCAGTCAATATTTTAGTTTCAGGAAAACTGAAAAAATTTGAAATTTCGAAAAATTAGTCTTTCAACAAAAATGGGACCAGCACCATTCTCTTAAACACTATACTCACTGTCTCTTCACACTATAAAATTTAATCAAAAACGATGCCATTTTTATGAAAATTTTGAGAATGTCCCAGAGGCTTCATGCGAAGTACCCCCACGTATGAAAATATCGGGTTCAAATTCAAAAGACCGCGACATCAACCAGATCGATTGGGGAATTCAATCGATTTTGGAGAAAATAGGCTGAATGGTTTAGCCGCTAGCGTTGTTCACAGACGGATGGATATATTTTGCAGTCATTCAATTTTTCGGTTTCAAGGACCAGCAAAACAAGTAAGTATTCTGGCTACACCACGTGTTAGGACGTCTTCACGCGTCGCCATAGCGGCGCGCTTCCGATGATGAACAATGAACCACCCACGCTGCCGCCGTGGAGGAGGGTGGGTTTTACAAGGGTAGGTTTCGACGACCAACAATGGGACCGCAGCAGGTAATATTCTGCGACCGGCGGCGTAGTGGGAATACCATCATTTAAAGCTGTGTTCTTCTAGCAGTGGCGCGTAAGCCCTCATGCGCTTCTCGTAGCGAGATGCCGCCGCCGCATGCGGGAAGATCTCGATTCAAACCATTGCTCTGCTACAAGCCACGGCGTTCGGAAGCGCTCCGTTGTGGCGTCGTGTGAAGGGGCTCTTAGATGACTTTATTTCTAAATTTAGCATCTGGATTTATCCACTTTTTCGCTTCCAAGGCCCTCTAATATGAGTTTTTCTGCCGAAAACTCGCTGTTATTTCGCGCAACCTTACATAACTTTCTCTCAACTCTGTAGTGAGAAAGTAAAAAAACGAACCGAAAAATACAATATATTTTCTCGGACATGGGGTTGATGGAGAATTAAATTATAAAAAGTGGTGAGCAAACTTATTTCCATTTTGAAAAGCATGTCAGATACCGCGAAGCCCTTATGGAAAAGTTCCAAAACATGCTCAGCACTAAGCGCGCAGCTCGGGCCCCGCCCCCGCGCACCTCCCAGCTTGGTCGCTAAGTCGCCAGCGAAGAGGCGCGTCAGCGGCCCACGCAGGAAGAGGCGTGCGGAAAGGTGAAGTGCTGAGGAAGGAGAATTGGACGAGAGTGGGTAGAGACGAGTCGAGACCTGCGCGGGGCAACCATGTGGGTTGTCGGTATGGTAAGTTAGTGCTAGAGCGAGCAAGACAAGTTTTTCTCTCATGCAAGTCTTAAGGTTCAACCTTATCTGATTTGATTGAAGTTAAAGAAAAACCAACGTAACAATTCAGACCTAACAAGTAACGACCTAGAGTTAATAAACCAGCATACAAAAAAGTTATTCTCTTTCATTTGGCCACACGCCCCTCGGGACGTTCCTTTGGGTGGGACACGACCCGTCCTCTCACAGCCAAGCGAGCCGGGTGCAGGAAGAGAAGAGGAGGTAAGTAAAGACGAGAGAGAATGAGAACCTGTACTCGAAAGCCAAAAGAGTTCCAGTTGACGCAAGAGAGTGAACTGTGACAATACAGCACCTCAACTATATCATACATCCTCCAGAGCTTTAAAAGTCATGTAAATTATCCAATAAATACATTTAATAAAAAGCAATTATATTAACTACCACCACTACTACTACTACTACTACTACTACTACTACTACTACTACTACTACTACTACTACTACTGCTGCTGCTGCTGCTGCTGCTGTTGCTGCTGCTACTACTATTACTCCTACTGCTACTGCTGCTACTTCTATTACCCCTACTGCTACTGCTGCTACTACTACTACTACTACTACTACTACTACTACTACTACTACTACTACTACTACTACTACTACTACTACTACTACTTTTTTACGAGAGGAACTGTGGAAATCTTCGAAAGACACCTCGGAGGGACCGCTCTCCTCGGTAGAGTGAGATTTTTCCCCACTAAAACCACAAACCCTTTATGGTCCTTGACTGTTCTACCCCGGGACCGCTTTCGCATTACTTCAGGGTGGAGTCAAGCTGGCTACCCAGTGTCATTAATTTACATTATTGCGTGTGTTATCTCTTTGATCTGCTTTTTTAATCATAATGTTCGTAATATACTCTTCGATTAGTGACCAATTTGTCTAGGTCTTTGTCATTAATGTTATGTTGTTGGGAGTTATTGGGCTGTCGAGCTTTGTGGTGACGACGATCCTTTCATTTGCCCATGTTGGGCAGTTGAGTGTGTGTTCTGCGTGGTCGTTATTGTAGTCACAGTCAGCGCTGTCTGCTTTACCAAATCTTTTTTAAGTAAGATTTGAAAGATCCATGACCTGTAAGAGATTATGTTAGATGGTAGGAAACAGCCATGTTTTCTTAAAACCCATTTTGAAAGGTTTGGTATCGGTTTGTACGTCCATCTACCTGTTACTTCTTTGTGCCAGGAATTTTGCCATCGGTCCATTAGTTTTTTTCGAGCTTCTTTCTTAGTGGCTGCGCGTTTGACTACGTCTGCATTGTCTCCCTTCATTAGGTCGTACACCTCCTTGCGTTCCAGTGCTAAAAGACTAATGGGCGGGACACTAGCTACCATCAACACCGCGCTTTTCGAGACAGTTCTGTAGGCCGAAGTGATTCGTAGAGCAGCCTTCCTTTGAACCCTTCCTCCAGTTTCGTCCGAAGATTTTTCTTTTTTGCTTTTTCAGCCCAAACAGGTGCCGCGTACAGCAGTTTTGAGTGCATGACTCATGAGCATTCTTCTTTTACATTCGCTCGGTCCTCTTACATTTGGCATGAGCCTCGAAAGTGCAGATGCCGTTCCCTGAACTCTTTCGGCTGCCACGATCACCTGTGGACCAAAGCTGAACTTGTTATCTATATTCATTCCCAGGTAATGGAGGGATTTCTGGCAGGGTATATTTTCTATTCCAATTTTGGACTGGGGGGGGGGGGAGGAATAAATGATCTTCTGTCTGTAACTATGACTGCTTCTGTCTTGCCGACAGCCATTTACAGTCCTTTCTCCGCCAACCATGCTTGGACGCGTTCTAGGCTGTCATTTACTTTAATTTCGAGGACTCTGGTGGAGTTTGTCGATACTACGATGATAGCGTCATCTGCAAAACCGACCAGTATGACGTTCGTGGGCAGAGGAATTTCTAACAGGCTGTCATAAAGTACATTCCACATTAGCGGTCCAAGTTTGGAGTCTTGGGGTGCACCGCAGGTCATTTTATGTGTAAGTGTTTTTCCTTACTTTCGTATTTTACTGTTCTACCGCTGAGGTAGCTTCGAACTATGTCAAGGATGTACCCGAGGGTCTTTTTTTCCTCTAGGGCGGAGATTATATCGTGCCACTTTTTTAAATGCATTAAATGCACTGTATTAAGGTGGTTAGAGCGAGATATTCCCTAGTAGACAGAGAGTCCATATTACGTTCAAAAATAATTATTTGCGAGATAAGTGGGTATTGTGGGACCTACATAAACCAAATAGGGACTTTTATGCTGAGTTTCATTTAATTATTCGAATTAATTTAGTTTAATAGATGTAAAATAAAAATATTTTAATACCACATAAAGAGCTACCGTTGACTAGTTTCTTAACTAGTACCAACAGATGCCGTGGCCACGGAATGAAAAATTGAAGCATAAGATTAACATAAAAAATCACTATTACACAATAAGTACGTGTAAAATCATAAAAAGTAACATTATACACACATATCTGTATATTTTTGTACAGTGATCGCTAATAATGGCAAAAATTTCCATGTGTGAGTGGGGCAAAAAGTCTATAATAAATTGGGCAACACCGTAATGTCCTTGAGATTGGCATGACTGCTCAGAGCTCATGCTTCTTCAAAGTTTCGTTGTTTTGAATCACTATGAATACTGTTCGTTGCCTGGTCGAATATCACAATCTAAGCGAATTGGCGGAAAATTTATTTCCAAGGCGGAATTTGAGAGAAAACGAAATAATTCCCCATTTATTACGAGAAAAATTACGTAATAAAAAGTTTTCAAATATTTTTCAATGTTTGTTTCTTTCTAATTTTTATTTCTTGAATTACCTGAACCAATGGTAGGGCAAACCTTAGATTATTAGATTGCTTAACAAGATCAAAAGTTTGGTTCTCTCCAACATTGTATAAAGCTTTATATTTAACTTGACAGACATCGTAATCATTGACTTCTACTGCTCTTTATTGTCCTTCTTATCACAATATATTTTGTTGTTTTTTTTCAGTTATTCCCCTATTTTATTTTTGCTTAGTTAATTAAAAGTCATGATCAATTTTTAATGTTTTAATAGTTTTGATTGAAATTTTAGGACTATTTTAGCAATTGCAATGTGCCGCATTATTTCCAGCGGTGCGGTTATATAATTCATAGAAACTATTTGCTGGTTTTCAGCATAATTTTATATCATGTTATGATTTTGATTTAGATGCAAATTATTGTGTAAAGTACACATCAAGTTAAAGCTGCATCAGATAATTCTGAGAGCTGTATTATTGAGACCTTCAATAATAAAATTATACCATTGTTGGAGATAAAATCTTCAGAAGAGATTTCTAAGTGGCATAGTCTTTTGTAATTGTTTGTCTTGATGTTGCACTCAAAATGAAAAAAGGTTTAAATGTTTTCAAAATAAAATGAGAACCATTCAAAATGCATTATTACTGTTCAGGAAATGCAAACATTAGATGAAATATAGTGCTGAAGAGAAAAGGAGTTTCTATTAAAATACTAAAACTACCAAAGGCTGGATATGTCATACCTCTTACAATTTCAATAAAATGTAATTATTAATTATAAATGTAATTATTAAATTTGCCCATGCGTATTTAAATACTATAGGCCTTCAAGCACAAAACTATACTGGGTACTCACACAAAAATATCTTTAAAACTAACTATGAATAAATCTAAAAAACAGTAATTATGATAGAATAAATCATTGTTCCAATACAGATGTAAATTAAGAAATTGCTTTTAAAGTAAAAATTGCTTTTAAAATTTATCATTTACAAATACATGTTTGGTTTCTTATTGTTCCTTTCAATTTATTTTTAAAATTAAACATTGTTGTTCAGTAAACTATTTGATTAATGCTTATTAAAATAAAAAAAAATTATGAAGTTTTTAAAATTTATTTTTAAAAAAACGGGCACGAGGTCCCAAGCCTAATTTTGCTGGGAGGAAATCCTGCATTCACCTATACATTGAATGGTTACCATAACATTTCATAAAATGTTTTTATTTAACCCCAGCATTTTATTAACACCAGCAAAACAGTATTTTATCATTGCAACACATTTGAAGCCACTAAAAAGTCTATTTCTTTCTTAATTAAATGCCCACTCAGTAGCAATACCGATTGAGGTGCTGATCTATGCTAAAGATTGTTGCTTTGAGTTCTGTGTAAGCATCTGTGGTGCAAAAGACAATGATAATCCACTGTGTATCTTCATAATAAAAAAGAGAATATGAATAATTTTCGAATAATTGAATAAATAATCATTGTTGAGGAGCAAGAAACTGACGTACGGCACAATACAAAATAATAATACTGTACTGAATGTTTAAAAAATTCTATAAACTCTCAAGATCACCCATTTTCTCAGGGAATAGTATCAAAGTGAGTCATTGGGAATATTAATTGAATTAAAATTTCATTCAGATCGCACTAAACGTTATATCCATAAAATTCCAATTTTCTGAATATCTGGTTACTATCAAACGCAAAGTTCTCCAGGAGTGATGATATCATAATTGATCCCAGAAGATCCAGAGGAATGTACGAACTCTTGCAAGGTCTTGTCACTCGATTTGAATAAAGCGCTTTGAGCGCGCGGTGTTGCCGAGATGCGCGTCACAGTCCCGAACCTCTAGAAAGCGCGCGAACGTCTCCCTTTGGACTGATTTAGGCTTATAATTTTGCAAAATTCTCCCATTTGAAACGGTAGATTTCCTTCAAATTGCGCGTGTTGATTCTTCGAGATGCTAGCTACCAGAAGAAAAGTTTTTAAAAGCATGTTCAATAGTTAATTTTCTCACAACTTTAAAATTTCAGGTCAGATCTCTCAGGTCCCCATAAGAGCCCATGTTAAAACAGCAAAAATTTACGGTGTCGTTACGCAAAAACTGGATGGTGAAATCGATCCAAACTCTACCAGAACATAGATGAACCTCTCATCTTTCGATTAATACAATAAAAAAGGCATGTTAAACACAAGACTTATCTCGCTCTAACCACCTTAAATGCATTTTTAATGTCAATGCTGACTAACGCGCATAAGCCTTTTTCTTCTTGAGTCTTTTCTGCAGTTTTCACAACCAGTTTGGTGGCGTCTACTGTGGATCTGCGTTTTCGGATGCCAAACTGTCTGTCTGAAAGTAGTCTGTTTGTTTCCAGTTGGGTTTGGATTCTTTCCATAAGTAAACCTTCTAGAATTTGGTGGTGGCGGTGACGAGTTAGCGTGAGTGTGCCAGGGTTAGCGAGTTTTGTCTCATCCATGCGTTAAGATCAATACAACTGAAGCTATCGTTGGGTAAACATGTTAAATATTTGCGCGTGAAACAAGAGGGACGAGCCGAATGACCCCGAGCCTTGTGATTTGGCAACACAGCTTGCGGTAGAAAGGGAGAGTTTTATGTACAATTGTATTGGATAGGGAGGGCAATACTCCATAAGGCTCCGTACTGCAATCAAATGTTTGGATGCACAGTAGATAATGTAGAATCAGCGATGCAAACTATTTTTAGTTTTCTTGCAAACAGAGACAAGAAATACTAATTTACTATTGAAGAATTGATAAAAGTGACTGAAGGTAATTTTCATCCACATCCAAAAATAGTTATAGCACGTGTCCCTTACGTTGTATTTTTCAAGGATTTATAGATTGGCCTATTCCGCGCGAGCAAAAACGTCCCTACAGATTCTATGTGTATTGGAGTGTTCACAATAGCTGTCAAGTATGATAAAGTGAAACTAGAACGCAGCCGCGATATAGGTTGTCTGGAAATAGCTATTTGGCCAGAAGCCCAAAAAGTAACCGTTTTACAGTGCGCTCTAGCTCTTAAACCATTTTTCAGAAATTTAAAGTTTAGGTATGCAGCTAGTAGGAAATTGTATATACTTTAACTTTTTAAATAATAATTGTTTGGATCAAACGCATAATTTTGAAGATACAAGCAAACAACTAAAAGCGGCGAAATTTTTAGTTTTTTTTCCCCTTCAATTTTCTCTGCTAAGCACACATTTTTGAGATGACAAACATCAAATTCGTATACAGCACCCTCAAAAACATATCGCACCTCCAATAGAAAAGTGACACGTGCGAATTTCTGATTTCTCAGAAATTGCAATTTCAAGTTTCGTAGTTCTGTAATACTCGTTATAGATTGTACCAAATATTTACCATCTAGCGGACAGTAATTAAACTAATTCAAAATCAACTTCTGAATAGTAGCACCTCTTGGTAACCTCTTATCAGCTTTTAGCTGAAAAATGACGATTTCGCGCTTGTGTCACTTTTCTATTGGAGGTGCGATATAGAACCGTTGACCGAAAGTATTTTCCGGAGTATTTTTTCTAGATCGTGCCCTTTTGAGTACCAATTGACTGGAATACTACGCGCACAGCATAGGTTGCCAACCAACACTTTCCCATCAAAGGCTGTGCCGTCATTCTGGACACCTCTGTACTATTTATACCGCGATTTCTCTCCGAATGGACAAATCTGTCATCATTTTTATACAACTCATTACAAATCGTAGAACATTGAGTGCGAAAACTTAATATTTTAAAGCAAATATCAACACAAATTTGACAATTATAACTGCGTCAGCTAATGTCCCAACAAAGAGACATAATTCACAGAATTACAGCTGCTGTCTCGTGTGGCGGAATGCCATTGTTGCATTCTAAATCGATATTTCCTGAAGAGTAGCAATTTTTCATTCGTATTACGTCGTAAATCATATTTTTAGAGAGATATCTTAGTTAGGCTAATTTGAATTAAGGTTAACGGATTGCTTGAAAGAAAATGCATCAATATATTGAGAATGTAAATACATTCCTCGCAACACGGACTAAAATATAGATTATAAAATGAGTTTTAAATAATTTCTAAAAGATTAATTTGAAAATGTATAACGAAAGAAACGAACAAATAAATATGAAATATTGTACAAATTTTTACTCACGTAGTATCCAAGTAGTATATACTCTCTGTATCCAACTGCCTCGAAGCATCTCCCAAAATCTCCCAAGCGACTGTGTTTGATACTAAATACACAAAAAATACTTATATTTTCGAAAAATTCAACATGATCGTTTTTAAAGATCTGTTTTTGATGAACACATTTCATTTAAAAAAAAGTTGTAAGAAGCCGATTTTTTTTTCAATTTTCAGAAAATCAAGGAATTCTACATTCCTCGCAACATGAACTAAAATGTGGATTATAAATTATTATTATGAGACCTATACCTTTCTTTAAGCAACCTTTACGCTAAGGTCAACATTTAATGAAAAAAATTTTAAGAAAAAAAATGGTTTAAAGAAAATAAAAACTGCCAATTTTTGACGCAAGATTTCGTAAACATACTAGTTTTTTTTCGAAAGATTGTACATGACATTATTTGGAGATCTATTTTTGATGAACACATTTCACTAAGAATATTGTTTATCTGCATAATACGAGTAATGTAGTTGTAGGAAGACGCCGAAAAAATTGAATTTATATAACTTTCAAAAATTAGAATATTCAACAAGTATGAGACCTGCACCAATCTCTTAAGCGTCCTATATGCATTTCCGAGGTCAAAATTAAATTTAAAAAATGTGCCGTTTTTGAGAAAAAATATGTTTAAATACAATTAAAAATCGCCTATATTTCACGCAAAACTACGTGAAAAGTACTCAAATTTTCGAAAAATTGTGAATAATTTTTTAAAATCTATCTTTAAGGAACAGATTTTATTAAAGGAAACATCTCTACCTTTAATATTTTAGTTGAGGGAAGACGCCGAAAACATTTTAAACTTATGCGATTTTCAAAAAAGCAATGTTTTCAACGAACATGTGGCCTACACCGTTCTCTTAAACGTCTTTCACACTATCCTAAAAAATAAAAATTAAAAATAAAAAAAAAGTTCAAGTCCTTTTTTTAATGTAAAAAAAAATCGAAAATGATTCAGGGGCCTCATGTAAAACACCAATATTAAAATATGTTTTAAATTCAAGGCGCCACGACATCAGCCAGATCGATTGGGAAATATCAATTTTGGAGAAATTCAGCTGAACGGTTTAACCACTACCGTTGCTCATAGATGGACAGACTTTTGCCGTCTCGGCCTATTGGTGATTAATGTCATTTTCTACGGTTTGTGCTCAATCTTATTACTGTTAAAAACAGTAAATAAGATTGAGACAGTCGTGATATTGTATTATCTTATACATTTTGGAGCTTTTTGTTCATGGACTTTCAAAAAAATCTGAATGTCAGGTGGGGAGTTATGAAGATTTGATGCAATGATCAGGGAATAGCCCGTATAATAGGTATTTACTTTGTGTACCTGTGTTTGTCATAGTCAAAGAGCCTCAACACGTGTCATATTCACTACCGGCGACTGCCAGCTTCCGTGTCTCGACTTGCTTTCTAATGGCTTCCATGTCGATCTGCCAACAGGTAGGCTTGTTCGGCAACAGGTAGTTTCAAAAGGCACGTGTATGTTAGTACGCAAAAAATCAAATACTGAAAAGAAATTGTGTTCAAATACAAGTTGTTATTTTTGAAAAATAGAACAATAAAAAAATGCTGTATCTCAAAATACGCAAATTGGCTTCTTAATATTTGAAGAACTCTGAAGTTTAGTTGCAGTGTACGACTTCGTAACCCGCGTATTTTGATCCTTAGAACATTCGAATGCTTTCGTCCATTAGTTTTACGTTGTAGAATGACTTTATTTAAGGCTGCCTAATATTTAATATTACTGTTCACAATTACATACATGAAATTCTATGTATTTTTATTTTTACAGGGTAGTAAATATTTAACAGGATAATGTAATCCCATAACCATACGAATAATGAAAGATGACTAATTTAGTAAACTTACGTTTCAGGATGGACTATGATTATTTGATTAAATTTTTGGCCTTGGGAGATTCTGGTGTTGGGAAAACTAGTTTTTTGTATCAGTACACAGATGGCATTTTCAATTCTCGCTTTATTTCCACTGTGGGGATTGATTTTAGGGAAAAAAGACTTGTAAGTATGTTATGGAATTTTTTAAGAATTTATTTAATTTCTATTTTGAAACTAAATTTGAAGGTTTATTGTTGCTAGCAAACTTTTTGTAGGTGTATCGTGCCCAAAGCCGAAGCCAACGTGTTTATTTGCAACTTTGGGACACAGCAGGCCAAGAAAGGTAATGTGAATGGTTAATAAGTGTGAGGTTTGTTAGATTTACTAACAGCTTTGATATCTCTCTAATTCTGTCACTGGAAGTATTTGCCCTTTGCATTTTTGTGTGATTTAGGCTTACTGAAACATTAAAAATAAGTAAAAATTAATACAACAACAAGTTTTTAAAAAAGTGAATGTTATTAACACTATATCATATTATGCACCATTATCTTGTGGTTCGAGATAGCAAAAATTGACACTATGAAGATGCTGATTATTTTTTAATCTAGATGACACAAAGTTTATTAGATATACCCAGTGCTTGATTTATAAAATTTTAGGTCCCAGAACGCGCCCCCCCAATCAGTTAATAATTTAAGAGAAATGATTATATATTTATACTATAATAATTATTCTTGAGGTATCGGAATCTGTTCTGTCGTGTTCTGCCAGAAATCTAGCCCTGGATATACCTATATATTTTTTTTTTATTTGTAAGAAAGAAGAAAGGTCTCTTTATGAATAATTTAAGATATTATGTGTTGGTGGATGGTCTTGTCAACACTTTGAAATACTTGCATTTTCCCCTAATCCATCGTATTTTTAATTAGCTAGGTTATTCTAGAAAGTCCTTGCTGTACAGTGTTTTTTGCCAAATTCATTGACGAATATTATTTTATTAATGAAAGAGAAATAGTACAGGTTTTTAAATAACTTGTGAAAGGGGTGGGTGACAATTTAGATTATATGTTTTATTTCAAGTTCAATTACAACATGGCAATATAACACAAGTGACTAAATGATCATAAATTTAATAATTACTATGAGGTGTATTCACAGCCAATGGATGATTTTTAATGTACTTATAATGTTAATTTTACTCAGCAGTTTCAAAATTCACACTTATCTTAATCATACAGCATTTCACTTTTTGTTTTTTGTATATTTGTCTTGTGTATTGCTAATTCTTTTTTTACTGGTGTAATTAAGCATTTTACTCTGTGAATTTTCTGTTTTGGTGTTTTCTATACGCTTGTGGGTCTGTTTCTGTCTAAATGACATGGTTGGAAAGTTGAATTCCTGTTGAATGTGTGTATTTTGAAGAATGTATTTCATTTATTAAGGCCTGTTTACTATTCTTGTATAGATTTCGTAGCCTAACCACAGCATTCTACAGGGATGCAATGGGATTTTTACTTCTTTTTGACTTGACTAGTGAGCAGTCGTTTTTGGAAGTAAGGAACTGGCTTGATCAGTTACGGGTATGAATTTTAATGGCTCTGGTTGTAGTTTTTTACTTTTGTTGTAGTGTCAAACTTAAGAAGCTTAATTTCCTTTTTCAAATGCATGAAATCTGTCTTTTTAAATAACATGAATAATTATGCAAGTTTTCATTGTTAAAGTTTTGTATTATTTATAAATTTCCAGCTTAGAAAAGCATTTTCTTTCTTAATGGATTTCCGTTTTCAGACGCATGCCTATTGTGATGATCCAGATGTTGTATTGTGTGGTAATAAATGTGATCTTGAAGAAAGAAGAGTGATTAGTGAACAAAGAGCAAGAGAAACAGCTGATAAATATGGGTATGAAGTTAAAAGAATTGTCATTTCAAGATTTCATTCAATAATTTATTGTAATTGTTACAGCATGATGTAGGTAATTAGGCTATTATTGTAGTTATTGCATATTCATGTAAAACATTTTTTTACAGCCTTCCATATTTGGAGACTAGTGCAGCTACTGGACAGAATGTATCTCGAGCAGTGGATATATTGCTGGACAGAGTGATGAAGGTATGAGGCCACCGACTGAAATAAACATGTGAAGAAAAGTTTTCCACATTAAGATTTGTAAGATTGTTAGCCGTTGATCGAAGAAAATAATAGTCTACTTTCAAGTAATTAATTTTTATAATTTCATTTGTATCCTCAGATGATGTACTCATTGCGTTAAACCCCCCAGGCTAGGGTAAAAAAATACATTCAGTGCAGTTCATGAGGGTGTTATTACCCATTAATACCCTCTATGACCTTGAAATATTTTTGTTATACAATTTTTTTTTTTGCTCCACATCAGTAGAGAGTGTTAAAAAAATATTAGATGAATCTTTGGGTGTACAGTCTTAGCTTGAAATTTTTTAATACAACAATACTTGAAATTTTTATTCAAATCATTACAAAATTGAATTGTATTTAGATAAAAAATAATGCTCCAAAAATATTATTTTTCTTGTTTTAACCCATTAAGTCCCAAGGTAATTTACAAGTAGAATATTTTGATGAAGTTTTATAATTAGACCAAGAATACTGTCTCATAAATATATCCGTACAGAAATGCTAACATTTTTGATTTTGAACCCTGAAATTAGGTTGTCCTCAAATGACGACACTGGGACTTTAAGCTAGCATATTGTGTGACAAAGCAAGAAAACAAATAGTGTTTATCAGTGAACTGGTGTATTATTTTAATGTTTAAAAAAAATTCCTTGAACTTTTTGATCATTCTTTTTCAATTTACTTGTGATATTTGATATCATGCAAAATCTGAAAATATAATTATTTGCACGATTTCCGAATCTTTGATATTTTGTTGACCGTTTTGACAAAGGACGACTCCTATTCAATGACAGCAATCTTGGGTTCTTCACCACTGTCCCTGTGGTTGCGGCAGGGGTGAACTTTGAAATCTGAAATAAAAACCTGCAATTTGTACTGTAGATTTGGATTATATGGGAAACAATACAAAACTGTCAGAAACATTTTTTAAATTCATTTCAGATTGCTAAATAATTAAATAAATAAAAGAAGTATTGGAATAAGCTATAAAATTCCACAAAAAGAATATAAGTTAATACAAGTATTTTATTTTGATTAGTTTTGAATTGTTTATTATTTGTAGTTATAAAGTGAATGAAATTTGGTGTCGGGAACCCCCAAAACAAAAATTTTAAATATTTTTTAGTGAGTATGGAAGACCAGGTACTTTCAGACGGCAGCATGCCAGATAGGGGTGGGATAAGGTGGAAGGGAGATGCAATAAAATAGATTCGATCCCCAGGCAGTGCTTGATGAAGTCCAAATCTTCTTTGTTCCATTCAGTTTCCTGTACCAGCTTCTTCCCCCAGCTTGGCGTAGCCCGTACAAGGATTTCTTCAAATGGCATACCTTGTCACCTTTGCAGAGGCATTTGATCATCATCTTTGCCCTCTCTCCAACTCAGTTTCCACCTTCAGAATTTATGGTATCTTGCAGAATTTCTTTAAGATTCCCTGGTGGCTCCACGTATATTCTCTTCAAGAACTATGTTGAGATACGCGGTTTCAACGTCTAATTGACGTATTGTCATTCTGTGGCGGGCCGCAAGAGCTGCAACTAGTCAAATAGTATCATTTTGAGACACAGTGCAGAGGGCTAAATGGCGAATGTAGACGAAACTAGCCATAAATCTATTGATTTAAAGGATATATGGGTATGGAATGGGTTGTTATGGTTTGGAAGCTGATAAAATATACTTCATTTTATCGTATAATATTTATTGTTAATAATGAATGTGTTAATTTTTTTAAATGTAAAGAAAAATTTGAAAGTAGTGTTCATTTTAATATCAGTAACTAGATAATCAATAGTAAAATTAAAATTAAAAAAATCTAAAGCACATTCTAAAATATCACAAGAACCAGGTATGTTTTATTTAAAATTTTCCTCAAAACGCTTTTTGTTGCACCTCATGTCTCTGCTGCATATGTTAAAATTGGTCCAACTACTGATTTATATATTCTTACTTTTGAGTCTTATCTCAAATATTTGTTGTAACACACTGAGTAATTAAAGCAGACAGAAATTCTTATTCCTTTTGTGACTTGTTTTTCTCCTTATTTATCTGTCCTGAGATTGTGATCACTATCTTTGGTGAGATTGTGATCACCCAAGTATTTTGTTTCTAACACTTGCTCTATTGGTTTATCATTTACCACATCGAATAGGCTCTTTCTCAATTGTTAAACTTTTAGTTTTGGGGTAGAGATCGTGAAATCATAGTTTCTGCAGATTTTATTAAATTCATGGAGAATCCATTGCAGGTCATCTTCATTTTCGGCTAACGACTAACTCGCGCAGCGCTTCCTTGAAGATATGGCAAGAAATTCGTGCTCTCAAGGTCGCAAACGTGAGCCGCAAAAATAAACCATCAAATGTCATTCTACCAACATTGATCATCAAATTCACTATTACAAAAAGTCAATTTTAAAATGTTATGAAGGGGGGCCTAGTTTCTCCCAGATTCGCCTTTTAGCCCTCTGAGCACAGGTGCGAGTGTCTCCGAGAAATGAACTCCTGGCTGCTGACTAAATCCTCGGGTAACCAGTCGCGCTTTTCTCTTCTCTAACGCTCCATCGGGATTAAATTTGTTTCTGGGAACTATACATCCCATAACTTCCTGCCCTGGTGGACGATCGATGACATTCCAAGTGTCATTTTTACGATGGACTTGATTTCGGCCACAATGTCTGTCGCCATTCGTTCGCGTCTGAGGCACTTAACGCCTCTTTGAGGGCTCTTCAGACAAAAAATTGCTCTTCACTTGAGTCTTCGACCTCTCGCAAAACGGAGTGGTACTGTCTTCTCGGTCTTCCCCTCGAACCAGACCTCATTGTTCTTGGTCGACCGCGTCTCCTACGTCGATTAGGATGCCTCCCAGGATCATTACGTTCAGCGCTGTCTAAGTTGCCTGATACTGACGAGGATGCTTCTGTCTGGATAGGAACATAAAAGCCGAGAATATCCTCGTTATCAGAAGTAGTGGACACTTGATAGGGTTCCACGACAGGTTTCGCAGGCTCCAGTGAAAATTCGAACTGACGTTGGAATCTTGCCGGGCATCTATCCTCACTGGATTCACTTGAATTGTAGCTTCGTCCGATCTGACGTATTCGAAAATTTTACGTCGCTAGTTATGAACGCTCGTCGCATCCCCGAAGACCAAATGCGGTAGGCGTATCCCAGAAATATTCCCTCTTGTCCGCGGCAGTTGAAAACTTTCCCATGGCTTCCAAGTAATAGATCTTGTTGCCGAATATTTTGAGATCGGAGGCATCTGGAGCTTCGCCGGTCCACGCCTCGAACGACGTCTTGCCATTTAAACTCTTTGATGGTAGGATTGCGAAAGTAGTTCGCAGTTTTAACCGCCTCTATCCAAAAATTATCGGGTAGATTTGCGTCCTTCTTTAAACCTGTTTTACACGATCATTTTTCGCCGGTTCAGAAAAGATACAGACTAGAGTGGATATAATTTGTACGAAAAAATGACGCATGCTTAATTTTTCGGTACAGATTTCATCCACTTTGAGTACCGCGCTCCTGGCGGCACTTTACCGGACTTTCTGTGGTTTGTTATGCTTCTGGAGCGATATGTTCATTTTATAGTTGCTTGAGAGCGTTCTGATGAGTTGAATTGTAATGTGATGTGGTTATGTAGTGAGAAATAAATTATGTACTGTATTCTAATATTGTCGCATCCGTGCTCGGTTCTAATACAACTTGTTACCACAGATGCGATGTTCAAATGTTTGAACTTTAGCGCTATGTGGGCCGGTTTCACCAACCAGGATCAAATTCGTAGTCGATCTGAGTTTCGTGATCCTGATCCGCGGAGTCAAGGCCGACGTGATTCCTGTGCGTTTCACCAACGTTTGAGACTTCGAAGTTAATCCGGATCCCATGATTCGTGAGCAGTCGTGAAAATGCGCGGTTGGCTACAATTTTGCCATGCATTGTGGGTATTCTCGCGGTCAGCTGTAGGAAACGAGTTGTTTTGATTTCATTTCGTTCCGTCTGTGTGGTGTTCTGTTGCGTGTGGTAGTGTTCTTGTTCGGTGATGGATTCACCTGACGTTGGAAAAAATGCATAGACGACACCCAATTTCTCTCCAGCTGAAAGAGAATTACTCGAAAGCTTAATGAGCAAATACAAAGAAAGTTTTAATGCTCGTTTTGACATTTCAAAATAATTGCTTCTTTTGGGAATTACTCGTGGTGTCTCTCCTCACAATAAATCTTCAATGACTTCATTAATAATAATAATAATAATAATATTTATTGAGTAAGATTCGAAAACAAACTCCATTTTTACGACACAAATTAACCTAACAAGAACAAAAATTCAAAGTAATTCGTTCGAGTTCAGCTATATCTGGTGTCCACCAATACATATACATATGCTCGGACATTACGTCTACGCAGGGATGCATCGCAAGCTGCTACCACTATTTCCCCCGTTGCTATAAACATATCCTCGAGCGTGTCCGCCTCTTTTGTACAACCTATGTTAACCAGCAACCCGGATTCTTCCATTTTGCCTTGTCTTAATTCAATTTTCTGGGGATTCCAAGGTGGTCTTCCTTTATATCGCATTTTGACATGTTGCGGCCCCTCCGTTAAGCCTATACACCGATGGATACTCAGGGTTTCTTCGTCGAACACTGACCAATGAGCGATGCCTTTAGCTAGCTTTGTGGAGCTTAATGTCAAATCCAAAATAGACGATGCGTCTCCGTGTTGAAATGTGTACTCATCCCCAGTGTTTAGGATGATCAGATCATTTCCTGCAATGAATTCACATATGATACTTCCTCTTCTTCTATCGGAGCGCGTCTCTTCCCATTCGGATGACTTACCATTGGAATCACCTGCCACTAATGCCTCGCTTTTAGACGGTTTCAAACTAGCCTCCAGCTCATCGATATCTTTCTGAAATTTATCTAGCGTATCGTTCGGGGAGAAATAGCGGCAATAATTCTCATATTACCCACTTACTGCCATATAAATCCGTATTTCGTTATCTTGTGTTTCTTGATACTCATCTTCTTATAATGCATTATTATGCCGTGTTTTCAAGTAGCAATCTGATACATGTCGCAGTGATGTAGCTCGCTAACGAGCAGCAAGTCCACCTCCCTTTCAGCGGCAACCTGCAGCATCAAATCCCATGCTTGTTTGTTTACTCCTACCCAAAATAACTTGTAGGAATCTCAAGATTCTTGATCTTTTTGGCTTTATTGAGCGCCATGGTGGAAATACATTTATTACTTCCTAACAGATGATTATCATCTTTGTTTCCCTCTTTACATATAACACACTTCAGTTTACCAATACAATCCTTGATACCATGTCCGGTTTTGCCACATCTGTAACATGCTTCACTTCGATCGGAACCTTTGCAAGCAGTTGAGATATGTCTGAAGTCTAAGCATCTATAACATCTTGATATCTGCAGCTTTTCTGTGATTTCACAGAATAGGGTAGTCTTGTTTTTTTGCCTATATGAAGAACTTTGCATTTCTGGGTGTTCAGCGGGAGTAACCATTTTTTAGATCTTTTTTCCATTGTAAGATAATTCTGTAATGCTTGGGGATTGTTCAATGGATTTGCAAAGACTTCAGTATCATCAGCATTGTATTTCCATCCTGTAGCTGCTCCCTCACCCAGGTCACTTGGGTTTAGAATGAACCACATCGGTCTCAAAACGGATCCCTGAGGAACACCACTTGCAACAGATTGGGATGTTAATACTGTGTCTCCAATACGTACTTGAAAAGTCCTATTTGAGAGGTAATCTCTAATCCATGTTAATAATTTGCCTCGTACCCCCATTACTTCTAGTTTATAAATCAGTTGCATGTTTGGGACTTTGTCAAAAGCCTTAGCATAGCCTGTCAAGATGGGTCGGTCCATGTCCTGATGGGGGGATGCAGGGAGGGCTTTGTAGTATTCTTTTCTTTCACCAGTCATCTTCATCTTCCCCATCATTCTTTTATAACATTGTCTCTTTTCTTCTACTCCTTCTATTTCACTGCCCCCCCTCCCGTATGCAGAACGCCCACCCATGTGTTTGTGGTGCATGGCAACCCATCTCGAGAGAGAATGTGTGTCCTGGCAGTTGAGGGACCTGCTTGTTTCCCAACTACTTGTCCTACTTTCTGCTTTGCACCTAGGGATACGTTGTTTATGTATTTTGGGAAACATTCCTTGTAGGTTTGCAACACACTTGCTTTGGCCTCATATTCTTCTAGACAGGCGGTTGGGAGCTAACCCGTTCCTGATCAATCGGCTTGGACGATGTCTTGTAGTGAACTCAGGGTGACCGAGAGGATCCACGGCGGGGCAACACTGTGACATCTTCCCACTATATCTTCGTGTCATCTTTGGCGACCCAGTGGGGGTGTCCCTTTGTTGGACTCCGTGGTGGGTAGGGGTCATGTAGACGAATCTGCTTCAATTCTAAGGAGCATAAAACAAATCCCTTGCCCTTTTCCAGAAGGAAGAGGCAATGTTTTGAGAGAAGGTGGAATTGAGTAGTTTCTTCCTTAGGAAAGAAGATAAACCAAAGAAGCCACGCTTCCTTTTAATGGTGTGCGCGGAAGAAGGAAAAACCTTTAAAAGTATTTGTACGGTTCGTCTCGCACGAGCCATTAAGGACAGTTTTGATAAACTCCAAGCGGTGGTGCGTCAGAGGAATGGTACTATTCTCTTCGAAGCACGCACTGATGAGCAAATCAAAAAAATCTCAAAAACTAAGCAGATTGCCAGCCTCCAGGTGGAGGTGACCACTCACTCTACCAGAGAGTGTATATCCCCACCCTTAACCTATATAAGGGAGTGGTGAATCATGATGACTTTGCATCCAAAAGTGAGGAGGAACTTCTGTCTTTCTTGAGGAGTCAGGGCGTAATGGAGGTTTTTAGGATCAAGAGGAAGGAGAATGGGAGAGAGATACCTACAACAACTCTGATCTTGATGTTTAATCTCCCCTTTCTCCCAGACAGGATTAGCCTAAAATTTTGGTTGAAATTGGTTTTTGTGCACTAGCTTTAGATGGTTCGTGAAGACAGGCTCTGATGCGCCACGTTGTAAAAAACAAAGTATTGTCAGGGAAAGAGTATGTTAATAAGTCAGAAAAACTGGGAAAAGTCAGTGTGTTATATGTTTATTTTTTCGCACCAAATTTTGTCACCAACCTGTAGTAGTTTGTTAGTTTTGAGATGGTAATTTTGATATATACTCTTGACACAATGCAATAATATTAATAACTGCATGTTTGTAACTAGTAATCACTAAAATAAAAATATTAGACTACTTATAAATTTAAAAAAAATAATAAAACATTATTGGGGTGTCAAATCACACCAAGGCCTCACAAGGTTAATAAAATCTGATTTAATCATTTACTTGTAACAATATGTTTATTATATCACTTCTTTTTCTGGCCCTTCATATATATTACTCTATTCAGAATGCTTTTGTAATTTGTATTCCATGATTTGTATACCTATGTAATTTGTATATCTATGTCATACATTATCACATAGATATATCAAAATAATGTATTTCTCCATCTGTTTTTTTTTTTTTCCATCTTAATTTTGTAATTTTGATTTGATTGTGGGGGAACAGCGTATGGAAACTGTGGTTGATAGAGCCATGCTTCCTGGGCAGAATTCTCGTACAATTCAAAGAGGATCTGAATCAGATGCTTCACAATACACTTCTTCTGTGTGTAGCTGCTGATTTCAAGTAAGTTATTATGATCTTAATGATATGTATTGTTTTCCTAAATTATGATTACATGATTTTGTAATGCTCTTTATTTGTTGATATTTTATTTGTAGGAATGAAATATATGATCAAATGTAAGAGATCATTGTTCTACATTATGAACCACTTGTCATCCAGTCTTAACAGAAATGAGAATACTGATTTTCACTTCAGTCATGAGGAGGAACCTGTTTGTGAAAAATGTAGAAATAATTTATTTTGTAGATAATGATTATTTATTTTGTGAAGCCTTTCAAATATAATCTTCATTTTGTTGGGTTCCTTAACTCCTTTCTACAAAATCGTGAGTGAATTTGGGAAATAGCTACGATCAGCAAGATTAGAAGTCTTTAATTTGTAATTTTGATTATTCATATATTTATTCATCTAATTTTTATCCATCTCTAGTTTATTGAAATACTTTAATGTCGTTTTAATTATCTAATTTTCTGCTTTGTGATAATGATTGTAAGCAGAAATTTGGCTCCTTGTTACTTCTTGTTAAATTTTATTTAATATTTATGCATTATTACATTACAATGTGTGTATTGTTTTAATTCATTATTGATTGATGAGTGGATGATGAAAAAAAAATAATAATAAAAAAGTGATAGTGATGTCTGATTCCTTGTGATTAGAAAGATACTGTTGTCACTAATATAATGGTCAATATTATCGATGCATATATTTTTTAAACAATAGAGAAAATTCAATTCTAAACTTCACCAAGATACTTATGGTTGTGACATAAAAGTACAGCTTGATACATACAATTTTGAAATGTTATTCTCTCTTGTTGAAAATTTGCTATGTTGTTACTGAACTTGGCAAGTATTCTTTACTGGTTCTACATTGATTTGTGAAATGTATAAATTAATTTAATAACTGATAAAGTTCAGACTATCTCAATTGAGAAAGAACAAATCTATTTAAGAAGTTAAATATGAATATTTTAATTGGGATATTTGAAATATGGTTTGTTTTCTTTAATACAATGAGAGTGGGATATATCTATGATGGTATGGATTTTTAAATTGGAACTCTTCAATAAAATGTATACAAATGATATGTACTGAAAATTTGGTTCCATTAATCCTTATTGTATACTATCCAATTTTTAGAATTGATTTTAAAACTGCAGTGAAATTTGAAAACTTTTTTTTCAATATTCTGAACTTTAGAAGTTGTATCTGCTCTCCTTGAGTGTGTATATAAAAGAAATTTTAATGTTATATTTTCATATGGGAGAAGAAAAAATGTGATTTGTTTTTGTTTTTTGATACAATTATACTACAAATAATTGATACATAAATTTAAGTAAATATTTTTGTTAATAAACCATTTCTATTGACATTGTTATCAAATATGAAGCCAGTGTTCAGTGTTGCTAGTTAATAATTGTATTCTATAAAGAAGTAGAGTCATAAGAGTATCCTTGGATATCAACTGCCTTTTGTTCTGCAATGCTGCTGTAACTTGCAATTATGACATTGCAACTTCCGTGGCATCAGATAAATTAACATGAAATTGCCATGTTGTTAAATACATTTCCAAAGAGCAATGTCCTTAAGTACCATTTTCCTAAATATTAATATATATATCTTAGAATACGTTGATTTTTACCTCTTCCTAATTGGTTAATTCGATTTTGCAAACGAGTCTTTAAGAAAATACATCCAGGAGACAAAAGTTTAACATACCCCAGTGCGTTTGTGCCCCCATGGTAAACTACCTTCAATTTTGTTAGTCGTCCAAAAAATTTTTGGTACAAGTAATTTTTGAAGCACTTTACAAGTAGCACTAGAATGCAAATTCTTTTTTGATAAATGTATGTTAATTTGAAACTTCTAGTGTTTGGAGGTCTGTTTTTGAAAAGTGGCCTTTGTTTTTCTTAAGAGGAAAGTTAGATCCTAACTTGGTAGAAGTGAGGAATTGATTAGTAGAAAATGTATATTAAATGTTCATGTCATTAAATGATTAGATAGATAGAAGTAGATAAACGTTACAAAATACGTAAAAGTCAGATATTAGTCTTAATGTAGAATAATTGTGTATTGCCGTGGGTATTGCCATGCTATGATGTTCTGTTATATTGAAATAATTAACATGTATCATGAATTGTGTATGCAAAGCAAATAGTTGATGAATTATTTATGTAGCCTTAATATTCTACATAGTTATCATGCTTTTATTTGCAAAGGACTACCTCAGAAAATTCTTACAATTTAAATTTAACATATCCTTTTCCTCTACATTCAAGTCATGTATTAAGTTTTAATCCAAATCCCTTTGTCATCCCAGATACAATTTTTTTACAAGGTTGTACAAGTAGAAGTAAAAAATTATTTTTGTTATTATAAAAATGCATTTTCTGTATTAAATTTTAAAACGTGTATTTGTTAATTTGAAAAAAAATTTAAATATGTTTTATTTTCAAAGTACTCTCAAGCAAGCATCATTTAAAAGCTTTCAAATGATGTGTGAACAATATTTTTTTCTATGGAAATGACAGGAGATAATTCAATTTTTGTTTTGTATGGCTTGATTTGTCTCAATTTTGAAATCATTATAACTTCAAAATTATTTTTTCTATTGCTATCTCATAATCCACAATTCTATTTATATTAGCAGGTACTTCAGACACATGAAATTTGAATAAATCTGAAACTGGGTTGGGACCTTTATTCATATAACTGAACAATTGGAGAAATGACAACTATATTTGTTAATGAACAAATGTTCCCCCAAACTAACAAAGCCTTGATTTCCACAGAAGTTTTATGATAGATTTTGCTGAGTAATGGTAAAGCTGTGAACTGTAAAAATACTGCTGCTGCAAAAGAAACCGCATGAAAAAATAAATTAAACAGTCAAATTATATCTGAACAGGATTATATCTTTTGCTGAAATAAATTACCGTTTTTTTTTAGATTTCTTGTATTGGCCATTTTGAATCATTCAGAACAAACTTAAAAAAATTGTGACAAATACTATTTTTTTTATACTATTAAAAAATGATCTAAATTAATGTAAAACTGGATAAATGGATTTGTCATTATTTATTTTACAAAAATTCACTATTATGTGTCTATTTCACTGCTATACTTCACTATTAAATATGTATTCTGATAATTAGAAAGGAAAGTAAATTTGTGGAAGAATAATCTTTTGTGGTAAAATTGTATTAATTGCATTGCCTCCCAGAGATCTAAATAATCATGTCATTTAAATGCAAATATTTGTTGCACTAGAATTAAATAATCTTTCATAAATATACAGAGAATTATAATTTTGTACATTAACTAATTTGCCAAATTACAAATGAATTTAAAGATCATCAAAATCTAAATGCATGTCTGTCATTTAAATGCGAATTATTATTGCATAAGAATGAAATACGCTTTCATAAAATACAGAAAATTATAATGTCATAAATTTAACTGAGTTGGCTAAATTTCGAATTAATTTAAACATAGATCACAATCACAACAAAATGCTTTTTTTAAATGAAATTAATTTTTTAAAGAATATAACAAAGATAATAGAAATAACACATAGTTAATACAGAAGAAGAAAAAAAAGAAAAAGAAAAAAACACTTAAACATGATAAATGTGATTTGCATTGTGAGGAGGTTTTGTAGGTTTTATTTAAAATTTATCTTTTCACTGAAAGGAAATCAGTTTTTTAATCCTAAAATTAATATAAATATACTACAGTTAAATTATTTTCATTATATATGAATATTACTTATAATCACATCAATAAATGAATGTTTTAAATAATATATTGAACAGCTGTGAATGTATAAAAAATAAAATAGATCATAATTAAATAAAACATCCGAATGGTGTAATTTGAAAGAAAAATCACAATTTTTGTCAGCATTATATTAAAGTATATTTCTTTAATAGTTCTCTTTACTTGTTTTTTAATTTCAATAAATATTTGCCTATTCTCAGCATTTAAATATACTTTTTTCATGTGATTGTAATTTACCTAGATTATAAATAACTGATTGGAGCTCGGTTTTTGAAATAAAATTGATGGATTTGTATTAAATTTGGTTGATTGATGATAGAACAATGTAAACCTGTCTGAAAAAACAGCCCTGTAAAATGAATTATTGTTTTCCCAGTGGAGAAATTGTTTCTCGGGCTACAGATGAGTTGGCTTGATTTCTTATTTTAGATTTTTCTTTTGATTTTATTATTTTCCCTTAGAGGTTTACCACGAAATTACCTTTTCTTATGAAGAATTTACTCATATGAACTTCTAATAGAGTATATTATGCTATTGAATTAACAAAATTTTATAATTTTTTATTAGTATTCAACAAATGCACAGCACTTGAAGTTATAAAGTGGGATTATTATCTGTTTTTTCATAGATCAGTTACACTGGTCAACATGAGTTTTGTATCACGGATACCAATAAGTGTACCTAATGAAGTTTTTAATGTAGATTTCAAATGTGTATTTGGAATTTATCCATCACCCAGTTTCTTTGGAATTTTAATATTTAGTAAATGTTTTTTCGTCCATTTGCCCATTGTCAAGAAAAATATCCTTGAGCATTGTAATAATGATGGAACCAAATGAGCTTACTCAAATGGGAGCGTTGCTACTGTTGTGCAGGTTCTACATGTGTAGTCGTGTACAAACACGATCTAGAATAGGATACATTCATTGGAACTATGCCATTTGTGAGATAGTTGTGAACCAGTGAACACGTCAGTGTGAGGAGTTTGTGTGCCTTAATTATTGTATATTTTATATTTACATACTTATTTATTTGGTTATTAGTTGCTAGTTTGTTATTAGTCAAAATGACTAGATTTTTGTTTCATTAATCCAAACAATTTTAGTTATCATATGTGGTTAGTCCTAAAGGCGAAACCTCACTCTGTTAGTGAAAAAGTGGTATGAACTTTATTTTGGGTGTATGGAGGGGTACAAAATAAGGTCCTGCACCCTCCACACACACACACACACACTCACACACACAAGCACACACATACGGACAGACACATATCTCTTGCTTATCGTGTTCTAGGCTTCTCACTGCCTGGAAAAGTGGCACTCTCCACATGCCATTTGCTATCGCTATGATTTGGAGGTATACAAAGATCATTCCTCTAACTGATATTTCTGCTTAACAAAGATTACAGGCATTATGTCAAAATCAAAACATACAGTGGTGTAACCTTACATCAAATCTGCAATGAGTCCAGATCCACACTGGAAAGAATTGCCCGTACCAAAGCCTCCATATGACATTAGAGGAAGAGAGTTCAGATTCTGATAGAGGTATGGAAGAAAAAGAAACAGATTCTTCTGGTGATACAAATTTTTAACAAAGTTGTTCATTTGAGTCTCATTTATTGACTCAAGGAGATCTCGAAGATCTCATACAAAATTTTAAGTAATCCAAAAAACAGTCTGAAATGCTTAGTTCCCGGCTAAAAGACTTGAATCTTCTTCAAAAAATACAGACATGTACTAAACATCATTTTCAATTTAAAGACTATTTTTCTGAAGAAAAAGGCTAAGTATTTTGTTAGGAAACACCTAAAATGAACATTCCCTTCAGAATGTTTAACTACCTGCAGTACATATAAAATTAGGATTAATGAAGAATTTTGTCAAAGCTGTGGACAATATGCCTGATTTTATATACTTATAACCGAAGTTCCCCAAAATTAGAGATGCAAAAATTAAAGAAGAAATATTTGTGGGTCCACAAATATGATCATTAATGCATGATAATCGATTGAGAAACTATTGTATCCACTTGAGAAAGCAGCTTGGCAAGCAGTCAAAAATGTTGTGTGTTTTTGGAAAATCGAGAAGTGGAAAATTACCAAGATATTGTCAACTTTCTCATAGCATCTTATATAAATTTGTATTATAAAATGTACTTAAAAGTACAATTTCTGCTCTCGCACCTACATTTCTTCCGAGAAAATTTTGCCTCAGTGAGCGATGAACACGGGGAACACTTTCATCAGAAGATTTTTGCTATGAAAAAGATATTTCAAGGCAAATGGAAATTTACTATGCTGCCGATTCTTGTTGGACCAGTAAGAGGAATGATCCACAGGTGAAATATAGTAGAAAATAGTCATTTAGTTCTTTCTAGATCAGTCAGAATAATTGAATATTGTGTAGTTAAGAATGCAAAAAGTATTGAAATGTTTGAAAATTATAAGTGCCTGTCTCTCAGAAACCTTGGGTGATGGGGAAAAACCAATATATTTGAATTCAGGATACTATCAGAATCTCATATTTTTCTTCCTGAGACAAAAAAAAGTTTAATTTTAGTTTCCTTGTGTCATGTGATCAGATGTTGCAGTGTTTCCATCAATAGAATTGACAGGGCATGGTTGTTTCCACATATCATAACTAATGTTGCTAGAAAAAGGTCTAGGACTAAGAATATAACCATTGCAACATTTGTGAACTAATTAGATGTATGTCTTTATGAAGACAGGCTTAGGTAGCTCTGGGCATCAATTAATGTCACTTCAGTGTCTGTGCCTCTGCCAATGTTCTAGAGTTTGAGTGTCAAAATAGGCAGAATTTTTGACACTAGCTCAACAGCTAGGTCAAATTCTGTCTCTGACTGGAGATGAATTATATCTGCTGGCTTCTCTAATGAGTAGTTTCCCTTGTTTTTTCTCATCAACTCCATGTTAATGCCAGAGCAGTACCCTAACAAATGGGCCACTGACAGTGCACAATCTTTCCTTCAACTTTCTCGTCCTATTACTGTCTCACGTCTTACTTGCACACTTACACTTACATGCACTCCACTACCACATATTGGGAGACCAACCAGGAGCTTAGAGCTTGTCCTGGCTGCGGCAGTGCCGTACTAATGGGAGATAACTGGTTGCAGAAAACCTCACAAGCCAATAATCAGATCTCGCCAACTAGCAGGGAAAAATCACCATCACCTTTTGCGATACAATCATGCACTACACTTATGAGACTAATGACTTTGGCTGGTGATGTGTCTAGAAACTCTTAATCAGTCAATGTTTATGAGGCAATGTATGTAAACTAATTAGAAGTGTAATGTCTATTTATGTGGCTTAATAGTTGACTTTTATTTTATTAAAATGTGTATTCTAACCTCTTGGAAAGAAAGAGTCAGTTTCACAATATTTATATTTCTATATACAATCTTAGTGTTTAGAAAGTACACATTTATGATCGTAGTTTTCATTGTTGAGAGAAATTGTTCATATCCTCTCTGGTAATAATGCTCTAAAAACTTAACTTTTTAAGAGCGTAAAACATAATCCATAAAATTACAGTATTTACATCTTTTGAAGAAACAAATTATTTTTGTATGAGGCATCTGGAGGAAATATCCTATTGAAACTTTAAAACACTATTTTTCTAGAACATACTTTTTTCTGCTAGAAACTACTAAGAGAAATCAATAACCATTTTTAACCTAATGCATTTTAAACAGGTTTCAAGTGGGTGAAGAAATAAATAACAAACATCATAGCATTGCATGAAAAACTTTATACAAATAGTTTTAAGTTGTTTGTACATGAACACCTATTTTATTGTGTTCCTAGTCATAACGTGGGGTGATAATGTCTTGTAATAGTTTCAACGCAATTGAGTTGTAACTGATGACCACTTTTGTATATTATTTATCAGTGGAGAATGTGTTTGTCTGTATTTCTTGGAAGGTGAATTGGTGATAATTTTCTTGTGTACTGAAAATAAAATTAATAGAGGTTTTCAGTGCTGGATTTAAAAAAAGGAGGGGGGGTGTCGGTTCACGTGACAATTTTTTTTAATCGGACTTTCCTGTTTTTTTTAACATCTCAGTCTCACAAATAAAAATGTAGGGCATTGTTAAATTTTCTTGAGTAAATTACATATTTTAGAACATTAAAAATATTTCTCAGAATTGTCAACCTTTCTTTTGATATTTTGGCATGGAACTCCATATGTGTGTGCCCCCACATACACACACATACCAAAAAAGGAAATGTGCATGAAATGGATTAAGATTCAGTTTCACGTTAGTTCAAGGTTTCACTGTTTCAATTTTAAGCATATTTATCTCATCTGCCTCGGTTCATTTACTAATGAGATTACGTGTTCAGTAGTTGCAGTTGCATAAGATTCTGGCAGCTGCAAACAAAACCTTACCTAGATTTTCATATTTTTAGTATGCACTTGTTTGAAACTTAGCTTTGAAAAATGAGCCAATATTTCATATCAATTGTGATAGATTAAAATTAAGCACAGCAATGTGTAGAATATGTTTTACATTTTTATGTATGCCTCTGATGAAAATCTCTTCTTATACCATCATTTAAACTACACTTGCATTGTTGAATATTGCTGACAATAGAAATAATGTTTTGTTTATTCTCCTCCATAAGCACTGTTTCTTTAACACAGAATAAACCCATCTTTTTAAACAGTTGGGCAAATAAAAAAATATGCAGGTGTAAGAACATTAGAACATTTTATCAAAAAATTGGACTGTCCCAGGAAAAGGGACCCTATGCTTGGATCTGTGAACCCGTTGGGAGCTACCCAAAAATACCTGTTATTTCTTTATGAGTTTTTTGTAATAATTAGATCTGTTTAAAATTTAATATGTTTAATACACATTTATATTCATCATTTTACGCTGAATATCAATTTGCTTTAGTATCATAGAAATGGTAAATCCAGAACTGAAAATCAAAACAAAATGGTTAAAAATCCTGAAATTTTGGTCAGGAATATAAAAAAAAAAGTGTCTTAGAGAGGGCATGAGCCTTTATTAGATTGTGACTTATAAGCAAGAATCCAAAGATTTGTTCTTTACTTTAAAAGGACTCGCAGGCCTAAGATCTCAAGTCTTCCGCTGTTTGATGAGATCTAGTCTACCTTCATTTTGTGTAACTTGATGTTTCCTAAGGTAACATATTTATGAAGAATCTCTCTAAGAGTAGGTAAATAGTCACCAATGTTTTGCCAATAGGATTTGTTTCATATTAACAACTTTCATATTGCTAGTTGTTACTGTATTGTGCTTGCAATCTATTTCTTATTGCCATAGTAGCCATCTTAGGGTTTTGTTAAATAGCTCAGATGTTATGTTTTTTAGGTTCTACTGTGGATTTCCATTTTGCTTGCATCCCCCTCTTTTGTGAGGATTTTTTTTTATTTTTTATTTAATTTGTGTCCTGCGACAAGTTGTAATGTATTTCAATACTTTGCAGATTGATCCTTACGTGAAATGCACTGCAACTAATGACAATATTATATTTGATGGAATATTGTTCATGGAATGCAATACTGAGACTACTCGAAAAATAAAGATTTGAGATAAACGTATTAACATTTTTCACGATTTGTTGAAATGCACTATCTCATGCTGAATAATTGATCGATTATAAAGAAAGCATTCCCAAAAGTCTTCATAAAAGTTCTGTTAATAATAGTGTGAAGTAATGATCATAAGTAGTGATAATGTAATAAAGTGTAAAGTAATGATCACATGTAATGATAATATGTTAAATAGTGGTCATAATTAAAAACTTGTATTTTCGTGAGTTGTGCTGGTGTGTAGCCCACAAATGATATGTGCTTTTTAAAAATTTGTATTGAATAATTGTGAGAGAAACATAAATCTAATTCTTGCAAATTTGTAGTTGAAATGTTATGATTTCAGATGTTCTGATTCTTTGATTTTAATATGTTGGTAATGTAGTTGTGAAGCCTTGAGGCTATCTGTAATGTAAACTCTGAGTCATCTGTAGTACTATTGAAATCATGATAGTGATGGATGCCTCCATTGCTGTATTTTGAAAGGATAATGCTATTAACAAGTTATTATTGGAATAAAAGTATGTTGTGGTGTATTGCACAGATTGTTTCTTTCAAACTATTTCCTAAGAATTTTAAATGTTTTTCCTATTCCTTAAGTCCTTACGGACTTAAGTTGTCCAGTTTAAAAATGTTGTGAAGTCATAAGAAAATTAAAATGCGACAATAGAGGAAGAAAATCTATTACATAACACTACTAAGATTGTTATTTTATTTTTATTTTCTTTATTCCATGGAGTGAACCCTTTTCAAACATGAATACATGGTATAATGATACAAAAATAATTAGACAATAAAAGTGATAAAATAAAAATTGTCATAATACATGTAGTAAAATAATATATCATGGGTCAGATACAGTCTTTTTTCAAGCGAGCTTTAGAGTATTGTGTTAGTCTCAAAGAAGTCTAAAATGTTACAAAAATCGTTTGCAAGTTTAGAGTTTCTGTTAATGATATTGCTGGTGGTGTAATTGGATCTACAAAATGTTGTGCTAAACAATATTTAATTTCTGGTAAATCTCTTCAGAGTACGTAAGAAATCAATCGAGAATATTTCACTACAATCAATATGGTTGTTAATAACATTTTCCAAAAATTAAAAATCACTGTAGTCTCTTCTGTAAGATAATGAAGGTTTATCGAACATTTCACGGACCCGAGTATAGTCATGGCAGAACCAAGACATGGAGGTGTTGTTTATATATGCAATCTGATGGAAGGTATCTTCTCTAAAATCTCTCAATAGTATGTATATAAAATTGTGAATAAGGGCCCAGATCATGGACGCATTTTCTGTTATAGTGGCTATTGAAATAATACACTTTTGTACACTTGTCACAATTCAGTCTGCTTTATTCCACATGTTCTCTTACAATGCCTAGTTTTTGTTTACCTATCTGGTTCATGTGGAGACCATGCCGAGTGAAATGTTTTCTTGAGAGGTTTTCAAGATCAACAAGTGTGATATGTGTCCTTCTCAAGTGCTGTCTTATATGATGGTTTGCAACCTTAATTTCGTGGTTTATAGGAAAGGTGTTGTGCCAGGGGGGCAGAGTGGTCATGATTACATTTGTGTGTTTGGCTATTTCTTGTATTTTTATTAAATGTTCCTTTTCATGAAAGTGACTACCAGAATTTATGTTGTTCTGCCCACCTAGAATTACTACTTGTCCTGTTGTGTAAAAGATGTAATCTGAGTGTTTAAGTTCTCAATTACATGTGCCATCGTGGCATTAGGCTTAAAAATACCTGTAATTGAGAACTTTGACGAGAGTTTCTCTCTCACAATGGAGGAAAGGTTCCTACCATGGCTGTCAGCTAGAATAAAAATTTTACGTAAGTGAGAGAGAGTGCCATTTGTTATTTTAGTCTTACCCGCTGAACTGTGTTTCTGTTGAGATTTTGAGGGCAGACTTTTAATAAACGTGTGCCTATTGTTTACTGATTGTCACGGTAAGGTAGCTTTGGTGGGAAGAGGAGGAAAGGAGACAAGGTCACCATACATCCCCCCCTGTATTGTATATATTTTTTTTATAATAATGTTTGAAAAAATACTTTTTTATAAAATAAAGTTAATAATCACTCTAATAACATTATAGACACATGTATACAGTTACTAAAAAAGAATACAATGTAATAATCAAAGGACAAAAATAAACAAACTATTTGTGAAGGACAAAATCATCAAATCTTGAAGGCATCACACATTTCTTCTGGATCTTGCATTCAGTGTTGATTGAAGACTAGAATTAATTGGTATTGTGTTTTCCAATGGTTCTTGGTTCTTTAAAGTTTTGCTGTTGTGAGAGTTGTTCACAAATATTTTCATATCCAATGGTTGTGAAAGATCATTGGGGATGCCATCTTTCAGTCGAGCTTGGTTTCTTTGCCCTGCGAATGGTTTCACATTTACGTCGTTGCATCTGTATTTTGTTCCTTCCTCCTCAACAATGCAATACGTATCTTTAAGCCTTTACTGAACCGCTCCATGTGTCTATGTCAAGTCTTTATCAGGGTGTACTTGCACTGCTACCGCCTGACCCATTTCCAACTCGGGTGTTTTGTTTTATTGTCAAAATAATATTTGCTATTCTTCTTGGTCAATTCAATTTTCTACTGCACGTCTTCCACTACCTCAGACTTGAAATGTTTTGAAGTCATAGGAAAATATGTTCTGGTTCTTCTCGTAAAATCGTCTGTGATGGGCTAGAGCCTATTTCTCCAATGTAGTGAAATATACCAAAGGTCTTCTCCACTCTCCCCAGCCTTTTTAATTCATCTCATGGCAACTTAACTGTAGCTTCTGCCTTACCATTTCCTTTGTAATGGTGCTGATGTTACTCAAAATCCCAAGATTTGTTGAAACTGTACATTAGTTTATTTTCAAAGTTGGTCTCATTGCCACAACAAACTCCTTTGGTTTTGGTATGCCAAGGTAACTGAAATTCTTTTAACAAATTTTAACTAAAGTATCTGCTGGTAGATTCTGTACCTCATCTAGCTCAAAAAATCTGAATAGTATTAAAGTACCACAGTAACGAAAAACTTCTTTTCCGATCCTTGTTTTCGGCAAAGAAAACGTTCATCAAAACAAGCTGAAATGGATATTCTGTTACTTCATGAGATTGCAACAGGGGATGTTGTTTGGACTTCATGAGTTTCATACAGACTTCACAACCTTGTAAGTACTGAGTTATCTGGATAAGCATTCCTGGCCAAAAAGTCGTATCTCGTGCCAGTTTAAGATTTGCTTCTATTCCAGAAAAAGCAATGTGTAATTTCTCCAAAATCTTCTTTCGTAATGAAAGGAGAATTAATATTCTGTCAGTCCTGTAGATGATATCTTTTTGTGTCATGAGTTCATTCTTGTATTTATAAAACAGTTTACATGAATCTTCCTCTTCAGAATATCTCGGCCTACCATTTTGGATATAATCTACCAGTTTCTGCATTGTTAAATAATTTTTCGAGCATGATCTAATTTCCTCAACTCTCTCAGGTGATATCTGCAACAATGTCTCCAAATCTTTCTTCTCCAATACTTGAAAGATTGGTGAATTCCTTTTTATATCAAAAATGGTTTTATACTTCAGTTTTTCTTTTACATAGTCATTTTCAACAGATACCCTTGATAAAGCATCTGCAACCTCATTCTCTTTTCGTTTCACAAATTGTACTTCCAGGTGGTAGGTATCTTTGAAATGTCATCAACATTAGTTGTAGTCTTTTAGGCGCTTTCAATAAGGATTTCTTGAAAATTGAAATCAAGGGCTTGTGGTCTGTTTGTATTATAATTTGTTTATTTCCAGCCAATAGTTGATCAAATCGTGTACATCCAAAACTTATAGCCAAAAGCTCCTTTTCAATCTGAGCATACATTTTTTCTATTTTTGTGAGCGCCCTAAAAACATATCCAATCACTTTATCCTTCTGATAACCAGCGACCCCCAAACCTGTAGAACTAGCATCACATTCTAGAGTCTCTGGTTGGTTAACATCACAATATTGCTGAGACTATATTTCCAGATTCTTTATCTTCTTGAAAGCCTTTTCTTCCTCGCTGGTCCAAGACCAGTCTACATCGTCCCTCGTAAGTCTTCTCAAGATGCTAGTTTCTTCGGTCAGATTCTCAATACACCAACTCAAGTATATCACCATACTTAAAAACCGAAGGAGCTCTGACTTATTCTTTGGGGAAGACATTTTTATAATCGAATTTGTTTTATCTAGGTCTAGTCGCAAACCTTCACTTGTCAAAATGAGACCAAAAAATTTGACAGATGTTTGGCACAGCTTGGTTTTATCTTTTTGATTTTGCAATTTGATGTGTCTAATTGTATTAAGAGATTCTCCAAATTACGGTTTTAATCTCTCAATGCCTCATTTAAAGAATCACCACATACATAAATTAGAATGTCAACTAATATTTCAATGCCTCTCAAATCCTGAGTAAATTGTAGCATTTTCTGTGCAACAATTTCTGGTGACAATTATATTAAAAAAGTGAGCCTTAGCCATCGGTACCTCCCAAACGGAGTGCAAACGATCGTGAGCTTGCTGCTCTCCTCTGTTAATTTTATCTGCCAAAGTTCCTTTTTTGTATCTAGGGTTGAAAACACTTTAGCCTTTCCAATCTCTGGTAGAATTTCATCAAGACTTCTAAATTGTATGAAAGGGTGCTTTACTGCTTTGTTCAAAGGTACCTAATCTATACAAATTTCAGCGCGTTATTATTTTTCGTAACTATTAAAATATTGCTCACCCAATCAGTATTGTTGTGTTTCTTAGTCACGATTCCTTCCTTCTGTAGGCTGGCAAGTTCTTCCTTCAAATCATTCCTTAACCTGATGGGCACTCTTCTTGCTGGTTGAACCACTGGTTCTATTTTCTCATTAACTTCCAAAGAAACTTCTCCGGGCAATAACCCAATACCATTGAAAAACTGATTGATGTTTCTTTAGTAGGGTAGGTCGCTGCCTCATGACCCTCTTCCAATTCTCTCAATTTCTTCTCTGTATTTATTTCAAAGCAAAGTAATGCTAGACATGTCTCCTCTGATAATAAAGGGACATGATTAACATTAACCACCAGAAACCTGAGAACGAATTGTTTCTCCTTTCTCCTACACAAAATATTTGCTTACCCCAATACTTCAACACGTCCTCCAAAATTGCTCAACTGTTTCACAGAAGCTTTAAGTTTTGGCGCAGCTTCCTCTGTTAACTTACAACAGTTCTGATAACCTATAACATTTCCCACAAACTTTCTTCCATTGATTTCCAAAAAACAGATTTATTGCAATCCTACTCTTCCTTCCGTGGTTCTCGATTGATTCCATTTTGAATACCTCCAATGAGTTCTTTTCGAAATCTGATTCACAACTGCTAACATCTAAAATTTCTTTAATGGATTTGTGTCTTCCCTTCATGTTGTCTGTACCACTTTCCTTTTTCTTCTCATTTTTCAAACACACTTGCAAAATGATTTCTACCTAGATAAATAACACGTCTTGCGCCATGCTGGACCCAATTCCTTTTTAAAGTCGTGTTTGCCACCACAAAACCGACATAATTGACAACTTGCTGATATTTTTTGGTATCTTACGAGTATGTACTCTTCAGACGTAGCTCTGAAAGTTCATTGGCTTCACTAAACTGAACTATATTTTCAACAGTACCATATACGTGTCGATACCCGTAGCACTACAGTAGGTGAAGCATTTTTCTTTAAAAAAATTGGAAGTAGTGTATGTGTCACCTGTTTTGACATCCAGTGGCTGTGACCAAGGTGTATTCTGAGTAATAAGCGTGTTGTTGCCTCCAGGGGTATTCTCTTGTGTCGTTTGGGCTGCCTGGTTCACCTGCGAAGCCGACGTTTGATGTTCTACTTGCTCCTGTAACCTCTTCTTCAATCAGTTGTTGACGGGCATTATTCTTAGATGCATCTTTCGTATATTCCTTACGCATCTGTTGTATCAGCATAGTTTGCGACGCAATAAAATTTTGAAAATTGCTTTATTAAAATGTACTTATTTTTCTCTCGTTCAAATATAAATAATATCCACCATCTAACTTCAATCTTTTTCTCAAAGAAGTTGTACGTAAAGCATTACTCCTAAACTCTCTCAATAATATCAATATAAAATTGTGAATAAGGGGACCAGATCATGGACGTATTTTCTGTTATAGCGGCTATTGAAATAAAACACTTGTCACAATTCAGTCAGTTGTAGTCCACATGTTCTCTAACGTCTTCACTCCTTGCCACCTACCCACAAGTCCCTCTACTCTCCAGTGCATGCCAACATAACATATTCCAAAAGAGGTATAATAAAGGAAAAATACAAGATCTTGAAGGTTCTAATGTCATTAAAGGGTTCTACTGGCGGTATTTTTCATAATGAAAATTACAATTCTCATTGCATTGTTGGAGGTCGTCGAAACACGAAAATTAAAATTCCGTTTGCTGTTAAATATTTCTCCAAGATCTTTGATGTGATCAACAGTTGTCTGCGGACAATCGTTCAAGGAATACTGATAATGTATAGGATTTTTAAGATAAGTAATAGTTACGGCAAAACAATTATCTGTGTGTAGTTGCTTTAGCAGTGCACCACAGATTCAACTTGTCCAGATCTTGCTGCAAATGCCGATCGTCGTTCACATCTGAGATCCTGGTGTATATCGTGGTGTCATCAGCATATAATAAGGCACGACTGTGGAAAAAGATAGTAAGTCATCCATAAATGTAATGGAGAAAATAGGACCCTGAGGGACCCCCGATACCAACGGAAAAGACAGCAAAAGCCATTTATAGACACATACTATGTTCTACCGGACAAATAAGAACTTGTCGAGGATAGAAGAGTCCACGTCCATCTTGGACAATTTATGAGTCAAATTGGTACGATTAACTCTGTCAAAGGCATTAATAAAGTTAATATAAATTGCGTCAACTTGGTAACCATTTTCAAATGCATCGGCGATAAAGCTTCTAGAAACTGTCAAGTTTGTAATATTTGATATGTGGCTCTTAAATCCGTGCTGACTTTCAAAAAGCAAATTCTTGAAATTAGGCATGAATTTAATTACCAGCTTTTTAAACAATTTTGGGATAGAGATGGAATGGTAATTATCCTTGTTTCAGTGTATAGTGGCAGAAAAATATATTCAGACACAGCATAGAAACAAATATGTTTCATTGATATGTGAACCAAATTAAATAATTCTAGAACAGTGAAACCTGCTCAGATAACTACTTTGATTAAGCATATGCCTCTTTTAATGGAACTACTTGATTTTTCCGTAAGATGATGTGCATAATTCATTCAAACGGCCAGATACATTTTGTAGATTGGCCTGCATTCCAAAATAATACATAAACTTAACATATAGAGGGTTGTCCAGAAAGAAAGCTCTAAGTAACATACTATTTTTAATCGATATCTCGGTTTTAACTATGTTAGAAAAACGAATGTTGGAATGTAAATTATTTGATTTGAAAAAAGAGTAAACGACAAATTATGGAGCATGTAAAAAATCTTTGGAATAATGAGTTTTGAATCTTTGAAAATAATTTGTTGTTTCACCTACATATTCCGGTTGCAGGACAGGAAGGTAGATCGCAATAAACTCTTGTAATTCAATTTTGAAGGGTTGAAAGGAGAGTTCCTTTTGAAATTATTGATATGAAAATTAGCTTTAGCAGAACCTCAACAAATCTGGCAAGCTTAAGTTAGAAAAGTCGAATAATATATTTGAAAATTGTTAGTGCGATTTCTATACATGCACTTGATTTTTTATTAATGAAAGAATATAATTTTAGCATTTTTATAAACTTTTATTGATCCGATGGTCGGGGTGAATAGGAACAGCCATGTAATTTTCATTTTTTAACACATTGAGACGCTCGTTGGTTGAATAGAATCACGTATTTTTTTAAAAAATGTTTGCAAAACAGGAAACTAAAATACATATACTACGGCAATTATTTTATGTATAAAAAGTTACAAAATGGACGTAAAATAAACATGCAAAATAATTCAACTTATTCTAAGTGTAAATTGTCAACAAAAATGTTTGTTGTCCCCTTTGAATTTTGGAGACTTTTATTTTCCTCTCGACTTGAACAGGAGTCACTTCACACATATCATTTACATCTGGGTAAACAAACACACTTGTTTTCTTTCCAACCCTCTTTCGGAGGCACTTCACTATTAGTAGGGATTTAGAGGCGATGACAATTTTCCCTATCCTGTATTTTCCTTCCTCCTGTTTCGCTTGTTCGTGTCAAATTTAACTATGAGAAAGTCACCAGAACGCAATTCATAAGGGACAAACTTCTCAGATTCTGTAATTTGCTTGTGCTGGCGCCTGTGTTCTCTTGCAATCTAGAATTATTGTTGGAAGGCAATGGTGAGTTTTGATCAGGATCTTCATCAGATTCTTTTTCGTGAATTTTAGGGTCTTCATCAGACTCTTTTTCATCAATTTGGGGGAAATCTTCAAAAGAAACACCTTTTCCAGCATGTACAGGAAACCTAGATCGCCGTTGTCTCACAGGCGTTTTATCGCTCCCTCTCAACTCTTGCAACAGGTGGATTAGGGCTTGATCAACATCCCCTACATTTATGGGCTCTTCATAACTCTCAACACAAATCAGGGACCCTGATTATTACTTTATTTGGATTGAAAGGTATGATACCACATTTTTCAAATCCAGCTTTAAAGTTGCTTTCAGCATTTTCTGCTAGTGTCATAACAAGAGAGTTCAGCAATTTTGGTAACTTGTCCTTGGGATCAGCAGTCTCCTTAAAACTAGAACCCATCTTCTACTTCTGTAAAATATTACGCCAACTTTAATGACCAAAAAAAGCGACATCAAGACGCCGAGTGAGATGGGTCGAGTTCTTTAGTAAAAATATCCTTATGCCATTTTCTTCACACGCTTTTACTGATGTCACTGATAAATGGATGGAAAGCGCCGATTAAGATTTTGGGACCCTCTAAATTTTTGATGACAAAAGAATGGTGGTCATCCAATCATCAAAAAATTGAGAGTAAAACCACCCATTTTCACTTCTATTAAATCGTGTGCCCTTGGGGTCACTCCAACTAAGTGGCATACAAATGCTCAGACCGGTAAACAACATATAAAGGCAAGAGTGTTCCTTTTGCTGCAGCAGCAAAGATTACTGACGTTACTGCTTTGGATGTGATGACTCAGGATATTTGTATCCTCTTTTAGTGATGACTTTCACACGCCCTGGATCATCTGCCAAGTTGGTTTCATCAAAATTCACCACATTACCAGGAGGAACGTCTTTGATTTCCTTCTCTAAATATTCAAAATATTCTCGAAAGACAGCTCTCGAAACAGAAGCACGTGCACTTTTTATATTTTGACAAAGTCTCAGACTTAACTTTTCTTTATGTCGCTTCAAAAAAATAACAGTGAATTCGTGACCCGGTAAATTATTTTTGATTTTTTTTCACTACTTTACCTTTTTGATCGAGATATCCTTTGACGAACAAACGCAAAGTCAAGCGATCAAAGGGGTAGCCCCACTCAGCACAAATGACAAGACTATCGACAATTAATACCTCTTCGTCTGCGGAGAGTGTAGTTTATTCCTCTTAGGGACGCAAATCCTTTTTGTATGTGTCTGTGTAAAACTTGTAGGGAATGTTGAAATTCCTGGAAGTTTGTCTAATGCTGTACTCTCTCTTCAGAGCACCAATGGCTTGCTCGAATTCATCCTTGCTCCTCTTTTCGTAGACTTTCCCACGAAGGTCAGGGATATAATTTCGAGGCATTTTAACTATCCTGTAAGTTTAACCTGTAAGTAACCTGTAAGTTAATCCTGTAAGTAAGTTAAACAATTCAAATAAATTTTACACAACAGTTAGGAAGTATAATTCAACCAATTCTGCAAGTCTGTTTATAGTCATTTTCCTCTGATCCCATTCACCCCATACCTTTAGAAAGTGTGTTCATTAAAATAAAAAATATAAATATTGAGAAATTTATTTAACACTCACCAAAATCGAAGGAGCGACAGACTTTAGGATAAAATTCTCGGTAGAAGCGCGCTCTTAGATAATAGAGAAATCAAGTACACTCTCCACAGTGAGCAAAGTTTTGAAACCTTTGTAAACACGGGATTCCCTGCCCACATGTGGTCAGCACGCTGGAAGGCAGGGTCACCACAATTGTAACACAAAATGGCCCTCAAGACCGAAACTGATGATTGTCGCCACTTTTATTTCTATTCGGCGTAATTTTATCCTTTTTAAGTTGTTCGTCAGATTTGATCCTATTCACCCCGTTTTACGGTACTCTTCAATTTTCGAAATGAAAAAAATGTTTGCTAGAAATTTAGATGGATTTATATTAATTTTTCATTTATTGAACTAATTAGATAAAATGTTTGTCTTTCTGTGAATTATTGCGTGCTATTTTAAAATATTTTTGTGCAGTAAATATTGTGGTATCCTTTGCAAATAAAACTATTTCCTGGTTTAATAGCGTAGGAACGTCAGAAAGTAATACAATAGGGCGAAAGATAATAAGGAACAATGTGGAACTCCTGTGTATGTAATAATCAGTTGCATGTACCATATTTATTTGTACTTTAAATTTACGATTTGAAAGAATATATTTCGTTATTTCTTGAAGACTTGAAGATAATACAGGAAACCAAATTGCTGCATTTCAAACAAATGTCCATCATGCCTTACTCTATCAAAGGCCTTTTCGATGTCTAAAAATAATGTTAGAAAAATGTAAAAAATTTTGAAACTTTGTAGTTATAAATTAGTAAACTTTAATAATTGTTGAATGATTATCACGCAATCCATATTGTGTTTAAGGAAGTATATTGTTATTATTTATGAATTTATTTATTTCACATAAAAGCTTTTTTTAATAATTTGAATTTTGGTAATGGGTCTAAATGGGTCTAAACGAGCTAATGGGTCTAAAATTTTATGCTTTCATATTGTCTTTGTTGAGTTTTGGAATCTGTAATATTAAGGCAGTTTTCCAAATATTGGGAAAGAAGTTTATTTGTAAAGAAGCATAGTATATTGTAGTTAATGTACTTGCTTTGATTGTTTTATTTAATTTAGAAATTGGGAATTTTATCAATATCAGGAGATTTCTGAATTTTTAAGTTTAGAAATTAAATAGATAATTTTGAAAGAAAAATGAATTTTATTTTTTCTGGTACTGTACGAAATGAATATAATAATTCTTGTATTATAATTTGAGTAAGTAATATATTTGAAAGGAAGTATTTGTAAAAGATGTTTTGCCAAAAGTTCAGCTTCTTCATTATCTGTTGTAATTAATATTATTAGATTATAATGTTATTATGTTTTTTGTCTTTAATAATGGTATTTATGGCTGACGAGAGTGCAGTTGAATGTGGTTGTAAATGTTAGGTAAATTTATTAAATTCCGAGAATCTGTATTGCTCAAGTTTGATTTTCACCTATCAAGTTAGAGTATTGTAAATGGTTCTAATAAAAGGACTACAGGTTTTTTGCCATTGTCTGCAAACTCTGTGGTTTTGTATAAATAATTCGTAGTTAAAAGAAATGAAGAGAAATGAGTGTATTTAAATTGTTTAGTAGCTGGAAAATAAATTGCATTAATTATCTTCTTCTAAAAATTAGTAATAGCTGAATCTATATCAGATGATGTGTATAATCTTGTATATATTTATCTAACTTTGTAATTGTTGCACATGGGGAAATAGTTAAGAAAAACAATCTTTGAGCCCTATCACATTGCTAGGGGCCAGACTGCCTCAACAAACAGCAACGAACTGGGGACAGGTACAATTTTCACCCATTTAAACACAAGGGACGCCATAGTGCTTAGCGACTTCTGCAACACTAAAGTAACCCCAAGAATCTCCCCCTCCTTCATAAGGATCTTGGTACTCCAGACGATCATTCTACAACCTGATGGAGGAGTTGACTGCTCTGAACTACATGTAGTCTCTGTGGCTTCGTAAAGATGTCTGCGATGTTCAAGTCGCTGCTAACGTACTTTAATTCTGCTGTGCCATGCATAACCTATCTCACAAAGTGATACATAATTGCAATATGCTTTGTCTTGGATCTATCTACAGTTTTTGACATGGGCAATGGCTGCTTGACTGTCACATCTGAGCATAGTTAGTTCATGATACAAGTCCTGGAGCATAAAACATTTCAGGAATTCTGTCGCCCAAAATACCTCCCTTGTACAGTGTGCGAGTGCCACGTACTTTGCCTCCATGGTGCTGAGTGCCACCAATTCCTGCTCCTCCAGACGATGGGACCACTTAGGGCAGCTCTTGCGGCCACCTGTACAGCTCGCCCAGTCCACTGTATGCACCAAATTTGAGACCGGTGGGGCTATAGGAGACTCCATAGCTTTTGGTGTCCTTCAGGTAACGGATGATCCTCTTGGCCGAGTTCCGGTGATTTTGGTTTGGCTTTGAGCAATATTGATCCAGTTTCCTTTCTGAAAAGGAGAAGTCTCGTCGGGTCTTCTATACTAGGTATGGGAGTCCTCCATTGAGTTCTCTGTAAGGTAAGGAGTTTTTAACGGAAATACACGTTTTGGGGCCCCCTGGTACAGAATTGTTTTTCAAAACGTTCGTCCATCTGTGAACACCACTAGCACCTAAACCGTACATAAGATTTTTCCCAAAAAGGATGTTCCCTAGTCGATCTGGCTCGATTCGAGGCGCTGCGATTTTGAAAAAAGTCTTCAAAATTTAGGGCTACTTTACATGAAGCCCTCCAGATATTTTCACAATTTTCTCAAAAACTGTTCCAAATTTTTTCTCTAAATTTCTTGTAAGAATAGAGTAAAATACACTTATAAAGGTGGCATAAGTCCAATTTTCACGATTATCTTTGAATTTTCGAAAATTTTGAAAACTTTCGGGCGTTTTACTACAACTACAAAATTGAAGAGAGAAATTTTTCCTTCAGATAAAATTTGTTCTCCATAGTGAGTTCCTTCATTAATGTCATGTACATTTTTTGAACATTTTAGTAGTTTTCGCGCAATACTGCGCGAAATGTGCTACATGTGCAACTTTTAAAAATTACAACAAAAATATATTTTCTCAAAATTTTTTTCTTTAAACTTATGGTAGTGATAGTGCTCAATGCACTGTTTAAGATGACATAAACGCCATATTGCTCTATACTTTTGTTTTTCAAAAATTACAAAAATGTAATTTCTTGACTTGACACTGGTTCACTGGTACAGCGCTAGCCTCTGCCCTACAGCAGCTTGAGAGACCGCTACAGGAGCTGGTGGGCAAATCCGAAAACCAATTTGGTCTCTTCCACAATTTCTTATATAACTTCACTCACCCCCATCGCCAAGACGACGAGATGTTATCGCGGACGTCGGTGTCTGCAGATTCTCAGTAACTTATCTGATATGTTCCATCAACGATCAGAACTCCGTGACATAGAAATCGCATCAAATGTCTATTACCCTCTTACCGATACCAACGTGGATTTGCAAACGCACCTCTCTAAGCTCTAAAGAGATGTGAAACAAAATCATCCTGGGTATTAGAATTGCGGAGGCTGGTCGTTGGTCCCCGGACGTTTTTGTTCCGGAAGGGTGTTTCGTCTGGCACACGAACACGTCGAACCCTCGCTTCCAAATGATATGGATTTTGTTTTCTGTTGTCCTCATAATGGCCTTGCGGAATGCAGCCTCACTCAAACGCGATGTTTACGGACTAGAGAACGACTGCAAGTTGCCATTCTTCTTCCTGCCGCCCGCAGAAACTTCACCTTCTTTCTGTTCTACGCACACCGTTTTCCTACACACAAGCAGCGCAAATCGTAACATCGTGCTGTGCCTTGAATATTGCCAAGTCAGCGGATGAATCTGGGTTCCTGGTTCTTCCGAATCATTTTGTACGCAGAAGCAGTGAACACCTCAGTGTACTTTGCTCCCCCCTTCCACCCCAATAGAGATGCAATTTTGTCATCGTAGCTTTACTGTTTTTCTTTTTCAAAACTTGCACAGACACAGTGATTTTGAACTCGTGCCTCCTGTTGCTGTCTCCTTGAATGGTCAGTCACCGAGTTCCTGGTACTTCTCCCTTAACCGCCCAACGCCAGTAACCGTATCCTACCCTACCAAAGTTGAGTCTACTTCGAGGACCGCTCAAATTATTGATTATAATTAGTGATTGCAGGCGTGTCAAAGGCTAGCCATTAGTTCCGTTAGTATAGTGCATGCTTTCCTCTTGAGGTGACGGTGTTCATCTCCCGCTGGATGGCGAAATCTGTATCGACCTACCGTCGACTAGCAGGGGTTTCTCCAACCAGATATCTCCCGGAGAGACAAACTCTAAGCTCCCGACCGGTCTGCCAGTATGCCCGGTAGTGTAGTGTATGTGTCCGCTGAAGAAAAGCTAACCCTGCCACCCCTGTGTTCAGCAGCCGGTAAACATCGGTCTCTACCAGGGCCGGATTTATGCATGTGCTGACAGTGCTGCAGCACAGGGCACTCCACCAAAAAGGGGCCTCCACCAAATAAAAAATTATTTTTTTTTATTTTGGTCTATTTTTCTGCAAAAACTTTTTAATTTCATTGTTATGTAGTAATTTGTATTTTTAAAAAATTTAGATTTCATGATGCATTTTTAGTCTCAAGAATATCTACTTATTTAGTATGTATTCAAAGTTATTTATGATTTATTCAGTATTAAACGCACATAATCTAACCGAATATCGTGTTTCAAACATGATCACCGGTTTCGACTTGCTCTTTTGGCTAAGCCGATCTGATTTTGTACTATGAATAACGTAACTTTTATTTTGATTAGATATATTTGAATTTGAAAGTTTATAAATGCAATAAATTTATTGAAACTTTACTTTTACTGAGATCGTATTTTATCTGACTTCATTTACTAATATGTGCCGATTATTTATAGTCCGAAGTAATATATAATCGAATAGGACTGTGTTTCAAGACTTCGCCATAAATAAACGATTGATAACTGTGAAATACTGCTGTTGCAGCTATTAAATCGTTGAGATTATTTATTCAAGAAAGGCGCGACAGTTTTGAATATTATGAAAAATTAGGAATGGAAAAATCTGGGACAACAGAGTATGTGATACGTAGAAAAGGACAACGGAATGTTCGTTTGGTTCCATTAGATTATGGAAATTCTGCAAACGTTCAGTTAACAGCTGCTGAAGAATTTCGAGTGAAAAGTTACCTTCCAGTAATTGACCAGTTTTTAGTTTCTTTAGATCAACGTTTCTCTGCGTATGAAATAATTTCTTCTCGGTTTGGTTTTTTATCGAAATTAGGCAACCTTAGTTCAGATGAAATAATCAAGTACGCAAGAAACCTTAGTAAAATTTATGTAGACGACGTCGATGAAAATCTTGGAATTGAGTTGATCCAATTCAAAGAATTCATTAACCAATTCATACAAGATGAGGAATCTAAAAGCGCCTTAAGTCGGGAACATTTTATGTATAACTTAATAATTGAGAAGGGAATACAAGACGCGTTTCCGAATGTAGAAATTATTTTAAGAATTTATCTTGTGTTAATGATAACAAATTGTACAACGGAAAGATCATTTTCAAAATTAAAACTTCTAAAAAATAGATTGAGAACTAGTATGACAGAAGAACGACTTAATTATCTTTCTATTTTGAACATCAATTTTGATATTCTAAAAGAATTATCTTTCGACGATGTAGTCGAAGAGTTTGCTTACAGAAAAGCAAGAAAAGTTCCTGTAGTTTAGTTATTATAATTAAGTTGTAATGTGTTGTAAATATTCGGTTTATAAATAAAATATTGTACGCAAAAATTATTTGCAAAAATTTTTTTTAATTAAACATATTTGACACATAGATTTTATTTTGTCAGCCGCCAACTGCATATAATATATATGGGGGGGGCCTCCACCAAAAATCAGCACATGGGCACCCACCAAGTTAAATCCGGCCCTGGTCTCTACCGCCAACCCCAGCCACTATTCACGTCACTGTTTTGGTTCCTGCCAATAACGCGATTGAAGCTGTACTAACCTCGTTTAATCCCTCTGAGTTTCACCACAACGTCGTTGACTATGCGAACTCTTCTGGACAGCTTCACGATCGTTTAGTCACTATATCGACTGGACACTCATCAGGTGATCAGACCCCCCTGTCGAAAATAATCGTTCTCTCCTTGACTGGACAGAGCACTAGGTGAGCATACTGCAGATTTCTGGGGTGTGCTCGGGGCACAAGAAAAACAAAGGCGCCCGAGTATTTACGTCCGCTCCAAACACCGTCATCCAGCATCAACATCACAAGCAATTATAATACTTCCCTGCGAGATACCGATTCTATATATGCCGAGCTACGTCCGCTTTCTTAACGTGGTGTCTGTGTTTCATATAGCGGCATTAAAGAGCATGCATAATCAACCCGTTCGGCAGCTTCATCTGTCACATGATTTGCCTAACGGACAACATACCGAGTGACAAGAGCAGTGTCGTCAGTAATTTCTCTCTTTTGAGTTATTTTATGTGTTATACATTCTTCTGAATTAGACTTACCTTCTTTGGTATTTTGTTCCTGTATATTGTGTATAATTTATAACGAACGCTCACATCCGCGAAGGCGTGGCCCTTTTTCAGGAGAGGGAGTAGGGTCGCGCAACGAGTGTCCGCACGCGCCCCGACGCGTTGCTGACTTGTATGCAATCCTTGATCTCCTGGTGACTGTGAGGCTATGGAAGCGGGCGCCTGAAGCGCCCATCCCTGTCTTTATGTCTTGAGCGATCCAGTTTGAGGCCGCCTTCTCTACGCCACTCTTCCTACAGGTTACGCCATTGTGTGAATACGTTGACTAAATCTGTGTGTGGTCATTTCCCCTAGGTTGAATCCCAGCACAACCACGACACCTTTTTGGACGTTCTATATCGTTTTTGGAAGATTCCCTCATCTAACGCGGGTTACCAGAAACGTTGAAGTTGGACCTCAGTCTGAACGTATTTTGACTTTTAAAAGTTATTTAAACCTTTTTTGTAGATTGCAAATTTTGGCGAAATCTCTTTGCGGCCCTTGTTTTACTATTATTCGGAGATTGTTTGTTTTTCTGGGGACTCTGTTGCGACCGCCGATTCCGGGACTCAGTTCGATCACCCTGCGATCCAAGTATTCCGATCACACGTGCGCACTGGCTCCGGTCACAGGTCGCGGGAACCGCTAAGTTTGCCCGTTGATCGTAACTTTCGGCGGCCCACCTGAGCTTCGGTGCGATCGTCGTAACGGCCCGGACAGCCCCCCGTCAGCGGACGCAATTACACACTAGAATTCGACATTAACTCGAATCGGGGTGGATTGTTTTTCAGGGTTACTTGGCTACGGAAATGCAAAGGTCTCCCGGTTTTAAAATAACTTCATGAAATGCATTGAGAGCACATTTATTCGCAAAACACGCGTTGTTCGCTAGGCCCGCGTTCGCCGCAAAGTTACGCCGTTGTCGAATGAAGTTATTGCCAGGCGACGCGTCGCGTCGGCCGGGAGGATAGGTTAACGCCCTCCACAACTGTGAAAGTCCCTCGAGACGTCGACGGGGCCCAGGGCCACGCCTGTGGTCCGCACTCTGCCTCGCTCGTTGCCGTTCACGAGGCATCGCACCGGCGCAGCCCGTTCGTAACGTCGAGCGGTGCCGCAAACGTCCGAGATTATGATAAATGCACCGGATTTAGTTCCGCGGGCAGAGTCTATGGCGTGTTTTTGTCACACTACCCTCTTTCACATATCACTTCTAGGCGTCTCACGGTGTGACTAGATGGCGAAAACGTGACCAAAACCTCAAATGGCATCGAATTCAATTACTAAGTTCTACCGCCACTATCGCCAATTTCAAATCTGATATCAAAATTACTCAAAACAACATCGCTGATTCAATATGGCGACCGAAAATGACGAAATGTCTCCGACGAGATACATCCGCCCATCAGATTTTTTTCATAAAATCTCAATCTGCTGAAATTTGCAATAAAATTTTGTTTTATTTATAAAATAATAAAGAACTCTATTGCCCGATATCAGTTATACATCGTTATAAGCAATCCTTATTTCTACAAAACCACTTGGACCGAACGCCTAGTTAATTTTACTAATGAAAGGTGCCGCGAAAAGGTACACAAGCAAAAAAGAAATTATTCACAAAAAAATCTGCAGAAATATGCACTGAAAATTCGCATTATTTGTAAAACATTGAAATACTTTATTGCCTTTTATCAGATATAAGTCGTTAAGCGCATTACATATTAAATTACAATCCCATGAACTAAACGTTTCGTTTCATTGCAGTAACGCAGAGTACCGCGATGAGATACACACGCTCAAAGTAAATTATTCACAAAACCTCAAACTGCAGCAATTTGCACTGATTACATAATTATAACATAATGAAATACTCTCTTGGCTGAAATCAGTTATAAAACTTTATATTCGGTATAAAAAGTATTCCACAATTCAAAACTCTGTTCCATACACCCAGAAACACCATCCAATGAGAAGTAATTCTGAGAATTTTAAACTGCCGTGTCCGGGCGCTCCACTTTGCATTGCAACGTGGTAGCTCCTGAAAGATATTAGCAAAAGAAGTGTGGGAAATTACCTTTTTCTAAAGAACTTATTTTTTAGGTACGTGTAGAGCTACAATATGGCACAGACGTTCTCGTATTAGTTAGTTTCTTTTTCTGTTCAATCAGGGCTATCGTATCGAGTTTGTCCCACCTCCTTTCAGCTGCCACCTATTGGCGCCTAAAGAGCAGTTTGGTCATTTTTTTTTCAATTTTCAGTCCCTTAATTATAAAATTGAACTGTCTTAAAAAATATTGTAGAAGAGTAGAGCCTAGTACACTATGGAAATTTTCGTTGAAAAATGTTTCAGCATTTCTGAAAACGGGTTTTTTGACATTCATTTTAACCCCAAACTTTTGAGTTTTCGAGAGAAGTATAGATTCTTCTGAGAAATGATTTGAAGCAAATTGTTCTCACAACTGCGATAGTGTATGAAAATGTTCGTAATGTAATGTGTATTTTTATTTCACTAACGTGAGACATTTTTCAAAAAATACATTTTGAACGCGACTGCTACAGTCTGGCGATATCCGACGTGCCCCGCGCAAAAACGATGTTAAATTAGCCGCTACACTACAGTCACTACATCCCACTACAGAAAGCATCTCGTATGTTATTAGGGTAGTAAAAGGGTCTTCGGAGAGTGGGACGGTGTCCCAACAGAAGAAAATGCATTGAACGGTGCGAAGTCTGCATTACTATAATTAGAGACAGAGGACAACGCAAAATCAAGTATGGAGAGAGCACAAACTCTGGAGAAGGATCTACATAAATAATTAATGAAACATATACGAAGCAAACAATTGAAAATAAATGTTTTTAAGAAAAAGCAAGGATATCGAACTTTTCAGTTCGTGTTGTTAATGTATTTTGCTGTAGAAACTGTCTATCTTTTTTTTTCTTTTTTTTCTCTCGCGAATAGGCCAACTTAGGACCACGCGTTCATACAGCCTGCATTTACCGTGGCTCAGTATCATATATCGCGGTAGCAGGTGCATGTATCAATTGGGGGGGGGGGGGGATCAGTATTTTTTACTGAATCCAATTTTTATCCCCCAGGGTTGTTAGCTCTGGGGGTATGAAAGATGAAATGATGATGATAATGAGGGGTGAAAGGACGACACAATCATACAAACACACAAAAAATACACCCATGCCCGAGGCGGGACTCGAACCCGCGATCTTCTGGTCCGAGACCACTCCGACACTACTGCCTTAGCGATCTCGGCCATCTGATCGGCTCTGTCTATCTTTATATTAATAAAATCGATCGTTGTGGAAAAATCCTATTTAATTTTGACTTCATCGGTTATAGTTCACTATAACCGGAGTCGACTGTATACCTTTAGTTTATAATGCTCATTAATGTAGTAAAACTGAAGGCGGATACCCGCCTTCACCGGAACAAAATCTCAAAACGGACTCTTTTTCAATGCAAAGTATACTGAATAAGCCGGAAACCTAACGCGGAAACGGATAGGAATTTGTAGTACGTCGGTATTAAAAATTCTGTATAAGACTGAAAACAATAAATTATTCTAAATTAAAACATTTACTTGTTACTAAGGATGGCGATATCGTACTATGACACGATCTGAGCCCATTCGCTTTTTCAGCTACTCTCGTGCGAACATATTTCCCATACTACCCGTACAACTGTTTATTTGAAATTGCACTGGCCTTCATATGCGCGGGTGAAGGAAGGGGAGACGCCAAGAGCGATTCTTCCACAGTTCTTGTAATGAGTGCTTTGGGTTCAGTGGTTTTAAACATTTGCTGTTGTTCAGTTCAACGAGCGGCAGGTATTGTGCTTATGTTTATTATGGCGGCAAATTGAAAACGTTCACTCTTGGTGAGAAAATTAGTCTAAATGAAGAACACAAACAAAACATTTCTATCAAGGTTTTCATTAAGAAATTTAAATATACAGAAACTCATACATTAAAAAGACAAAATCAAGAATGAATGGTTAAAATAATTTTTTAAACGTGGTTGCCACAATATTCACGACCCATCTGTTCCTACGAATTTTGAAGAAAAATAAATAGTTTTTTTACTTTTTATATCATTCTTTGTTTCATCGGACTGCATGTTGCAATTTAGAATGTTTCTTTCTTTGTCTCTCCTGGGAAGTCCTCGTTTTTTTTAAATCTAGTTTTTAGATGAGATAAACTACTTAAAAAAAACTATTCCATTTTTGAATGATTGCGTTTTCTGAATTGACTGATTTTATTGCAAACCTGTATTAGAGGGTAGAAAATATTGGACCCAAACTTTTCCAGCATAGGCTTTTCTGTATTAAACCCTTCTGAAGGTAAGCTTCTATCACGTCACTGTATATGTAAGTTTTTGGACAACTTCAAAAGATACTTATACTACACTTTAATTATGATGATGATGATGATAATAACAACAATAATAATAATAATAATAATAATATTATTAAGCCAGACCCCGTGGCGCAGACAGTTGCGGTAGCCGTCGCCTGTGCCAAGGAGTCAGCAGGTTCGAGTTCTTCATAGGCATGGTTGTACATGTGATAGTCTCTTCACCCCTCATCATCATCCTATCACCACATAATTTATAATTGAAGGCGTAACAACGTTGTCTTACCGAAGGATACAGTCGAAAAGCTGATACCCATAATGACACACGTTAATCTCTCTGGGATAAATAGTCTCTCCGAAGATAACATGTCCCATGGTCGTAAATGGCCGATAGGAATTTAATTCTGAATACTACTGCTACTGCTGCTAATATTAATGATAATAAAATAAATTCGAGAAATATCAGCAAAAGGAAAGTCAGGTAAGCAATATTATTAAAATGAAACATATATGTAGGTAGGTGCATCACTTTAATCCACTTGTATAAAAAAGTTAAATGTTGACAAAAACAAGCCAGAATCAACAAGAGAAATATAAAATAACAGTTACAAAAATCAGTCTTTGAACATAAGAGGAAGTAAAACTAAAGCTTATAAGTACGTGCACATTTCACACTATAATTAATTACAGCAATAAAAATATTAGATAAACCGTTGTTTCAAATTATCTACATATGTGTTCAGTAACACTACATGATTATTTGATGATGCTATGCATTCTTCCAGTGATAAATCCTGAGTATTTTTTATTAGTTCTTCTTGTACATCAATTTGTTTTTCAGCAGTCTTTTCCACGTCTTTGTTCTCTTCAGGTAACAACACCTAAGCAATAAAAACATAATTTACATTGGTAAAACCAACCCAGTAATTGAACGTCATTTTAAAGTATATAATTTCTTTTCGAGAAGTTTACTAATTAAAACATTTATTAAAAAGAACACATATCTCTTAATAAATGTAATAAATATTATCAAAAGTCCTGTCAAATTAGACAAAATCAATGAAACAATTATAGGAGTTTTGAAATTTCACATGATTGTTCATTATATACTCATATTGTTTTATGTAATTTATATGTTGTCTGTGAACACAGTTTTTTTACCAAATATTGTATGCAATCCTTTTCAAACAAAGTACTGAGTCATAATTTGGTGTTTTATATCATCCATGTTTGCCGTCAATATAATATGTATAAAAAGGATATATTCAAAATTTTCAGTAATCTACCTTATTCACATCAATAGTGTATACCATAGAATCATCGGCCCCGAACAAATAATAAAAAGATATTATTTCTTTCTATTAATTTTAATATTATTATGTTATTAATGGAAATTAAAAACCATCTCAGATTATTACTTCTGTGCAATGAAAATATCATAACATCAGTTTTGTAAAGAAGATATCTAAAAATGATCCTTGTAAATAAAAACAAGAACTTTTCAAACCTATTACTTCAAAAGGGTTCATTTTTGTCGAAACTTTTTTAACAAAAATTTTTCTACATTAATTTGTATAGAGAATATTTTTCTGTAGGACTGATAGTTATGTAGATATATGCAGAAATCGTAGAAAAATCACCTTTAAATGACACCCTCACACGCTCCAGGTTTATCAGTATATGCGGTAGGTACCAATCATGCCAAGTTTTAAAACTCCAAGTATTTTGTTCTCTTTTGATCACCAGTTTTTGGTCTTTTTTGACTGGGCTACAAATGTGAACTGTAGAAAAACACACACTCATAAGCTCATGCACCCCTCACACACACCCTCCCTCTCTCTCCCCCTCAGTATGAGATAATACAAATGGTCATCAAGGGTAATTTTTGTAAGTACTTAGAAATTAACAAAATTACTGTAATGATGATGAGTAAGCAGTGTACAGGGATAAATATTCTTACAAAAGTGCCTTACAACAAGCACTTGATGATTAAAAATTAGTAATTAGTGAGAAAAAATTAATTGGTGCTAAATTTGTACATTTAAAAAGGTTTTGAAATTGTAGACAGGGAGCTTTTATTATTGAAACTAATTATTGAATAAATGGAATAAAGAGAAATGTGCCCAATCTTATTTACAGAATAGGGAACAAAAAGGTAAATTTAATTATGTAATAACCAATGAAATACCACTTACACGTTTTGAGGGGATTCAAGGGAAAATATGCGTAAGCAGTACTTGATTTATAAAACTTTACAATCCAGACCATGCCCCAAAATTAAACATTAATTTAATAAAAATAGTTATATATTTATAATACAATTTATTCCCAAGGTATCGGAATGCCGTTCCGTCACGTACTGCCAGAAATCAAGCATTGCATATTTGCATTGCTAAACAAATGCACTATGGACAAAAACACTATGGTGACAATTAAGCTTCCGATTGGATGAAACTGTCAACAGCAGATACCTACCAGGGGCAGTTGCAAAAATCGCAGTATAATACCTCAAATAGACCCATGGACAAAATGTTAACACAGACAAACTGATTACTATCTGACTTAGATTTTAACTGGACACTGCCAATTTCGAAACTAGTATGCTAAAAGAAAATGGAAAAGAAACAACTGTATATACTGCAACATACAGGACACACCATATCATACTTTTTTCACCTGCATTCGATAGGAGAAAGATAGACACTATGCATGCCAGAAATTCACAGAAGAAATTTCCTTAACACAACTGTAACCAGTAAGTAAAATTGGAAAACAATTGCAAACTTAGCTACTATGTTTACTATGTGAAAAATAAAGAGAAAAGAGGCAACCGAAAGACTATCGGAATAAAATTAACGGCACTGTCATTGAAGTGAAAAAAAAAGTACTGGTAGTAGTAATAGTGGTACTAGTAGTACTAGTATTATAAATAGGGGGTGGAGTGGTATTAGTAGTATTACAAGTATGAGGTGGATTTTGATGATCTGTAACCTAATCATCATTTTTGATGCCTCTTAAAATGTTTAGAAAATGCTCTAAAAGCTAAGAGAAATAATGTAAAAAAATTGATCAAAACCAGTTCAGATGAACAACTCAAACTGTTGTATATGTTACTGAGTATTATAAGTAGGGGGTGAAGTAGTATTAGTAGTATTACAAGTACGGGATGGATTTTGATGACCCGAAACCTAATCATCATTTTTGATGCCACTTAAAATGTTTAGAAAAAGCTCAAAAACTGCTGAGGCTTCTTCCTTTCATTCAAGTGAACCCAGATTGTAAACTTTTGTTTCGGACTGTTCTTTACTAGGGTTCTCTATCTTTAGTTATCACAAAATTGTCGGAACTGACAATCGCGCTGGTAGGCATCACAGGAACCTTAGATTACATAGTATTCGCAACAGCTGACATTACAATAAATGAGCGAAGAAATTGAATATATTCAGAAATTCTGCGGTGAACATTGGTTGCATTTCATAAATATTATTTGCAACAAGTACTATTAAAATGATATTAAAATCTATGGAATCAATGAAAAATGATTTAAAAACGAGGGAAAAAGTTAAAAAATGATTTATTATTCAAAACCAATGAAAAGTGCAAAATAAGTCTAATAAAAATGGTTCATTTCCATAAATTTCACACAGTTCATATATTTGAACATTACAAAGTGTTTATATGCTATTTTATAAGCTGTCTTTGTTCTTAATAAATATCATATCTCTGTGGCAATTATAGGTTTTGTTAGTGAAAAAACAATTGTTCCTGCATTGGTGCAATCTGCGTGCTGTGCAAGTAATTACACATTGGAGAGGAATGTCAGTACAAAAAGGTGAAGTCTACAATCAATGCAAACATTCACTGTTCAATTCAACTTTCAATCCAGCAGCCATCTACATGATTAATGTTTAATATTGAGCAATGTACTTCTAACACACTTGAAACATAATTTTATTTCTTATCAGTTGTTTCTACTTACCAATATACTACCAAAGTCAGAAACTAATAAAGCTAAATCATTATTTAACTTGTGAAATGCTCTGTTTAAAACCTCATTCTCAAGCATTAAATCCTTATTATTAGCTTCAAATTTACATATTATTTGTTGATATGTTTCTTCTGTCTCAGCTGGCCTGTTAATAAAGTAAAAACAAAGTTATTAAAATAATGTTTATTAGAAAATAAATTAAGTCAGACTTGCTCACAAATTCATACATTTTGGATGCTTTTATCTCTTTAGATGTGGCAAGCTGCCGGGATTTACTTGCAGATCTTGATCCAGCTGCCTGTTCCAGTTGAATTTGGAGTTTGTTGATCTCTTGCTCTTTCTTACGAATGTCATGAGTATTCTTTTTCTCAATGTATTTAATCTGACATTTTAATTGCCGAGCCTGCAAAACATCACCCACAAAATTGTGAAGAAATATTTGAAAAACACTACATACTACTACATACATTTGTACTTGTTGAATAAAATTTTGTTTTATAATTTATTGAAATACTCTGAAATTGGATTTCTACCTCATCTGACTGCACTTTGAGTTCCTGTTGTGTTTTTGTACACTTTTCCATTAAGCGATTCCCCTCTTCTTCTTTTTTAAGTAAGGCACGATCTTTGTCACTGATGTCTCTTTTCAGTCGCTCAACAGTTGACTGCAAAAAGAAATAAAACAATATCGGGGAGTGAATTCCAGAACTCTTTTACGAGAATGATAATTCTACACAATGCTACATAAAATTCTATGCCCCATACAATACTTTCATAAATAAACATAAAAATTTAAATGTCATTTCACAGGAATCAAACACTTCTAGAAATTGAAATATATAGCTGTAATAAGTAACATCTCAATGAACAGTACCAATTTTGTTTCCCTTCTCTCTATTTAAGAACAGCAATGCAACATTGGTTTTCTATGTGCTGTGGCACAGGGGTGTATCCAGAAAGTCATTCAAGAGTATGTACGTGAGAGCATGTTGAGAGAGGGTATATTTTGTTCAATACCCCTTCTTCTATATATTTTTGAAATTATAATTATAATGAACAGTGGTAATAATTCTGAATTGAATAAAATTACACAAAAAGTACTGGTTTAGAGGGATTGCCACACATTTTGCATGCTTAAAAAGTGTATTAAATTCTTCTAATATCATCAAGGGAAAAGGATTCTTTATAGTAAATTTTAAGAAATAAACCTAATGGGACAATGGTGGTGAATATCCTTGCCACAACAATCAAACTTGGCATACCAACTGAAGGTTCACACTGACCCAGTTATAGCATACAGTAATTATACATGTATAGCATTAGGTTTAGTTAAAAAAGTTTTGATTCTTGCTGAATGTTTAATGGTTTCTTTTATTCTACATTGAGTACATTGCCTGTGAACAAAATTCCTTCAATAACAATTTTATAATCTTAAAAGAAGTCATAAAAAAGAAAATCAGGGAGGGTGATTAATAAAAATGTTTATAAAGTTGATAGTTGATAATTACTTTTAAGGCACGATTATCATCCATGTCTCTCATTCTTTTCATCTCAAGTTCTTCAAATTCACGCAGCACCTTGCGATGTCGATATAGCATATGATATGATGCATTAACTAATGACTTAAGGAGTACTGTAGTTTCCTTCAGGCACAACGAGTCAGTTTCCTTAATATCGGGGAGGGACGGAACTCCATACAACTCCAATTCCTAAAAATGTTATTAATAATAAAATTATAATTACAATCCTATATTTGTAAATCATTTATTAAAAAATAGGTTGACATTCAACTGATTAAAAAAAGAATTTGGACCATACAGCAATTCTGTCCACAAGTTATATGAAACACTTACCTCAAACAAATCCCCAATGGATGTCAGAATATTTTCCAATGAGCAAGACTCATTAATAAATTTATTGCTTTTATCTGACATTTTGAGTTTACTTCAGTATTTAACTTTGTCAAAACGGTATTTCATCTAATTAACATGGGTCGGTTTTTATTAAATATTTTACGAAAAATAGATTATTAAGTGAGTCATTTCATCTTCCCAGACTGCAACGATTTATAACCCCTAAAGTAAATAAACACCAACCCCCATCCATTTTGTACACACAAACGTTCCCCCACCCCACTTCCCTTCCACAGGCGGGATGAAGCCAATGAAAGTTTCATATTTGGATGTTCTTTGAAACTTCACTTTGCGTCCTTAACGTCTGGTCACAGTATAACCATATAACAGTATTCATTCATGGCACAAATGTGTTATACTATGGCCTAGTGGACACAACAAATGTATAAAAGTGTTTTTGTACTTGGTATTAATACATAATTATTATAACATATATCAATTGATTTACTCAACATTTATAAGTTAGAAAAATTGTAATTTATTTAGTTAATTTGTTCTACCTAAAACCAAGAAGTTAAAAAAATTGTAATTTATCTCATAAGATTTTACTTTACCGTATACATACGTAGTATGTACGGAGTAATATACGAGGTACAGAGAAAGTCATGTTGCGGCGGAAAATCGAATTCGAGATTTTTGAATAAAACGAGTATTTTGTTCATAAGACTATTTATTTAACTGATTCCAATACAAAAGAACGGAGAGAACGGAGGGCCTGTTCACTCGCGCACGTACCATACCAACACACTGACAAAGAGCTACCAACATGGGGCGCGAGAGTTCTCGTTGAATGATACAGATAGCGCCAGCACTCGAAGCAAGTAAATTCAAACAGTCCAATACTCCATCCAATTGAGTGCTTAAATCTCATAAAATAAAAAAATTAACACTTTCTCATTCCCAAGTTAAAAATAAGTTTATGGAAATGATCTCGAGGAGTAGGCTTGGTGAAGACGTCGGCTAGTTCTAGATCTGACGGCACAAAACTAACGCTGATAGTCCCCTCTTCAAGCTGCTCACGGATATAATGATACTTGATGTCCACATGCTTTGTCCGTTTATGGAAGACTGGATTTTTCACAAGACAAAGCGCTCCCTGGTTGTCCATCTTTAGGTTTGTTGGTTCCTGGACTGGTTCCTTCAGTCTCACGTGCGGATCTGCTGGTGTACCAACCAGGGCTGCATCTTGCATGTGAAACTTCTCGATCATCCTGCGAATATAACTGGATTGGTGAATAAGTATACGACGATTATTACCCTCATCGGTTTCGTCCAATATCTCCATCCCGACAAAATGTCCGGGTTCCATGACCGTGATCTCGTCGTAGTCAACTCCTTTCTCCTGGGAAAATCCCTTGGCACATAGTCTGGCCTTGAACCTTGGTTTGTTCGATGTTTGATCTTTAACAGAGAAAACCCACTTCGACCCGATGACCTTCATGCTGCCAGTTCGCTTCACGAGTTGCCATGTGTCGTTCCTTTTCAGGGCACTGAGCTCCTCTGCGATCGCCTTTGACCACTCTCTTGACTCACTGCCTTCCATGGCCTCCTTGTAAGTCAGCGGTACATTTACCATAGCGAAATTCGCTGTGTATCTTCCTGGGCGTTTCAATTTGTCTCGATTCCTCAGATTGTAGTCCCTGGCGTTATCGACGACTGTCCCTTCATCCTCTTGAAGAGCTTCGACGTTCCTCGGGTTTGCGTCGAACTGTTCTCCATCCAGATCCTATCGAGGTTCGGTCTCATTTACTGCGAGATTTCTTATTGACGGCCGCTGCGCCTCCGGAGCTGCTAACTTGGATGCTCCACCTAGATCGACGATTTGGTTTCGACCTCCAGGATATTCTTCAGCGTTGTCGTCTCCATTTTCCATTTGCGCAATGCTGATCTGGACAATCTTCTTCTCTGTATCGATCGTAGTGTGTTCATCGAAAATCACGTTTCTCGAAACTTTTACCTTTTTTGTTGTCGGGTCAAACAGTCGATAATTGTCAGAATTTCCATCATACCCGACAAACATGAGTTTGCTATCCAACTTAGTTCTTCGTCATCCAACTTAGTTCTTCGACAGTCGGGGACGTGCATAAATGCAGTGCAACCAAACTTTTTTAAATGCGATAATGATGGCTTCCTACCCATGAAAGCTTCATTCGGCGTCGTACTTCTCTTTTCGCTTGTTGGAGTCCGGTTGAGAATGTACACTGCCGTGTTAACCGCCTCGCCCCAGAGGTACTTTGGCGTATTCATTGCGTGCATCATGGACCTGGCACTCTCCATGACCGTGCGCATTTCCCTCTCAATGCGACCGTTATGTTGTGGGGTATAAGGCGAAGTTTTTTCTAGGATTATGCCTTCTCTCTTCAGATATTCCTGCAGACTTTCATTTAGGTATTCTCGACCGTTGTCACAGTGCAAAACCTTGACCTTACGGCCTTGTTGCTTCTCAACCATCCGCACATATTCCTTGAGACGAGTCAGAACATCAGATTTGTGCTTCATGGTCCTGACGACGAGGTAGGATGTTGCACTATCCTTGAATAGAACGAAGTACCTGGCACCTCCGGAAGATTCAGTCGCAATAGGACCGCACACATCGGAGAATACTCGTTTCCCAACTTCCTCCTCTCGGACTTCTCTGGACGCACGATGAAAACCATGTTGCTTGCCATACAAACAAGATTCACAGAGAATCTCATCCTCGTCACTCAGTGTGATGCCGGATATCACACCACTCTTGATCATTTCTCGAACCCGCGTAAAGTTTACATGGCCAAGTCTGTCATGCCACGCCTTCAAGCTATTCTCTGTAACTTGTTGAGCCTGATGAACTGAAATATTTCTAAACAACATACGATAATTATTGTTGTCATCGAGAATCGCACTCGCAATGAGTTTTGAGCCATGTAGAATCTCTGCCTTTTTTCCTTCCTTCTTTATTGACCAACCCTTCTTGGTCGCGACAGCTTCAGAAAACAGGTTTCTTCTCAGGTCAGGGACAAATAGGACGTTCGTGATAACTGACTTGCACCACTCACCTTTAATCTTTTTCTCGATCTCGATGTCTCCTTTTCCAATGACAGGTAATGACACGTTGTTTCCAATTACAACTGTAGTCCCTTCAGAAACAGCAGACATGTTTGAGAATAGTTCAGCCCTGTACGACATGTGGGCAGATGCTCCGCTGTCCACGATCCACGTATTTTCCATGTTAACACCTTCAGGAAATTCCACGTTGAATGAAGTATACTCCTTGTCGCGATGTGATGACTTATGCTTAGGCTTGTTCCTGCAGAACCGGGCGATGTGGCCCCTTTTCCCGCATTGATAGCATTTGATGTCTTGTTTTACCTCCTGGTTTTGATCGACTGACTTCTGCTTGCTCGATCCACTTGATGACGGCTCTCTCTGCTTCGTCGACCTCTTTGATTTCGTCGATTGATTTTTGCCCGATGAGACCGTGAATGCAGTTTCCATTTGCTCAACCAAAGACAGGTTTGCTTCTTCGTCAACTAACCTAGACGTCAGATTTCTCAGCGTTTGCCTGTCTTCGCTAACTGATAGCCACGCCTGTCGAAAATTCAAAAATTTCTGCGACAACGTGCTGATTATTTTTGTCATTATCGCCGCATCGCTTACAGTCTCTCCAATATCCTTTAATTTCTTCGCTAAGTTTTCGACATTCGTAATGTGTTGAGCTGTTACTATCTTTCATTCGATATTGGTGAAATCGTTCGTGTGCAATCATTTTGCTCGACTCAGATCGTTGCAAATATATCGAATCAAGCTTATCAATTATTTGATGAGATGACTCACAATTCTCAATCAAGGTTATCTGCGCGTAGTCTAACGCAGATGTCAAAATAAACATTGCCGTTGCGTCATTTTTAATCCATGCCTTCTGCGTCTCATTGTTATTTTCCGGTTTCAGTTCAGTTCCATGGACGATTTCGTAGAGTCCTTTTGCCCGAAGTGCACAGTTCATTTGGAATCGCCATTGATTGTAATTACTGCCATCAAACTTACTCAGGCTATTCATGTCTAATCTCTCTGCCATTGTGACGTCACTCAATTGCCACACATGCGACGAACGCGACCTCTAGCGAGATGAACACGAACTTGAACAAGAAACGAACACGTTTCCACCACTAAATTCGGGGTTTGGTACTTCGCGATTAGAAATCTGACTCACAGATTGCAATCGACACTTATATGCACGTGGCGAGCCCTCCAAACGGTTAAAGCCTCCTCGATAAACTGCACGAGTCACACAACGAATGCGCGCACAAGCGAAACGAACACGCTTCCACAGTCAACTTCGAGGTTAGGTCCTTGGCAATTCGAAATCCGACTCACAGATTACGATTGGTCACAAATAGTCTTGTTTTTCCACTTCAAGCGTTCACTGGGCCCATAACCTTTTGAATAAAACGAGTATTTTGTTCATAAGACTATTTATTTAACTGATTCCAATACAAAAGAACGGAGAGAACGGAGGGACTGTTCACTCGCGCACGTACCATACCAACACACTGACCAAAGAGCTACCAACATGGGGCGCGAGAGTTCTCGTTGAATGGTACAGATAGCGCCAGCACTCGAAGCACGTAAATTCAAACAGTCCAATAGAGATGTTCACGGAAATACGCGTTTTGCGGTCCTCTGATACCGAAAAAGTGTTTTTTTTTTCAAAACATCCGTCTGTCTGTCTGTCTGTCCGTCTGTTAACACTATTAGCGGCTAACCACACGTCGGATTTTTTCCAAATTGAAGAAACCGGTGTCAATCTGGGTCGAGTCGAACCTTTGATATTTAAAAAAACAAACATTGAAGACAGAATTGATTGAAGACATCATTGAAGAAAAAATTGAAGACAGATTTTTCCTTGAAATAAAATTTGTTCTTTATAGTAAGTTCTTTCATTAAGGTCATGTACATTTTTTTTGAAAACTGTAGAAGTTTTCGCATAACATTGCGAGCAATATATGCAATTTTTTTAAATTACAGTAACAACATTTTCTCAAAAACGGTTCCAAATTTTTTCTTCAAACTTTAGGTAGGGATAGTGCTAAATGTACTGTATTAGATGACATAGACGCCATATTGCTTAATTCATTTTTTGTTCACAATATGTTACTTGTTACTGTAAGAAAGTGGAACAAACTTTTGATTTATGCTCAATAAAAAAGTACTTGAAAGGATGGGTCCTGTGAAGGGGAAATTCCAACCACACTTTCTAAAGAAATTTTATCACCTTTGGATGATTAATGTCTTTTTACAACAACCAGAGGAGCATGGTAGGTCTTGGGACCCTAAAAAGACCTCAAAGATAGAAGTGCATGTAAAATTATATTAAGTTTTTTCCACAAATTAATTATTAGTAGTATTTGTCATTTGGGTTTGTTGTATCTATGTAATGGTGTTAATTAATATCTAATATATGTTTTAAAATCTGTAAAAATATTTTAATTTTATATCCTTTCTCCCTGTAATCTCCACTTCATTTACAATTTCACTTTATAAACTTTTACAATAAAATATGAAATAATATGAAAATAATATTAAATTAATATTGAGAGAAATTGGTAATAGAAATGAGGGTTCCAATCTCCCGCCTCGCTACTTAGTTTCTTTTTCTTTCGGTTCACGACGCCACCGTCGTGGCTTTCACGCTTTGGCTGTTGTGACACGCTTTTCTCTTATAGCACTCTTGTGCGACGTGCGTTCGGTGTTGAACGAAATGTTGAATATACTCGTAAAATACTCTCTGGTGTTGACTGTTTAATGCCGTTGAACGATGTGAGCAGGGCAGTCGGGCAGTGCAGTGCAACCAGCACAAGCAGAGGAATGCGGAGGAACTGAGCGAAACTGAGGGCTGATTGAACGTGTTGGACACGTTTCGAAGCTGTGTCAAGTGTGGCGGCGGCGTGTCATTAAAACACGTTGTGAAGGAAGTGCATGTTTTATTAGTGGAATTTGCTATATACTGAATTTTAGTGGAGTGAATTTTTCTTTACTTCAGAATTTTATACTTCCTCGAATAATGGTGAGTTTAAAGTTTAGGCCCGATGGGCTGTCAGTTCATATATGTTATAAATGAAAAAAAGTTTAATTATGCCTCAGTTTTTAAAATTCATCCCCACATTTAATATTGGTTTTGCATGTTTCAGGCCCGAAACGCGGAAAAAGCTATGTAAGTACTGTGGGTATGAGAAACTAGTTGAAGAGGTTAAAAAAGGGAATTAGTTTCATTGTATTATTTAAGAAGTTGGGATTGGCAAAGTGTTGAAATAATAAATTTTATTCGCTAGTGTTTTGAATGAAAACAAAACAAATGTATCTGTTCCTCTTTTGGTATCAATATCGTTTGATATTTTTAGTCTTTTTATCTGTTAATGATGTTACTTATGCCAAGGAAAACATTGATTTTACTGCTGCCATGAGAAGCATGTTCTGAAATGAATTATTTTATGTGTAACTTGGTAATATTTCATGGAATTTTGTTTGTACATAAATGTATGATTTGCGCACATTTCAAAACCTTGAGGGCCAATGAACCGTGTCAAAAGTTGATGCTAATTTTTCCCCCCATTTGCATATATTTTTAGTATTTGTTAATCTCTTTGTGTTAATTTTTGTGAATATCAACCTATATGTCTTGATTTCCAAATTTCATAAGGGTTGGATCTTTTTTGACAAGGGGTAGCCAACAGATGTGCCCCAATTCCTAAACCCTGAAGGTTGCAGATTCCTTAGGGCTTATTTCCTGAGGTGAACTGGTTTCGCTACATTTGTGGAAATCACTTCCTTGCATTTTCATCACTTAGCCCACTATTCATGTTTTAAGACACCAGAGACTTGCCTTCCATCCTTCTCTAATTAGGCACTACTGTCTTGAGATACCTCCACAATAAGTTTAACCAGGGGTTGCCTTGAAAAGGAGAGAGATGAATGTAGTAATTTTCCACCCAAATTGATGGGTAAAATTTCATTAAATGGTGGTATAATTGATATTTAGTGCTAAATACGAAGAGCGTTCAAAAAGTTCCCAGAATGGGCTTTGCGTCGCCAAACTAGAAATAAGGCAGGGTTCATGTTTTTGTGGTATGTGGCTGGGCATGTTCGCACTCAGGCTAAATTGGCGTGGACATGTTTCAGTGCACAGTGGTGTCACGTGGCGGTGAGCGGTGGTCTGTCAGCATAATGTCGCAGTTCAAACAGCACGTGAACCTGACGTTCATATGCAAACTGTGAATATCGCCTTTATAGACACTATCGGCTGTGCTGCACCATGGCCTGGACTGTCTGTTACTGAAAATTTCTTTGTGGAAGTTTTGCAGAGTTTTGGTGATGCGGTTTGAAGGACGCGACGGGGCAAGGGACGGGCTAGGGATCATGATAATGTGCCAAGCCACTCGTCGCTTGCTGGGCAGAAATTCCTCACCGAGAACATTCCTGTCTTTCCTCTACCACTTTTCTCTGCGGATCTCGTTCCTAGAGACCAGTGGCTGATCCCTACTCCAAAAGTGTCTTGGAGGGAGATGATTTGCAACCGTGGAGAACATGAAATAGAATGCGACGGCACAGCTTTGACCGCTGCCAAAAGAAGCCTTCTACCGTTTATTCCAGCAATGGCAGAAACGATGCAGCTACTGTAAGGATGCACAATGTCTTATAAGGTGATTAGGTTATCATTGCCATAGGTTATACCATTAATCAGCAGAACCACCATTCCGGGAACTTTTTGAACGCCCCTCGTATCTAAAGATATGATTATCTAATAGTAGGATTGCAAATACTGTGAATAACTCTTGAAGATTTTAAGGTTCAATTAAAATGTTTATGTCAATAACATTTGTTTAATGTTAAGTGAAGTAAACATGTGATGCTTCTTTAGGAGTTTACAATCTTGAAATTGATTTATTCACCATCAAATCACTGAAATTGACAAATGATCTGTGCACATGTAATAAATTTGATTAATAAAACTCAAGTTTAGGACCATGTCCACTCGCAGTTGTATACAAATAATTTTGATAAAATCACATAAGTAGCTCGTCATACATTCACAATATTATAAGACCTCCAAACCTGCTATAAAGTCACTTCTTGTGACCGTTCTTCTCCACCTCCCCATACATTCTACTTTGCAACCTCTCTCCTCCCACTTGCTACCTGTCTAACACCCATGCGACTTCACCATCCCGTCCCCCTCACAGCCTCTCCTTCCCTCACCCCATCCAACCTCTCCTCGCTAAATCTCTCAGCCTCATCTTTCTGGTTTCTTCTCATCTCCCCCTTGCTATGTACCCTTACATCTCCCTTCCCACCTCACCCCTTCCTTTCCCCACCTGCCATGCGAGCACTACCACACTCCCACTCGCCTTGTCCTTTCTCTTCCAATCATTCCCGTCCCGCCCACCCAGCCATCTCAGTGTAGTTATGCTCTTCTGGCCCTGCCTTACTTCTCCCATGTTGACCGCCACTCCCAGGTCTGTGCCTTTGCCACCCCCTCTTCTTCAGACACCACTGCATCCATTCTGTCTTATCGGAATGTTTGTACATTGTAGTAAATGTTGTAGGGCAGTGGTATACTCAGGATATTTAAGGATAAATCAAAATTAATTTTTGATTTTACTCAACTATGTTTTTAGTTTGTGACTTCCTTATTAGGAATAATTTTTATTTTAACTATTTTTATTTTTTTGTCTGAAATTACCAAATGTTGTGGCTACATTAAGTTTTGGAACATTGTGTTTTTTGTACCTTTTTGATTACAATATATTTGTGTTTTGAATAAAGGAGTGTTTGATTGCCTTTAAATACCCTGGGACTATCCTACACCGTTTATTTCAGTTTGCCAATGAACATATGTCACCTCAGAAAAAAATCCTCACATACAAATAAATCCATTTCGATGGCCATATTGCCCCATCCTTGAGCTGCCTCGGTTATGTGGTATGGGGGCTTCACAATTTGGAAGCAAACATTACGGTCTTAGCTCTATATGAATATTGCCACTAACACTTACATTTCTTATTCAGGACCACTTTAGCCAGGTGGAGAGCAGCTCAAGTTAATGATATGGGAAAAGAAAAAGAAAGACGACCATATCTTGCATCAGAATGTCATGATTTACCCAAAGCAGAGAAGTGGAGACTTCAAATCATTAGAGAAATTGCAAAAAAAGTGGCTCAGATTCAAAATGGTAAGTAGGATTTTTGACTTTGTAGTCTTGGTTTTGAATTTTTAACTATTGTAAGAACAAGTGTTTGTTGAAATAGTGTTTCCAATACTTAATTCAATCGTAAAGCAAGCAAGTCTTATGAATAAGTGGAAATAATTCAATGGTGAAAATATATACATTAGCTAATAATTGTGTACTTGGTTTATGAGATGAATTTGACTGAATTTCTCTCTTTACAAACATTCTATATTCAAATTTGTGGAGTTTGGAGTATTTTATTGCATTTTTCATTAGTAACTCACATTACAGCTTTAAATAAATTTATCTGTTTTTTGTAAATTTTGAATTCTATATTACTTTGTTGGATGATTTAGAGCATTCACTACAGACTATCAGGTGTTTTCTCTCTTGTGAATTGAGAATGAAATATTTTCTAACAAAATAAAGTAATTGTTGACTTGTGAAATGCAATTTCTGTGATTCTGACAAAAATATTATTGTCTTATAAGGATTAATTATCAAAAATGTAGGTTGCGATGACCCTTTGAAATTATATTTTATTCGATATTGTGAAAAACAGATGTTTGGTTGATGGTACCATATTTGTCAGTGCCATTGGGGTCACAATATATAAAAACTTACATGATAGCTTTAAGCATTACCACCATCAGTAGATTCATCTTTCTGTTCTTAGACACTATAACACACTTTCGCAATATATTCCTTTGTTTCTTCCATCCATCTATTCTTCTATTTCTTTAAAAGTAAAGTAATTATCTACATTACAAATTTCCTGTGTGCAGAAATTGAAAGAAAATTGTGGAGTCTTCAGCCATGTGAGAGGTGTGTATAGTTTGATAGATGCTTAGGAAAAATTCAAAAACCTCTATATTTCTAATTTCTAATATGTGCAGAAATTGAAAGAAAACTATGCAGCCTCTGGCCATGTGAGAGGTGTACTGTATGGTTTTGTTAGATACCCAGGAACTCAAGGAAATCCAAAAGCAATGTAATGATTAAGATTTTGACTGAAAAACTGAAATATTCCATTGTTCTTTCAACAATTGTTATGTTGCACATACTGTCTGAATTCTCATATTCAGTGCATCTGCATATGTCACAGATGACATCATGCAACAGCAAGGCTCCAAAAAAGAGATTGCCTGCCATTAAATATTTGCTATTTATGTGTTGCGTTCTGGAACCGCTACATTTTTATATTCTTGGTACGTAAAGAAGTGTACTGTATTTACAAAGGTAAGTCAATAAGTATCTGATCTTTTATTGTAATCATCTGTAGGATGACTACAGATTTGTGCTCTACCAGCCATAAGATTCACCTAGCTTATGATGAGTTTGTTTCATCACCTAATGTTCATTTGAGTTACTGTGATGTAAATATGGCTGCAACCCTTTCCATTCAGATTAAAAAAGAACAGGCTTAGTCTGTTTTTCGGTGATCTGAATGTGTGTCAAAATCTGAAATCTTTAGAAGGCTTAGCACAATGTGGGTGCAATGTTTTTCCATGATGAAGAGTTCACCAGTGGATTGAATCATTCAAAAGCTATTAAACGAACAAACAGTAGAGAAAAGAGCAAGATGTCAAGCATCATCCATTACTGATCCCTATTGAACAAGCTCTTGCCTTGAATATCTGATGAGTAGGGGGAGGATTGTAATGATATTATTATTTATTATTATTATTATTATTATTATTATTTTCACTTTAGGGCAATGTTGTTTAGTATAGAAATTAATTTTATGTTATGAAAAAAGAAATGACTCGCTTTTGTAATCTCTTTTTTGGTTAGTTTCAACTAAGCGATTTACCCCCCTTTTTCAGTCATTTTTAATGCATTTTTTGTAATTTCATCGATTTTAATGTTATAGTACCTTTTTCAAATAATATTTACGAGATACTACAAATGTTATCCACAGAATTCCTGAGTAGCCTATTCAATTTCTTCGCTTAGAAATTGTAATGACTGCCATTGTGAGCATATTATCTATGATTTCTGTGGCGCATATCAGCTCCATTGTTAGTTCAGCCATTTTCGGTATAACTAAAGATGATTTCCTGGTAAAGAACAGATCAAAAGTTACAAGCTGAGTTCAGGGGAATGAATGGAAGAAGCAACAATTACATTAGTAACATATCCAACAGTTTAGGTTGTCCTTTGAAATTAGTTTTGATTGCATTTCTAACATAAGTTTGCTTTGCTTTTAGAGCATTTTATAGATAATTTTTAGCGGTTTTAGGTCATCGAAATCTGCCCCCTAGTGATGAGCGACTATTCATGAAGTGGCAGATCATATGCATGTTAGTCTGGTTCTACTGATGAGAGAGCAGAATTGGATTGTTTAAAAATATTTGTTTACAATTGTTGAAAGACGTTTGTTCAAAAGCATCCTAGATTCAGTTTCAATTATGTCATGTTCAATTACTCTCTGCTTGGTCTTTTAAAGATGCATTAAGAGGCTGAAGTTTTGCTTCTAACTTGCAGGTGAGAAAGCAATGCATACTTGGCTTGCTGCTCAATCAAAAATCTTTTTTCTGAAAGTATCAGAAAGTTGGTTCTTTGATGGATCAAGTACATTGAACAGCCTACATTGAAAAATGATCTCATTGTAAATTTTGTACTGTTGTAAACAATTATAAACACTGAGTGCAGATACTTATTGACTTACCCTATACACTACTACACTGTGCACTATAATAGTATGTTATTGCAGAATTCATGAATATTAAGGTTTGTTTTAAATTGGGTAAAAGTGCCACACTTTCTAAAAGATGCAAATGTTTATGGTAGTGAAGTGATGAGTTATAAACACATGTCTAATGTGCATGGTATGCAAGTGATGGCAGAGAGATCATTGAAGATGATCCTTCTCCTGGAGCATTAACAACAGTTTGAATCAAAGAAAATGTGTAGGAATTTCTTTGTAGTGATCGTTGTGCATTCACCAGGATGATCAAGGAGCTTACTGGAAATTGTAAAACAAGCGTTTTGGATTTTAATTGAAAATTTCAGCAAAATGGAGATTGCAGTCAAACACTACAGGGACATGAAAAGATTGGCCACAATGGCTTGAGACTTCATGGCTTGCATCGAAACAGGTGATGAAACCTGAGGGCACTTTTCACAACGGTTGCAAGGCAACAAAGTAAAAGTGATCTCTGTCAACTTGTGAGAATTGAGGCAATCACATTTCACAATCATACTGGTAATCATTAATAGTTACAAGTGAAATTCTACAAGTTACAAGTGTTTCTCAGAACTTGCTTCTAGTCTAATACAGTTGTAAATAATTAGTGTTTTCTTGGAAGCTTACAGATGCGTTTACATTTGACTTACTATTACAAGTTTTCAAAACTTTTTTATTAGTGTGTACACAGGGTAGTAATAACGAGGTTTAGTTAGATAAAGTTAAGTGATACGAATTATGACATTTAAGTTTTAAAAGCTTCAATTCCTAGGTGCAGACACAGGAAAGTTTATAAAAGATGGATAAATATGGACTTCTCACGGGTATATGAATTAAATAAGATGTCATGTCGTCTGTGGAAATGTCACTAGTGAAAATGCAGGACCTTCTTGAATTCATTGGAGCTAATATAAGAAGTCAAACGAGAAGTGCTGTGATGTCCCCCAAAGAAAAACTGTGTCTTGAGTTGCACTAGCAAAACATTGGAAGCAAAGTGCATGAAGTAGGGGACATGCACAATGAATCAAAAGACCATGAAAACCTGGAAAAGTTGCAGAATTAACAGAGTCCACCATGACTTTTTTTATTAAATTTAGCTGTTGCATAGTCTGAAGGACTAAGAGAATGGTGCAGGTTTCATGTTGGTTGAAAACCAGGATTTTTTGAAAACTGAAAAAATTATTTCGGCGTCTTTCTACAACTACAGTTATGAAAATAATAATTTTTTAATGACGTGTTCATGAAAAACATTTAAAAATAGTGCCATGTTCAAGTTTTCAAAATCAGTAATATATTTTGCGCAATTTTTAATCAATGGCAATTTTTATTTTCTTTAAACCATTTTTTAAAATAGCTAAACAATTTTTTATTAAATAGAGATCTTAGCGTAAAGGACACTTAAGAGATTGATGCACGTGTCATGTTCGTTGAATGCCGGATTTTTGCGAAAATTTAAAAGACCTTACAAATTTTCGGCGATTTCCTTACAACTACAATTGTACTCCATATATGAGTATCCAAGTATATATTGTAACGTATTAGCCAGCGTGCCTCGTGACATCTATTTGGGGACGCTTGGTAGAGGATTAGCCTCGCCACAGGAAGGAGAGAAGGGTTTTTCAGTAAAGCAAGAACGCGGAAACGGGAGACACAAGGCTTTGGGGTCTTCCGATCTTTAGAAACCTTAAATTGTTATAACAGCGGTGGGGGTGGCGTGACGTAGTAGGTCATGTGAGCCTCGTCTATATAACGGAGTGCTCAGAGCCAGTGGGTGGGTTCTGGAGACAGTGGGAGAACCTCGTGCATGTGCACAAAACTTGGCGCCACGACGGTGCATATGCGAGCCAGGCTCGCGAGGTAAGTCACGAGTTGACGAAGCCTGCGGAGGACTTTGTGTCCTTGGGTGACTGCGGTCACGGGGGAGCGATGCTGTGTGCGTGCTCCGAGGTGAGGAGTGGTTGAGTGCCACGATTCACGCCGATTCTCAATCGGATAAGATCGCTCCTGCGATCGAGGCAAACCATCCGTTGGTACGCCAGAACGGACTTTGTGTCCCAATGTGACATCCGGTCACGGAAGCTAGGCTTTGTGCGCGCTTCAGAAGAAGGAGTGGCGAATGCCACAATCGAAACCGATCATCAGTCGGGTTTGGATCGCTCCCGCGGTCAGGGGATAGTAGGTCTATCAGAGCTAGGGTGTAAGAAGGAAATTAATTGTAAATATTTGTTGTGTTTTCTTTGTTAATAAATATATTTGTTATATGAAATGTCTGTGTTCGCTGTGAGTATCCATGACGTCACAATATGTATGGAGTAATTTCATAGTGCAGTGAATGTTATGGAATGCTGCCCGCTGAAACGGCGAATTTTCAGTAGAAAAAAAATTATTGAGTGACCATAGTAACAAAGTAGTGGTGTGAAGAAATGGCACAGACTTTCCCGTAATAATTTTCTATTTCCTTTGGTCTCATCCAGCTAAACGATCTTGCCATATACTCTTGCCAACTGCCATCTATCACCGCCCAAAATTCATTTTTTTAAAAATTTTCTTATTTTTTTGGTTTTCTAATAGTAGAAACGAAATATTATTTTAAGAATATTAAAGATCAGTAAAACCTCATCAATGAACCCCATTCTTCTTATAACTACAAAATTGAAGGTAGATTTTTCTTTCATAATAATTTTTGATAAAATTTGTTCTCCATAGACAGTTCTTTCATTAAGGTCATGTAGTTTTTGAAAATTCTAGAACTTTTCGCGAAATATTGTGAGCAATATGTGCAATTTTAAAAAATAAGAAAAACAAAATTTTCTCAAAAACGGCTCCAAATGTTTTTTTTAAAAATTTTTGGTAAGAATAGAATGAAATACACTTATAAAGGTGGTGTAGGTCCTATTTTCACGGTTAACTTTGAATTTCGAAGATTTTGAAAAAGTTTCGGGCATACCGAAACATGCTCGTTCTTTTCTCCTTCACATTTCAACCTGATTTGTGATGAACATTCCTTACCAAGGATATGGCATAAAGCCACTGTTATTCCAATCCCTAAAGGAGAAAAGGACATGACAATCCCTTCAAGTTACCGCCCAATCTCGGTCTCAAGCTGTATGTGCAAGCTTTTAGAGCGAATGGTAAATAAACGTGTGGTCTGGCTCCTGGAACAAAATCTATTTACTCTTGCAGTGTGGTTTCAGGAAGCACCATTAGTCAGCTTCCCCATCGACCCTCCGGTCATTGAATACTATACACAGTGCCGGGTTACGGATCAGCACAGGCCCCTACCGCACGAATCGCAATGAATGCCTCTTGCCCGAAGCGGGTGAACAACCCCCGGGTCGAAGGCGAAGTATTGTACTCAGCTTATGGTGCTCAAGTATCAGCTATAAATACTACTTCGCGCCAAGCAGTTCTTCACCCAAGTCAATGGACATCGTTCCCACTGGTGGACCATCGTTACCCCATCCTGGTATCCGTCTCCACACGCTTTTGCACAAACTCTATATAAAACTCCTCATCCCTTGGTTTTTTGTTGGATCCCTGGTCACGTGGGATAATAGGGAACGAAATTGCTGACCAGGCAGCAAAGGTCACCACTAAGAAAACTGAGGTCGCCATCGTCACAAGAAATGATACCAAGCTGGTTATCAAACGTATTCTAAGAGCATGTGGCAGAACTCATATTTTAAACTCACGATAGTCAAGGACTCTATTAAGTCTTGGTCTTCCTCATCTTGTGGGCCTAGGCACGAGGAGATAATTCTGACACTCCTTCGGATCGGTCACTTCCATTTCTCACACGGAGATCTCCGTGGTGACCCACCGCGTACTTGCGATAGTTGCGAGACGGATCTTACCGTGTTCTCCTGCACTTATAATGGTAATGGATAGCCGCCGAAGGCTTCACCTTGCTATCTCTCTAGCACAGGTACTTGGAAATGCTGAATCTTCTCTCTTTTTAGCTTCTTACGAGAGACTGACATTTACAGCATAATCTAAGAGAAGAGTATGCCAATTATTTGGCTTTTAATTGGAGATTTTAAAGTGTTCATCTAACTCTTTTCTGCCAACCCCTTTTTTAAAATAATTGAACACGTTTATTTTCAGTTTTACTCACATTTTACTTGACATTAAAAAGTTTTAGTCTGGCACTGCTATAGTGCTCTTAAAATAATTTGACATGGGCGACAATGACATTAGCTGTTGAAGCGCCTTTAAGCCCTCATCATCATCATCATTATCAGAGTTGCCTAACCAATTAGATTGTGAAGGCATTCTTGTAAAGTGCTAATCATGCTGTAGATAAATTATTTTCCTGTACAGCATGGCTCTGAACTATGTTAAGTACCAAACTTTTCAATCCTTATAAATAAATGGCCCTCATTCTTAGGCAGCTCTGGTTCTGAACCATTGTGTGTGTGTGTGTATTGCTATCATTCAGTCAACTCCCACCGGTTCGCGGGAACCGTTAAAATTATTTTTGTTCGCAGAACCTGTTTTTATAGATATTAACGTTATTAGGTCGACTATTCCACTCATGAAATTAAAACCATTGGTGTTTAAGTATACATAAAATGCCCCAATCAGGGCGGTGTATCTAAAAAAATTCTCGCTTTTTTATCCGATTTTTCTTACCGCTCGTCCCTACAGTCCAGTGCTAAACTGCGATTCATCTATCTTAGGAGACAGTATGTATCAAGCGCTTTGTTGACGTGCTATAAACCGCGTATGTACTATAACAAACCCTCTTGGAATTTAACATGCTATGTTATTTTCAATATTTGGAGCATTTTGGAACTGTTGGACGTAATTTCATTCGTGGAATAGTCCACGTGCGCTTTGGAAATTCTCAAATAAACCCCCTCCTCGCTTCGCGAATTGGGATTTCTCAACAATTTTCAAAGCACTCATAGTATTACCAATGATAAATTTAAATGTTGCTAGCAATAATATATCCGACAAATGTTAAATAATTGTATTTGGTACATGTGTGTGTTTTGTTCACAGCTGGCTTAGGTGAATTTCGCATTAGGGATTTAAATGATGAAATCAACAAATTGTTACGTGAGAAAGGTCACTGGGAAGCACAAATACGAGAATTGGGTGGACCTGACTACGCTAAAGTGGGACCTCGTATGCTAGATCATGAAGGAAAAGAAGTTCCGGGCAATAGAGGATACAAATACTTTGGTGCTGCAAAGGATTTGCCAGGTAAAAAGGATAAGTGGTAAATTTCAATAGATGTGAATTAACGTCTTTTTAAATTATTTTTATCAACTTCAAATCTAATGTTCAATGACCATTGTGTTTAAAGGTGTAAGAGAGTTATTTGAACAAGAACCTCCTGCTCCGCCTAGAAAAACGCGTGCTGAATTGATGAAAGATATAGATGCTGATTATTATGGTTACCGTGATGACGATGATGGGCTCCTTCTACCTTTGGAACAAAATGAGGAAAGAAGAGGTAAAATAATACAACCTTTATATATGTATGATTTTCTGAAGAGTTAAAAATCATTTAAAAACAGTAATCATAATTTTATTTTGTTGAACATGAATAACTTGAGCATCTCTCACTCTAGCTTTGTACACTTGTAATGAAGCCACTTTTTACTTTCCCGTATACATACGTAAATACGGAGTAATATATGCAGTGTAGAGAAAGTTAAATAATGCCGCGCGAAAAATCGGCGAATTTCCGACAGAAAAAATTCATTGCCGCGCCTTGATAACGAAAAAGTGAATAAAAAGGTGGCAGGATCTGTCGGGTGTGAGAAAAATCAACGACACGTAAATCAGCGAAACTTGGTGCATCTATTCTTGAACTCAATTGGAAATCAAAATGGAAAAAAAAAAAAAAAAAAAAGAAAACAACTGAAAGAAATAATAGTAGATTGTTCAAGTTCGATTCACGAACTGCACCTCAGAGCTCTAATCTGTAGCAATTAGTTTATATGTAGAAATTAGAGTTCACAAAAACAATTTTAAATCTCACATTTTGTACCGTGCAGGGGGAATGCCAGATTTAAACATGCGCAAACATTTGCTTACAAGTGAACTGGAAACGCCTCACTTTCCGATGTCAAGATTTTAATCATAAATTTACACAATTTTAAAGATAAGATCAGATTTTTCTACGTACAGAATGGGTACAGTTCAAATGACTTTCTTGATTCAAAACTAAATGAAACGTGTCATGAACCTACAAGGCATATATTGACTCCCTTTCAAACATTCAGTTCGTTCCCAGTCCATTTTAATCTTTGTCCCTGCATTCCCTATCTACTCAAAATTTCGTCTCTGCTACTGCTCTTTCTCTGTTCTGTCTTTCTACTCAGAATTACCTGTTATCAGATTAATTCGCAGGCACGACCACTCCTCGGATACGAATTCTTAGCAGTCGTACGCCTGTCAATTTCACGCACTTCAAAATCCCATCATAATACCGTTTCTTTACCTTGCGCTGGCACGCTCTCGCACCTGGCCTCGCGCGACGTCGCCTCGTGACCTTGCTCGGCGCGCAGGGGACGTCGCGGGCGCCGCGCCGCCGTCGCAGACTTCGCCAGGCGCGATTTCCACGCGCGCTGCGTCGATCAAATTCCAATATCCAATTTTCTTTGCTCTTGCATCTTCTACGAGACTCGCTCGTTCGCACGCCTCATCATCATCTTCTTCTTCTTCTTCTTCTTCTTCTTCTTCTTCTTCTTCTTCTTCTTCTTCTTCTTCTTCTTCTTCTTCTTCTTCTTCTTCTTCTTCTTCCCTGTTGTAGAACTCGTTTAACGCCGTCGAGACCAGTCCTCGCACGTAATGAACGGCGTTTTTAATAGTTCTTGGGGTCGCTCTCGGCACGCATTCGTTTCACGGTATCAATGAAAAACATTCAGTTTCACTGTCATGCCTACGTAAATTCTGCTCGGAAATTCTACCACTACTCCTTACAATGTATTTTCAAGTTTCACAATATTTTGCTCGAATTCGTAAATTTCACTGTTAATTCAAATGTCCTCGTAATGGCGGATCTCACACTAGTTTTCCAGTACGTAACTGCACTCATTACTTCCAAAATCTTTTCCTTCCTGACCACTTTACGTATTCAGAAGTATGAACACTAGTAGTGCCTGAACCAAACGTACGATTTTTCCCCAAAATGGACATTCCCCGGTCGATCTGCCTCCACTTGAGGCTCCGCGATTTTAAAAAACTTTCTTCCAAACTTAGGACACTTTACGTAAAACCCCGGACATTTTCAAAATCTTCTGAAAAACGGCTCCAATTTTTTTCTTCAAATTTATAGTAAGTATAATAGAGAATAATTCACATATAAAGGTGGCATAGGTCCAATATTAGCGTCAACTCTGAAGTTTCGAAAATTTTGAAATTTGTCGGGCCTCTTCCTACAACTACAAAACTGAAGATAGAATTTTCCTTCAAATAAAATTTGTTCTTCATAATAAGTTCTTTCATTAATGTGAGACAATTGTTCTAAAAATTTTAGTAGTTTTCGCGCAATATTGCGAGCAATATGTGCAATTTGAAAAAATTACAAATACAAGATATTTTTAAAAATTACTCGAATTTTTTTCTTTATATTTTTGGTAAGGATAGTGCAAAATTCACTCTATAAGATGACATAAACTCCATATTGTTCTATTCTTTTATTTTAAATATTTAAAAAAAGGAATTTTTTTACCTTTCTCACGATGCTAATATTTACATCGGTGTCATTTGTTCACTTTATTATATTTATGAATGCATGTGCTTTAAATAATAACATATAAAGTTCAAAAACTCAACTTCTCCAAATGTGTTCTTCAAACTTTGCAAACGGATAGTGCTAATTGAATAGTGCTAAACTTTAGTTGACGTAGTTCATTTTGGGATTTTCCCCCCCATAATTACACATATGTAATTTATTAAATGAATCTCACGCTGTTAATATGCACATTCCCAGCAATTTGTAAACGCTATTGTATTTGTGCATTAAGGAACTTAAAATGGCTTCTAATGAAGTGTTCAAAAACTCAAAAGTCTTCTGTGAAAATGAGCTTCAAATTTTGAATTTACAGTAGCGCTTAAGCGCCATTCTCTTAAAAACAGCTGCAAATTTTTCAAAGAATATTGCAATATAGGACGAGGTTTTACTCTTCTTTAATAGTCTTAAAATAATAAATCTGTTCTACTATTTGTAACCCCCCCCCCCCAACAATAGAATATTAAAAAAAATATTTTGGGCAACGATAGATAGCAGCCGGCAAGAGTATGCGGCAAATTCATATAGCTAGTTCAGACCAAAGGAAATGGAAAACTAATTCAGGAAAGTGTGCCATTCTGTAGCACCACTAGTTTCTTATTATTGTGAGAAAGACATTTCATTTACATTTCAAAAATACATTACGTTGATGGATATGTGTTCTGTTCAGCTATTCAACGAGCAGTTTCTGAGTGGAAAAGTAAAAAAGAAGCAGCACTCAATTCAACTGAAGAAGGTAGTGCTGCAAATGAAGAGGAGGAAGAAAATATATATGCAGTTCCTGATCATGATGTAAGTGTACTTTCACAAAATGTTATGATAATAAATTTGCATCATCCTGTCTTATGGTATTTCAAACTATGTGAATGTTGCTCTAGCGTTTTGTTGATATGGTATGTAGTGAAAATATTAAAAAAACTGATGGTCCTCAGACTATTTCTAATGGTAATTTTAAATTATATTAATTATTATAACAAGAACTTTTTGAAAGTCAATTCAAATTTTGTATTTATTGTAAATAGAACTAAAATTCACAGCAATGGATAAAATAGCAATTTTAAGAGACTGTAAACTGATATAGGCATTAAAACTATTAGCCGTGGAAAATATATTCCTGGAGGATCAATTTCAAAGAAAACTGAATAAGCTTGCAAAGACAGCACACTTCACCTTTGCTCGACGGCTCGTATTTAAGGGCGGAGACCGAACGTCACACAGGCGCGCGCACACACACACTATCTCGTGATATCTCTTTATATATATATATATATATATATATATATATATATATATATATATATATATAGTGACGTCATGGATACTCACAGCGAACACAGACACGGGCTTTCATATAACAAATTTTTATTTACAAAAAAACAACAAATTTTTACAATTAATTTACGCTTTATACCCTAGCTCTATTTGGACTAACAAACCCCTGATCGCGGGAGTGATCCCAACCCGATTGATGATCGGTTTCAATTGTGGCACTCGCCACTCCATCTGAAGCGCGCACAAAGCCAAGCTTCCGTGACCGGATGTCACACTGGCACACAAAGTCCGTACAGGCGTACCAACTGATGGTTTGCTTCGATCACAGGAGCGATCTTACCCGATTGAGAATCGGTCGCGAGCCGTGGCACTAAACCACTCCTCACCTCGGAGCTCGCAAACAGCATCGCTCCCACGTGACCGCAGTCACCCAAGGACACAAAATCCTCCACAGGCTCGTCAACACGTGACTTGCCTCGCGAGCCCCATTCGCCGCTGCATCGTCGTGGCGCCAAGTTTTGTGCAACTGCACAAAACCACTGGTGTACCACGAGGTTCTCCCACTGTCAACAGAACCCACCCACTGGCTCTGTGCACTCACTTATATACTCGAGGCTCACGTCACCTACTACGTCACGCCGCCTCCGCAGCACTTCTGCTTGTCCTGAGGTTTGGGTCTCCGTTCCTTAAGACCGGAGGACCCCAAAGCCTCGTGTCTCCCTTTGTCGCGTGCTGGCTTTTAGGAAAACCCTTCTCTCCCTCCTATGGCGAGGCGATTTTCTGTTAATAATCCCTTACCACGCGTCCCCAAATAGCTGCCGGGAGATTCGTTTGGTTGTGCGTTACAATATATATATATATATATATATATATATATATATATATATATATATATATATATATAATGACGCGACCTTTCTACTCCGTGGGTCTTCGCCGTGGACGACGCCTCCCTGGATTTTCTGAAATGGGAAGTCGGGGTCAGAGGGTAAGATTCTTGTCTTTGTTCCACGCCCTTTCCATACTATGTAATCCTGACGAGATATAACGTGTTAGATCCTTCTATAAATTTTGCATGACATGTAATCCAGTTTGATCAACTATTATTTATACCTCTTGGCAAATTCCTACTTTCACTATTTAATAAAATTACAATGTCCCCATGCGATTCATCATGATGGCACATAAAACATTTTCCCGCTGAAATTATATTGGTTTTTAGTCATTTCTGCTCATTAATACTTTGCATAGAAATGGGAAAATGTGCTCATGGCAATGTCTTTTGTTTCACTGCATATTTTATACAGAGAATCTAATTTACAATTCATTCCCAAGACATGAACTCATAATGTCCAGTCAACATTGGTTATGTTACAGCAATTCAAATATTTATCTCCTGTAGTATCCTTCCCTATCCATTAGTAGGTGAAGCCCAATAACTTTAGCATGAAGTCGTTCCGAACAAAAAGACATTACTAAGTCATGCTTAATGATCAGGGAACCAACTTCACCTGAAACCGTATAATTAACTGTTTCACACAAATTAAGTGATTGAACACATTGTTACGCGATGCCTCCAAAATAATTAGACTTATTAATATTAATTACAAAATACTTTAATAAGTAGTCTACCACCACTATGAATGTTGGATAAAACCCGATAACAAAATAAATTTTCTTTTGGGTACGTGTAAGCATGAAGTGATAACTGTCGTAACGTCATTCCGGATGGGGCGCCAGGAAACTCTGCTCCCACGACGAAAAGTGGCCGAGAAAAGCGTCCACTTTCTGGCGGGCTGCCTTAGCCGAGGCCCGAAAACTGCTTTCAAGCGAAGACGCAGACTCTCCCCTCTGGCCCAATAACAATCGGCCCCTTCGGCTAGCGGCACCGGCCGCTCCTGGCTCGCCCCCCAATTATTTGCAAGTTCCGCTCGCCTTCATCGGCACTCCAAACGTCGGAGAAAATATGCCAATGCCGTTAACAGCCTGTGTTTTTTTTTGTTTTGTTTTTGTTTTTTGTTTTATTGACCCAGCAAACCGTGCGCTCTCTCGCTACCCCGTCTTACCGTCCCTCCGGGTCACGATCGCCCCAGCTGATAACGCCCTTATCAGAGTTCGGTGATCATGGAGATGATCACTTTCCCTAGGAGCGCGGTTTTCAAACGAGCTATATATTAGGAATGTTCAAGTGAACTGAAGGTTTTATAAATTTAAGGAATGCTTTGTTTCTATTATCGCTTTAAGGATTTTACTGACTTCAATTTAGAATCCTTAAAAATACTAAAATCTTGAAGATTTAAAATACAATGTGACTGTTAGGTCACATTTTTTATTAAACTACTATTTGTCAGAACGAAATGTTGCAGATTGCTGCGACATTACAAATTTCGTTGTGTAAATTTCCAGTGTTATTTTCAACATGTTATTATTTAACCTCTTTTGTTGGTTTAAAACACTGTATTTATAATAATTCTCAATCATCTTGTTTTAGTCTGATGAAGATGAACCACAATTAAAAGATGACACGTTACAACCAAGATTTATTGCTCATGTTCCGGTTCCATCTCAACGTGAAGTAGAAGAAGCTCTCCTTAGGCGGAAGAAACAAGAACTTTTGGATAAATATGCTAGTGACTCTTTGATAAAACAGTCGGAAGAGGCAATGGATTTACTTGGAGTGAATAATAGATGATATTTTTGTATCTGCCAGACATTTGCATAATTGTCGATTTTTATGTGTGTGGATGTATGGATGTGTGTGTGTATATAAATAATAATAGCATTTTTATGACTAAAGGATTTGTAACAAATTGTCATTCAAATGTACTTTAGTATTATTAAAAACAGTTATATGGAAAGAAACTGTTTTCTATTGCAGAACTGGATTATAAAAAATCTCTAACAGCTTCTTTTAAAAATAAATATTTTGATATTTTGGCAATATAAGTTGTTAATTTTGATAACATAACATTATGAATTAATAAGATAACATTGTGACTATAATTGTCACTCGTCTGCCTGTCCGTGTCCCTGTCCGACCATCTGTTCGTGAACAACACTAGCGCCTAACCAATTTGTAGGAGGTTTTCCGAAATCGGAATACCTTGGTTGATCTGGCCCGACTCGAAGCTGTGAGATTTTGAAAAGAATTAGTTTAATTTAAGGCCTGCTTAACACAAAGCTTCTGAAACTTTTAAACATTTTCTCAAAAATAGCAGGTCAAAACAAATGTTTGAATTGTTACAGCTTTTCCAACTAATATTAAAGAAAGCGATTGTTTCTTAAAATAAGATCTGTTCTTCACAATTAGTTCTTTAATAATATCATTTCATTGTTTTGAAAATAGTTTTCATGCAATTTTGAGTAAAATATGGTCGTTATTAAAAATTAAATTTTGTCAACACGGGTCACGTTTTTTCATTTAACTTTTTTCTTCAGGATGTTCTAAATAAGTTTAATGATATGACATAATCACAATTGTGATGTATTCATTTGTTATACTAAAAATTAACAATACAGGCGTTTTTGATATTGTATTGCATTGCATTTGTGTGTACAAAGACTTCAGATATATTCTAGTGGTTTCTAAAGTTTTCTGTTAAAATGAACTCTTAAATTGTCATTTTCAGAAACGCTCAAATACTATTTTCTGGAAAACTGTTCCATTTATTGTAGATAGTGCTAAATGCATAGAATAAATTACATAAATGCAACTTTGAGGTATTTTGTGGTTTTCTCCAAAAATTACATAATTTTTTGGAATATCACTCGTGTTAATATTTTCATTAGAGGCATTTCTAATACGTTATAGCATTTATGAGCATAGTTGCTTAAAATAACTTGATAGAGATTACCGAAAAATCAAATATGTAGGTTGAAAATACGATTAAAATTTCAGAAATGCCCAAACATTTTCTTAAAAACGACTCTTAACTGAGTTGTGCATATGGGGCCAGATTTTATCCTTCTAACCTAGAATCGGAATCAGTCATAGCTGCCCATGATCAGGCATTGAGAACACAACATTATGATAAAGAATTTTTCAAAATTTCCGAAGATGAGAAATGCCGAATTTGTCAGGAACTAATAGAAACAATTAATGATATCATTCCAGCTTGTTCAATTCTAGCAAAGACCATATACTTAAAAAAGACACGGTGGAGTGTGTAATTACCTCTACTAGCAGATCTACAAGGCCCTCGAAGTTCTAAAGACATGATCCAAGTGGTACGAACACACCAAAACCGGTGACATGTCTTTGTTAACAATTTTGTACCAAACTGAATGCACGTTAATAATAATTATTATTACTATAATAATATAATAATAATTAATAATGTCTCCCAAAGTCCAGCCCTACGTCCGAGCAATTGAGAACTTAGCCACGTGGGAGACGGGCAACGTCAGAAAATTTGACGGCAAACAGGGCGATGGCACACTCAGAGATTTGGAGACACGGAATATGCGTCGTAAGGCCTCGGAAAAGCAGCCGCTGCCTGGGGAGCGCCTGGGCACCTTCGGAGCCACCGCTGGAGGTGACTGCATGCGAGCCGGTGGTGATCAGGAGCTGAACAGGCGGGCCCTGATCGGGGATAACCCCGAATATACTACAGCCGAACATAGCCGCACCCATCCATCTCCACTTATAGCTGCACCTGCCGCAAGTTCAGAAAAATCTCTCTGCACCAGTTTTGGAAGCAATCAAGAACGAAGTGAGAAAAATGCTTAACTCCTCAGAATCTAGTAATCTGAGGGCAGTGGAGATATCAGCTGTGCAAACTCAGGATGACAATGGGACAAGCATGTCAGAAAGTATGGATAAGAGTAGTGAAGAGGTGCAAATTCGCAATGAATTTGCAATCGCACTTGCGGAATTTGAAGGAACTGACCCACTGAACTGCTATCTCATTCCCAGACAAAATTGCTCGAAGAAATTAGCAAGAGCAATCAGCGTCTTGAATCAGAAAGTACTGCCACAACATCTACAACAAAGACCATCTTTCGAAGTACACACAGCAATTTATTGTGCTGCGGTTGTGGCTTCTAGATGTAACGGTTCCAAGCTTTTCAGCCGCGTAGCAACTGCTCACAATGATCGTAGTGAAAAAAGAATGTCACCTTGGGAAAGACGACTAGTGAATCGTATAGAAAGCACTAGGAGAGATATTGGGAGACTCACACAATTTAAAAATGGAAATACCTCAGAAAAACTGAGAAGAAAGGTGAATAACATCCTTATCAATACAAAAATAGCACGAGCCCTTGAATTCAATAATAACAGAACATCTTGACACCCCACAGCAAAAGCTTTTGGCGTTAACAAAACTCCTTCAACGCTACAGGAATTGCACTACGAGGAAGCAACAGAATTCTCTTTTTATCAGAAACCAGAAAGCATTCTACAGGAATATTTCAAAGGGTAAAGGGCTTGTAAATGATATAAAAGAGTCAAAGCTTCCCTCAAAGGCACAAATAGAGGACTTTTGGAAGCCTATCTGGTCATCTGCTGTGTCCCACAACCCAGATATGACGTGGATTGAAATGGAATATGACAGATACCGAGATATCCCTCTAATGGGTGAACCAATCATCACCGTGGAAATTGTCCAAGCAGCTTTGAACAAAGCACATAACTGGAAGGCACCAGGCAGTGATGGCCTGCACATTTATTGGCTCAAAAAATTTACCAGCACTCACCATCATAGAGCTAATATAATTCAATATTTTCTTCACAATCCAGAAAATCTACCTTACTTCCTCACTGAAGGTAGAACATTCTTGTTACCAAAGGAGGGTGACACTAAAGAACCCTCGAAGTACAGGCCTATAACCTGCCTTCAAACTTTCTACAAACTCATAACATCTTGTGTTTCACAAATGATGATGACACACATTGAGGAACAGAACATCTTAGCAAATGAACAGAAAGTATGTAGACCTGGATCTCAGGGATGCAAGGAGCAACTCATTATAGACTCTGTAATTATGGGGCAAGTGCTTGAGAAACAAAGAAACTTGTACGCATGCTACATAGATTACGCTAAAGCATTCGACACCGTGCCCCATTCTGGGCTCCTTCAATGTTTAGATGTATACAAGGTCCACCCGTTTATCCAAAACGTCCTAAAAACGAGAGTCGATGTAATACAAAACTGTATCTCTCTAATGGAAAACAATCCGTCCACACAGATACTATACACATCCGCCGAGGGATTTTCCAGGGTGACTCTTTAAGCCCTTTATTGTTCTGCTTAGCCTTGAATCCCCTGTCTACTCTACTTAATTCATCTAATTATGGAATCGCTCTTAAAAAGGGGAACTCAACTCTTCGTGTCTCACATCTTTACATGAATGACCTGAAGCTCTATGCAGAGACTGAGAGTCATATGCGGCAACTAATAAACGTGAGAGTTCACTCACGACATTAAGATGAAATTCGGTTTGGATAAGTGCATGAGAGTGAATATAATTCGGGGTCATATGCAAGTTATAAATTTGGAAACTGTTAATTAACCAAAGATTACCTTCATGGAACCCCATGAAACTTACAAATACTTGGGTTTGCAACAGTCACTCCGAATCAAACACACTGTTACTAAGAACATACTAACAACTGAAGTGTGTAAACGATTGCAAGGACTCTTAAAAACTCAACTCTCTGCTAGAAACCTTGTGCAGGCCATCAATTCATTTGTTATTCCAGTGCTGACATACTCCTTTGGCGTTATTAAATGGAGCAATACCGACCTCGACAACCTCCAGAGGACAATTCGAACCGCTATGACTTAACACCGAAAACATCATCCCCATTCAAGTACTGAGCGTTTTACCCTTCCAAGGTCCCAAGGAGGGCGAGGTATTGTAGATCTCATAAATCTACACAGCTCTCAAATTGCTTCACTCAGAAGATACTTCTTGGAACATTGTGGGAGAGTTCAGCAAGCAGTGAGCGCAGTTGATAATAACTATAGTCCTCTGAACTTGAAAAAGCTTGATCCGCCTGTTCAACCACGGTTCAACCAACTGCCTGTTCGCCTGTTCATTGAAATGAAAGAGAAGATAACCTTATGGGAAGCGAAGACACTGCATGGAAGGTACCCTCACGAGCTGAGTAAACCAGAAGTCGACATCTCTGCGTCGCACGCATGGCTCCAGCACGGGGATCTCTTTCCGGAGAGAGAAGCCTTCACGATAGCTATCCAGGACCAAGTGGTGCCAACATTGAACTACAGAAAACACATTCTGAGAGATTCGACCATTCATTCCGACTCGTGTAGAAGATGTGAGGCTGCAAGCGAAACTATCCAACACGTGACAAGTGGATGTAGCAGCCACGCACAGTTGGAATACAAAAAGAGGCATGATGAAGTGGCGAAGCAGGTACACCAATTATTGGCATTGAGAACGGGCTTACTCGCCACTTCCGTGCCGTATTATAAATATGTGCCTCAGAATGTGCTTGAAAGCACACACTCTACTGGGATCGCTCCATTATCACTGACAGACATGTCGGCGGCAATAGACCCGATATAACGTACATTGATAGAAACCATCAGCAGGTTTTCCTTATCGATATATCAATACCCACAACATATCGGGAAAATATCAAGAGAAGATCCAGAAGTATACCGATCTCGCCCATGAAGTCGCAACTCAGTGGAACTTCAGTAAAGTGACAACTGTGCCTGTAATAATATCAGCTACAGGAGTGATCCCGAAAATGACACTTCGGGCACTGGAGTGTCTTCACTTGGATGCCAGGAATGTATATTATATGCAAAAGTCAGTAATTTTGAATACGTGCCGTTTTGTCAGAAGCCATCTGAACCTTCAGTACAGCAACCACACACCTGGTCATCATTCCTGTGGTTGACATACCGACCAGTAGATACTGTGAATAATGTAAGATAACAACAACAACAACAATAATAATAATAATAATAATAATAATAATAATAATAATAATAATAATAATAATATATTTACTGCTTTTGGGAAAGATCCCGGTGGCAGCTCTCCATAAGTACATCAAGTAATGCATTTAAATTTCATGCAAGTTGTACGTTAAATTAAGTACATTAAAAACCCATTTTTTAACAAATTATGACTAATACTAAATGAATACAAAATTTGAATGCTGTAGTCTAACATATGTACAATTATTAGTATTTTTAACTTGTTCTTTAATTTATTTTTGAATTTTCCCACACTTTGAGGTAAAGTCTCTAGCAGTACTGCAAGTAATTCGTTCCAGTTTTTTATTGTCCGGTTAACGAAAGAAAATTTTCCGATATCGGTTTTTTGCCTTCTCCCCATAATTTTGCACTAGAGTATGATGATTTTATGAGTCTCTTCTGAATATCCTTCCAAGCTGGTTCGCCTTTGTAAGCTCTGTAGAGAGTACGGAGTCTAGCTATTTCCCGACGTTTCTGCAAGGATTTCCACATGGGACTATTTGCATTTATTTTCCCTCGCAATACAAATTTTTCCGCAATTTTTTTAATTTTGTTTAAAGTATGTACTTATCCTACCCGGCAAGGATCCCGACAAACTTAACTGTATACAAGAATAGGTCTAACTAGCGAAGCAAATTTCTGCGATTCAGCACTCCTTCGTCTAAGAATTCTCATCACGAAATAGAGCTTTCCATGCACTTCTGGCCACATAGTTCACTTGCTCGGCCCATCCCAAGTGTTCTTTAATATTAACTCCTAAATATTTAATATTGCTTACCCAGGTTATCGATTCATCTTTCAGAGTATAAGAGTAAATTTTTTTTCTTATTAGAGAAACAGATAGCTTTGCAATTATTTGTATTAATTCCCATATCATTCTCTGTGGTCATTTTGTTTAAGTCTGCTTGTAACACTTGAATGTCCTGGGTATCTTTAATTTCTCTGTAGAGTATACAATCGCCTGCAAAGAGTCGAATTTCGGACTTAATGTCGCGACCGATGTCGTTCACATAAACAATGAACAGCAACGGACCTACGCTTCCCTGAGGGACCCCCGACGTAACTTCGACACTTTGCGATGAGGTTTGAAGAGGGACACAATGAGATTTGAAGACAAAGTCAGGTGTAGACGTTTTGAAGTAATTCAGCCTCTTCTTGAGATCTCTTCACGTAAGCAAAAACTAATTTTCCCTTCCCGTGTTCCCTCTTATACTTCACGTGGACTTAAATTTGTGAGTTACATTTAAATAATAAACTTCCTATCTTGCCGCTCCTCACGGGCTTCAACGATACCTTTCTAACTAAATCATAGACGCGGCCGTCCGGATTACAGGATTACATTACCCCTCGCCGGTGTTTACATACGCCGACGACCTCGCGCTTCTCGCCCACTCCCCAGAAGAGCTGCAGGTAATGCTAGACCGTAAGGAACGCGCGCTCGCCAGGATCGATGTCAAGTTAAAGCCCGCCAAGTGCGTCACCCTGGCGATCAGAAACAGGCGGCACGTGGTGGTGGTAGTGATAGCGAACGGCCAGCCGCTCAGGTCCCTCGGCTCCAACAAAGCTGCAAGATACCTAGGTAGGCCGATCGGTTTCAGCCTGGCTAACTGCCAGCCTGGGGCGGCCTAGCAGAGCAAGGCACCATAGTTTAGATGATCTGTAACTGGCGTGACTACCCAGCGGACTATAATAAATATATAAATAATAGGCCGATTAGATAAATGGCCGTGATCGCTAAGGCAGTAGTGCCGCGGCATGCCGTAAAAATCTCTATCTTTAATATTTTAGTTTTAGGAAGACGACAAAAAAGATATATTTTTTCAATTTTCGAAAAACCAGCATGTGACCTGCGCATTCTCATAAACGTCCTTCAGACTATCCCACAAAATGTAATCAAAATCGATGGTGCCTTTTTGTTTTGTTGTTGAAAATTTTGAAAATGTCCCAGGGGTTCATGTAAAGTACAACCAAAATTAAAATTCGGTTTCAAATTCAAAGGCATGAGACATCAGCCAGATCGATTGGGGAATATTAATTTTGGAGAAATCGGCTGAACGGTTTATCTGCTAGCGTCGTTCACAGATGGACAGAAACGTTTTGTCAATCGATTTTTCGGTACCAAGGAGCCACAAAGCAGGGATTCTGGATACACTACGTGTTAGAGGATATTTTTCTAAATTTAGCATTTGGATTTAGCTTAATTAGCTTAACTAACTAAAGACAATAAATTAGCCGTCTGTAGATCACTTCAAATTTTGTGCTGCTGCACCCCGTACCTCAAGAAGCGATTTAATTAATTGGAGTTTCGCGCTTGCAGAGGTGAGATTTGTTCAGTTAAATCAAATTTTGAAGAGGGCAGCACAGTCGTGAGACCTCCGATCTGGCTCCCAAGATTCGAAACCACAATAATTCCTGTCCCTAGATCACCGTCTCATTTCTGACCTTACATCAAGTAATTAATTTACATCCTATATATTCTTCTGTTGTCATTTTTTCGGGTGATGGATTTAAAAAAATTGCTTTCTTGTACTAAAAATAAATAAATCGATATAAGAAATTATACGAATCTACTCATGAACGAATCTCCCACTAGTTCATTGTATCCTGTCGTTCGTACACCAAATCTATAACATCAACGCAACGCAAACCGACGCAAACCAGCCAGTGAAACCCGTGAAACCGAGCAGGTGAAACGGGTGAAGCCTGTGCATTGTCAATTTCGAAAGAGACAGTGTGTGACTTCGTCCATCGAGTTAGAATGTACCGCATGTGTTGCCGCAAAGTTCAAAATCGTTTTAAACATGAATGAATCAGTTCCATTGTTTGCTTCCTAACGTTTCGTCTGAACACATAGAACTGGAAAGCAATCTATGCCTTAGGTAAAATGAAAAATTGTACTAGAAATATGTTAAAATACATCTTCGATGTATGTAATATAATGAATTTTTTTAAATTGACAAATAAAGAATTACTTATGTGAGAAATTTATAATTTTTAGTCAAATATTTTGATTATTTTCATTCTGTTACATCTGTGATGCAGTGAGTGCATGCTGAGTTTGTGTTTACAAGTGTATATGGAAAATATTTCAAGAATTGTTACCGAGTGTACTGTTTTAGGTGTGAAGGTTTGCATTGAATTAGTCAGTTGATGGAGTATATTCTTATTTGAAAGTATTAGTGTTGATATTGCAGTTTCGTTAATGGTGAATAGATATGTATTACATTATTTGCATTTGTGTATGACAAGAAATAATTTTAAAATAATATTTCTGGTTTACATAGTTCTTGACAGCATTATCTTGTAAGAATAAATACGTGAATATTATCAGGATTTAAAAAGATTTTATTTAGTAATTTTCTTTAGTGGAAAAGCAATAGAATATTTTCGTTCTGCCTTGAATACTTATACATCTGAAGTTATATTGTAATTAAGTGAGAAATAGTAATAGGTTTTTATCTCGATATATTTCCATCACAATATTAAAATTAATTTTATTGATCCACTAAGGCACCAAGAAAAGTCCTGTTTTATACAAAAAAAGGAATAATTTATTAATGATATTGAAAGTTCTGTGATATTCTTACTTTGACATAAAAGGTATAATGATTATCACTTCATCAGTATAAAATATTAATAGTTACAGATAAGTCATGGCCTATTTATAAATCATTAAAAACCTCTTTTTTTAAATGGGTAATTATTCAAGATTCTTTTTCTGGGATATTCTCTTCCCTGAAAGAAACCTTAAAATACAAATTTCTGGTCCTAGTGTTTTCAAGATAATGCATGTTCAAAAATCATGCTTTAAGATGTGAATGTTAAAACAATTTTGTTTGAATTCTTTAATAATAAATAATAATTATTTTGAATACACATTGAGACATAATGTTTATTACTGGATGATATTATAAACTTAAAAGAATAAATTATTGAAGATAAGTGATATTCTATGTTGGAATACCTTCCACACTTTGTTCCTTGCCTCAATGTCCCTAATTAATATTAATAGCTTTGAAGTAGGAACATTTAACTTAACATTTACTGAGAGATTCATTTGAGATAAAAAAGTTGTTGTAAAAAGTAAGTAGGCTAATAAATAGTGTTAAATATTATAATTCCATTGATGTTTTTTTAGTTGGAACTAGTAAAGTGACTTATTCTTTAATACCAGTTTAATGCAACACATGACTTCACTACTTTTTTTAACATTGTATTATATATTCATTACAATGAAAACGTATTAATATGAAATAGTTACTATTAAAGCTCATATTACATAATATGAAGGTAAATATTTCTTTTGGTAACTTACAATATAATGCTTCTTTACTATTACCCTCTTCTTCAAATATAATATTGAGGGAAAATTATGGGACAAAACTCAGGTTCTGAAACCTTTGCAGATGACAATTTAATCTGTGGAAAATGTTATTTGAACTATCTTCCTGATCATTTCTCAAAGAAATGGTCAGACCTCCATATTTCGAAATTCTCTATACATTGAATGTATTTTCTGTCCCTTGAAAATTTAGTTTAAAAATGTTTATATTAAAAAAAATTATTTCTATATATCGAACTCATTTTCGGACTTGACAATTTTTTCTATGAAATTAAAATGAACAGTACTATAAATTGTTTCTAAAAGTTAGTATTGTTTAAATTGGAAGGAAAGTATTACTACTGCGGAAATTATAACGTAAGGACGTTATATTTGTGGATGTTAGTTTCATTGAATAAATGTTTATACTCTTGCTACATCAAGTCCCAGCTTTCTCAGGAAGGTAATTCGCTCCTTCCATCCCTCCAGTGCGGATCCATCAGTGGGAACTCATCAGTTGTGGGAATGCGTTCACGAAGCAATCTAAAGGTCATTCATGTGCCCCTTCGTCTAATGGCCTTACTCTATGATGTCAGTTCAGGACAGATTCAGTTTGATGTTACATGCTTAAGAAGTGTGTTTGAAATGTCGAGATGAAAATCCTGTAATATTGCAGAAACAGTAATACTAATTTAATGTTCCTATTAATAAATATGAGGTTCGAATATTAAAACATTTTTTAATTGTTTAATGTTTGAATTTGTCATTTTACCCTACTTTTCCAATATTGTTTTAATAGAATTTGCTAAAATTTCATAATTATTTATGTATATCAAAGTTTCTATGTATTGAAAGTTCCGTCAAATTTGATATTTGGAGGTCCGACTGTATATTATTACAAGATTGATAAATACAGTTTGTTGTTCTTATTCTTAAGAGAAAAGTAAACTAAACAGTAATTGCTGTATTTGTGAAGTGCAGACCTTGTCTTCAGTACAACACACAGCTAACTTCAAAGATACGGAGGTGGAGATTAATAGAGAAAAATAAATGGGGGATTAAAATTGAATTCCATGCAATGTCTTTAATGAAGAATAAATATTATAAATTGCATTTCATGAAGGTTTCACTGAAGAGTTTTAATATTGTTTTTGAAATTCATTTATTTGGCAATTAATTTTTGTAAAAAATTTCCATTTGATTGTGAATTAAATTATTGAGTTCTTATTATAGAAAGTCTGTGTGTTTTAATGAGTTCCAATGGAAATAAGATGGATGTGTATTATTTTCAAATTACAAATTCTATTAACCATAATTTTAAGACAATTTCAAATGAGAAAAATTTTCATCTATTACATCAAAAAATAATACTGAAATTGAAAGACATAAATTTCCTTCATGAAACTTAAAAGTTTAATTTGACAGAAGTTGTTTTATTTATTTTACTCGTATTCATTTTCTGATTTCTAGGTTGAGGAATAAGGCATCATGTGCTGAATGCAGATTTGAGATTGGGAGAAATATTTTCTCAAACAATGACTGAAGAAAGACTAGTAACTGAGGTACCTAGTAGTCTGAAACAACTTGCAAGATTGGTAGTTAGAGGTTTCTACACCATTGAAGATGCCTTGATTGTGGATATGCTTGTGAGAAATCCTTGTGAGTTAAAGTTTTCAAAGGTTTTAGTGTTTTTTTTCTCTTTCTTCTTTTCTTCCCTAAATTATGTAAATGCTGATTATACAATTTGGAACAGAAGTGAGTTTCAAGATTAGGTAAAACTTAAAATATCTTGTAGAGCAAAGTTTTGTATGAAATTGTGTACTTTAAGTAGTGAAAAGGGCAAAGTCAAAACAGTTCTGTAATCAGTTCCCATATTCTACAAGGTGGAATAGGTCACAATGTCGTTGGTTCATAGTTGCCTTTAGTGTATTACACTTTCCTAGTGATAAATCAAATTTCTCTTGAGGTTTTTTACCCTTCTCCTAAAAAGTATATTTTCTTAATGAAATAAAGTATGACCAATTGAAAGAAACATACATTTTTATGGTTTTGATCTTATAGAAAAAGATATTTCTTTCATTTAAAAGAAAAGATTTGTATATAAATTATATCCATATTACAACTAATTTATTTTCTGATGTATGAATATTTACCAGAAATAAAAAATATTTGTATTGAAAAATATTTTCAGGCATGAAAGAAGATGATATATGTGAACTCTTAAAATTTGAAAGAAAAATGTTAAGAGCACGTATTGCTACTTTAAGAAATGACAAATTCATCCAAGTTCGTTTGAAAATGGAAACTGGTATTGACGGGAAAGCTCAAAAAGTAAATTATTATTTCATCAATTATAAGGTATGTACCAAGCCTGGCAAGAGAAAAATCCATTTGTACCTTATTCTTAAGTTGTTATTGTTATCCAAGTTATGATTTTATTACTGCTTACCTTTCACACAAAGAAAATAATTTGTAGTTTGGAAATTAATTTACTAGGAGAAAAAAAATCTTATTTTAGCTGAGGAACTATTTTGCATACAGAGGTGTTCAAATTATTATGGTAAATCTACTTTAAATTATATTATTTATTGAAAACTAAGTTGAATGTATTACAGTGGAAGTTCACAATTACTTTAATACTTAATTTGCATTCCTTCAGCTTTTGTTAGCATCTTTACTCCTTTATTCATATTATTTTTTTACAACTATTTTGAATATTTTTTTTCACTTTCTTTTACCAACTGGTCACTCTCTCATGTTTCTATCTCCAATAATTTTGCCACAGACAAGTTTGTTACAAAAGGAAACTGTCAACAAAAACACCTGTAAGAATTGATTGTTTTATGTTAGTTACTTTGTAAGATTTTAATAGAAACAATTAAATTAATATAAATAATTGACATGCAGTAAAGCCTTCATTATTTGGGGTAATGACAGAGATAAAAATCAGAACCCTGAATAAAAACAACTTTTACTGATGTGTTATTGCTTGTTTATTGCCTTTGATATGGAGCTGCATAACTTACCTGGATACACTGCATTTACACATTAATATATCCTGCATAACACATGGATTGAGAGCATCATGGTTACAAGGGAATTGTGAAAACTGTTTAATGATGCTGCATTTTCTTTTACAAAGGGAAATATAAAGAGACAAACTGAGTCAAGTTAATTAGTAAATAAATAAGTCTGAATCATTAAAAGGTAAAATAGTAGGTAGGTAAAAAGTATAATCTTATATGTACTATGGGTTTTGTCATCGATTGATGACTAAAATCTGAAAGGCTTTTCATTGCCACTTAATCATTAGATCCCTTATAATGCCGTTGGTGCATAAATAACTATTATATTGGTTCAAATGTGACAATGAAAGGGAATGTTAAGAAGAAATGTGAGGGGAAAAAATTATATTATGATTTAAAATGTAAATTATTCAGTGAACTTAGTAATCCTGAATATTTTTTAATTATTTATCCCATTACCATAGTTAGATCACAGAAGAAAACGTAATTCTAATATTTTATGTACCTACTACTTATGACTCATATACATCATTGTAATTTTATTATGTGAATGTATAAATTTTATTTATATTATTATTAATGTCATTATTTTTTGGTCACAAATTGGCTATCTTGAAACCAAACAAACATTCAACCCAACAAGGCTGTTATATATTTATAGTGGGTAGGTGCACATGACTTTTATTGGAGAGTGGGGATTAGTATTTTCATGCTGAATCCATTTTTAAATCCTACGTTGTTAGCCCTGGGGGATGAGGTGAAATGATAATGATGAAGGATAAAATGGACAATTACAAACATAGTCGCTCAAACACAATGCGGCAGCGATGGTGTAACGGTTAGGGGATCGGACTATTATACCCAAGTTGGCGGGTACAAACCCAGTCGATGCCATGGATTTTTAAGGGCGAAAAAGTCCTTCGTACATCTTCCTTCAGATGGGAGGTAAAGCTGGCTGTCCCATGTTAGATTTACTTGCATGTAAAAGATCCTCAAGCCTAAATTACGCCTCTGAGCTAAATTCAAATCGCCTGTTTTTCGTCGCCCAAGAAATACCTCCTTTCTCGTTAGTGGGTGAAAGGAGCGTAGTGAAATTTGCATGGTCAGATGGAAGAGTGGGCCTGACGGCCCAAGTCTCGCCACGTAAAATAAGGCATCAATTCAATTCACAAAAACAACCATGGCTGAGACTGGACTCGAACCCATGATCCTTCGATCCAAGACTGACATGGCACTACTGCCATAGCAATCTCAGCTACTCAGATCAGCATCATCATCATTATTATTATTATTATTATTATTATTATTATTATTATTATTATTATTATTATTATTATTATTATTATTAATTAAAAAATGAGTAGAGACATCAAGATTACAACTGTTAAAATTTATGATAACAAATCAATCAATTACATCATCAGGAACCATAATTGGAATGAATGTGAAGATGCAAATGCAGATAAGTTCCTGGAGAATATTGTGAACATCTTTAAAACAACATATAGGAATTATACCAAAACAATACAAAAAAGGCTTCATAATAACTCTGCAAATAGGAACATCAATAAAAAATGGGTGACAGATAAACTAATAAATATTCTAAAAGAAAGAGACAGATTATTCAAGAAATGGAAGTCTAACCCCAACAATGAAATGTATAAAAGAGCCTATAAACAATACAGGAACAAAGTTAACAATGAAATCAGAAATGCTAAGAAAGAATACCATGATCGATACTTTAAAAACAAAGAAAATGATTGCCAAGGAATATGGAAGGAGGTGAACAACATGCTAAATAGGAAGACAGATAAAAATATTGATGACAAATTGCTGATGGCATCTGAGAGCCGCTTCACAACTGATATACTTGTAAATAGGTTTGCTGACCATTTCATACAACAAGTAGAAAACATAACAGAAAGCAATGCAACGGTCAACTCTAGCAACAATAACAAAGCGACGGATTATCATGAACAAACAACTGATTGCAGCTTTTATTTACCTTATACAAATGAAAAAGACTTGATCAAAATTATAAAAAAGAATATTAGTATCAAAAAAGCTCCAGGAAATGATGGAATAAGAACAACAGATATTGTGAACAATGCAGATGTACTAAGTGGAATATTAAGCAATCTAATAAACAAGTGCATTAGAAATGGAATATTCCCAGAAGGACTAAAAAGCTCCATTATTAGGCCCATTTACAAGAGCGGAGATATGAGTGATCTCAATAACTATAGACCTATATCTATCCTCCCTGTGTTTGAAAAAATATTTGAAAAGTACATAATACAGAAACTCTATCAATATATGAACGACAATCATATAATACATACAAACCAATATGGTTTCCAGAAAGGTAAGGGAACAGAAGAAGCTCTGATCCAAGTCACAGATTACATAAATAATAATCTTGATAAAGGTAAGGATGTAATGGCAATATTTATTGACTACTCCAAGGCATTTGACACTGTTAGTCACACAATTCTCTTGAAGAGACTGCAAGAAATAGGCATTGAAGATCGGTTTTTAAGATTGTTTAAAAGCTATCTAGAGAATAGAAAAATATTAGTAAAAATAAACAATATCTTAAGTCATCCCAAAACTATCAAACATGGAGTACCGCAAGGAAGTTGCTTAGGGCCAGTGCTATTTTTAATATATGCCAACAACATATTTAAAAACATAAAAAATTGCAAACTTTACATGTATGCAGATGATGCAGCTCTTTTGTACTCTAATAGCGACATAAACAAATGTAAAGACCAAATACAAACAGAATTTAACAACATTGTTAACTGGTCATATGAAAACAACTTGTATGCTAATCCTGTGAAAACCAAAGTAATTCATTTCAAAACTCGGAAAAAACGTAAAAACTTAAAATTAGAAAAATTAACTCTGCATGATTATCAATGCACAACCATTGGCTGTAGTGATAAATGTATCAAGATTGACTACGTAACACATTACTCATATCTAGGAGTTGTTTTGGATGAGTACCTGAGTTATAACTTGCACACAAATTACCTGTTCAACAAAGTTAAAATGATTGCTGGCTGTATGTATTCAATACAGACTTTTGTAAATGAGCAAATTTTGAAAATTATATATACCGCACTAATTGAATCATTACTGAGATATGGTGTGCGAGTCTGGGGTGGTGCATGCCAAACATACTTAAGCAAATTGGAAAATATACAGGCTAAAGTATTAAAAATAATGGCCAAGAAGAGAAATCTCAGCCAGTGCGACCTGCCAGCTTGCTACAACACTCTAACGCCAAAAGGATTCTACATGTACCTCAACATAATTCGGAACAATAATGATAATAAATTCAAAATTGATGCACCAAATGGGTACAAAACAAGAAATCCAAAGTACCAAATACCATTAACATACAACAGTTATGGAAAAAGAACTCTTAAGTATCTGATACCTAAACTATACAACCAGATACCCAAAGACATTAAATACCCAAAAACCAACCACAAAGACTTTAACAACAAAATTAAATCATGGCTGCAAATAAACAAACCTGTGGTGTGACAACCAACAACAGTGTATAGGACACTTTTGTCAATAAAAGAAAGAGACTAAATTGAAATTCATAAACAAAATTGAGTAACCATAGAATATTTTCTGTGAAATTAAGAAGGTTTATAAGGTGTGTATCAAACTAAAACGATATACCGTTATTGCAATATGTGATTAGACTATGTATTAATTTGCATCATATACAAATAACTATGTTAAGTTCAATCATAAAATACAAATATAAAACATGCAAAATATTATTAATTATTGTATATTGTAATAATTATATTAATTTATTGTTAAAATGTTTCATATGAGAAAATTGTTTGCATATTATATGAATTGTACGAATTGAGACTATGTATTAATTTGCATCATTTACAAATAACTATGTTAAGTTCAATCATAAAATACAAATATATAACATGTAAAATATCATTAATTATTGTATAATTGTAATAATTATATTAATTTATTGTTAAAATGTTTATATGACAAAATTGTTTGCACATTATATGAATTGTACGAATTGAGACTATGTATTAATTTGCATCATATACAAATAACTATGTTAAGTTCAGTCATAAAATACAAATATAAAACATGTAAAATATTATTAATTATTGTATAATTGTAATAATTATATTAATTTATTGTTAAAATGTTTTATATGACAAAACTGTTTGCATATTATATGAATTGTACGGGAACCAGATGATAAGTCTCTGACTTATCTGGACCCTAAACTGAAGAAGTTAATAAAATTACAAATTACAAATTATTATTATTATTATTATTATTATTATTATTATTATTATTATTATTATTTTTTTTTTTGTGTGTTAGTTTGAAGGCTTGGCATCTAAGGCCTTTAGCCTTTCTACTGATTGATGTTATGATTAATCATATATTAAATCTAAATTTTGAAGAAAAGATTGGCTTCTTTCAAGAACTGTATTGTTGCTGTCTTGTCAGTGCCGAGATCTATCTTCATGTTGCCTCTCATGCCGCATCTGTGTCTGAGTCTTGAGAGATCTACGCAGTCTGTCAGAATATGTTTCACTGTCAGTAGTCTTCCGCAGCTGCAGATGGGTTGTTCTTCATTTCTTAACATGTATGAAGAAGTCATTCTTGCATGGCCTATTCTTAGTCGGGTTATGCACACTTGTTCTCGTCGAGGGTAGCTGACATTTGGTGACCATTTACTGATATTTTGTTTAATGGGGTGTAGTTTCGTGTGAAGACTGTCCCACGTGGTCTGCCATTCTGTGAGGATGTACTTCGAGACAGCATTTCTTGCATCCTGAGGTCGTATTTCAATATCCATTTCTGATTGGATGTTCCCGGCATTTCGTGCTGCAGAATCGGCTTCTTCATTGCCTAGGATACCCACGTGTCCAGGGCACCAGATAAACGTAACTGATGCTCCTCGCTGCTCTAATTTATAGCATGCTATGAGAATCATTTGTAGCAGTGGATCTACAGTTTGGCGCCTGTCTATTGCAGTGAGAAGACTTAGAGAGTCTGTGCAGATGACGAACCTTCCTGAATCGAGAGTTTCACAGTGTCGCAAAGACTGCAATACTGCATATAATTCGGCAGTGTACACACTTGCTTCAGGTGGAAGCGCCCAAGCCCTCGACAAGTTCTCAGTTACAAATGCGCTTCCAACCTGATGTTTTGTTTTTGAACCATCTGTGTAGATTATGATGTGATTTGCCATGTATTCTTCGAGAACTGATTGAAATCTAACTTTTAAATCTATGGGAAGGCATTGTTTTCTTTACACTGGTAGTATCGAGTCTTACTTCTGGCATTTTCAACATCCAAACTGGAATTTCATATGGTTCGTATTTCAAAACTGGTGGTAGGACGATGTTGTAGCATTTGGCTATCTCGATTGCGCGGATGTTGGCTGGACGAGTAGCTGAAGGTCTTCGATCGTAAATATTTACTAGCTTAGGTCGCGTCATCAATGAGTGGTTTAAATGTTTCGGTAGAGACAGCAATTTTGATCTATAGTTGAGTAGCATTGTTTGTCGTCTGTGATGTAGTGACATGGTGCTGGTTTCACAGTAGAGGCTTGAGGAAGGACTAGTGCGGAACGCGCCAGATGCATATCGGAGGCCTGCATTGTGAACGGGGTCTAGTTTCCTTAAGCTTGATTTTCTGGCTGAGGAGTGCACTGCACATCCATAATCTATTTTGGACATCACCATAGATTTGTACAGGCGGAGTAAGATGTCTCTATCTGCTCCCCAATTTATATGGGAAATGCATCTTATTACATTCAGAGCTGTTTTGCATCTACGCAAGGTGTTTTCTATATGCTGTTTCCATGTTAAATGCCTATCAAAAATCAAACCAAGGAATTTTGCCGTTTCATTGTATGTCAGTTGAACACCATTCAGCGTCAGCTCTGGATCTCTGTAACTTTTTCTTTTCCTACTGAAGTGAACGCATTTCGTTTTGGCTGCTGTAAATGAGAAACCAATGTTTTTTGCGTTCTGTACTAATTTATTGATGGCATTTTGCATTTTGAATTTGACCATTCCCAGTGATTTGGCTGAGTAAAAAATATAGCAATGTCATCTACATACATGCATTTTCCTATTGACGCTTCTATGCCGTCAAACATCCTGTTAATCGCTATGATAAAGAGCGTGCCACTAATGGAGAGCCTTGCGGTACACCGTTCTCTAGTACGTAGCTTTCTGAGATAGACTGCCCAACGCGAACTTTGAAAGATCTGGTACTAAGGAAGTTGGATATGAATTTTGGTAAATATCCTCTTATTTGCCAGTTATATAGTTGTCTCAGAATGTTATGTCGCCAGGTCTTATCGAAAGCTTTTTCCAGGTCAAAGAATACGGTAACCATATGTTTTCTTTTGATGAAGGTATTCTGAATTGCATTTTCTAGATATATTAGCTGATCGATTGTAGAGTGATGTCTGTATCCGCACTGGTGTATGTTTAGGAGGTTGTTTCTTTCGAGACACCATGTTAGCCGGGTGTTGACCATTTTTTCCAAGATTTTTCCTAGACAGCATGTCAGCGATACCGGGCGATAGTTTTCAGGATTTAATGGATCCTTGCCTGCCTTCAGTATTTTCTTCGGTAATCGACGTAGTATGCTGTAAGGGATATTGTCTGATCCTGCTGCAGTGTCTCCAGCTGCATTTATGGCGTCTTGCAATTCTCTCCATGTGAAAAGAGCGTTATATGGCTTATTTATATTGGTTGTAAAGTCAGTACTTGTTCTTCTTCTTTCTTTTTGTCGAGAAAGTCTTTAGGATAGCTATTTGTGCCACTGGCTTTGGAGTATTGTGTCGCTAATGCATTGGCTATTTCGTCAGGGTTGCATATTAGTTGTCCTTCGTGTTCAATGCATGTTATTGGACTGAAAACATTTTTCCCAGCTATTGACCGGATTTTCTGCCATATTTCCGTGACTTTGGTCGTCCGAGTTATGGTAGTTACGTACTTTTCCCAGCTTGATCGTTTTGCTGTTAGTATTTTTCTGCGAGCGAGCGCACGCAGACGCTTGAAAGCAATAAGATTGTCTTGGGTTGGTGCACGTCTATATCTATTGAGGGCTTTTCTTTTCTCCCTTATTGCTTCTTTGGTCTCCGTATTCCACCATGGTACTGGAATCCTAGATGAGCGGCCACTGGTCTGTGGAATGTATTTTACAGCGGAAGATATGACAGTGTTGGTAAAATCAGTAACGTCTTCCTCGGAGTTTCCACTGACATTTATTGGTGGTATATGTCTGGTGAAGCTGGACCAGTCTGCGCGGTTGGTACACCAACGTTTTGGTAAGTGTACTGTGTTCTTTGGCATGTTTGATGATATCAACAGAGGAAAGTGATCGCTCTGATGAAGATCTGGCAGTGGTTTCCACGTCAGCCGAGTTGCAAGATTTGGACTACATATTGAGAGATCTATGGCTGAGAATGAGCCATTTCTAGCATTAAAATGAGTGCTTGCTCCTGTGTTTAAAAGTACGTATTCTTTGTTAAGTAGCAGGTCATCGATTCTGCGACCGGAGTCATTTGTCCTAGAACAGCCCCATGTGGTACTGTGAGCATTGAAATCGCCTAGAATTAGAAATGGAGTCTGTAGTTGATCGATCAGGTCTTGTAGATCTTCATTTCGCCATGAGGCATCGGGTAAGTATATGCAACATACCGTCATCTTCAGTGGTTTGTACAGGGTTACAGCTACTGCTTGTAGAGGTGTGTTGAGATCAAGACGACTAGCAGGATGAGTATTGCTGATCAATATGGCAACACCACCTCTAGCTCGTCTATCAGGTTCTACGTCACTGCGAAAGGTTTTATATCCTCTAAAATTGAAACGGTCTTCTGGTTTAAAATGAGTTTCTTGTAAGCACACACACATTGGTGTGTGATTGGCCAATAGCAATTTCAGCTCACAGTAATACGAGATACAGCCGTTGATATTCCATTGAATTATATTTTCCATGGTTGGAATGGGTTTTTTCTGCTGTAGGATGCGTAGATCTTGCTTATTTTCTTGGTTTTCCTTTTGACCATCCTTTCTTCTTTCTCTTCTTACGCGGGGTTTTGCATAGATCGATGGATTGGTAATCATTATTTTCAGCACTTACCATCGAACTTGTCTCAGAGCCAGTGGTCGTGTCTTGATCATTGGTCATTGATTTCATTTTTTGTTTGAGGAAGTTGTCCTCGGTGTGCTTAGGAGAACGAGGCGATCGACTTCGATAGCCTGTTGTCGATACTTCTTTGCTGGGTATGTCTGCAGGCGCAGCTACTGGATTTCTGTCTGCCTCATTTGGTGGGGGTCTTGAAGATTCTTTTTCATTTACCTTTTCACTTTGAGTGTTTGTGGTTAAGTCTTCTGTGTTGATTTTGTTATTGTGAATTTCGTTGAAGTACTTTTCTATGCATCGGGTTATTGCAGGCATTAGTTCTTTCACTACTAAAGAAGGTAAATTTGTGTTTTTAGTAACTGCTTCCACGTATGTAATATTTCCTTTATTTTCGGGACACACAAGTTTTTTTGCTTCAGGATAGCTGATCGATCTTCTGTCTGGCTTTAACTTGTTGTATTGCTGCCTCCTGCTTATATACAGGGCAGTCTCTCGATCTCGATGAATGTTGTCCACTGCAATTAATGCATTTGATAGGATCTAGGCATGGATCATCACTATGAAATGGCTTACCACAATGGCATACTTTGATTCTCGCACATCTAGATGCTGGGTGTCCAAATCGTAAACATTGGAAACACTGCATTGGTTGAGGAATGAACATTCGTATGGTTAGACGATGAATGCCTGCTTTAATCTTCTCTGGTAACGTACAACGCTTGAACGTCAGGACATGGGACGCAGAAGGAATTATCTGCCCATCCCGCCTCATTGTTAGCCTACGACAGGCAATGACTCCTTGTGAAGCTAGTTCTTGAACTATTTCCTCTTCACTGCAGTTTAGTAAATCACTACAAACTACAACACCTTTGCAGGTATTCAGTGTGCCGTGAGCACTTACTTCAACATCTATAGTGCCTATTTTCTTCAATTCTAGTAACTTTTTACCTTGATTGTCATTAACTGTTTCTACCAAGAATCCAGATGAAGTTTTCTGTATATCTTTTACGGCAGATCCAGCGCAGGTGCTAATACTCCTCTCTATTATAAACGGGCTCACTTTATCAAAATTTCCTTCAGTTCTTTTTACTGTAAGGTACTTTAGTACCGCTGCGGTGTTCTTGAACAGGTCATCATAGTTTGTTGATTTTCCAACTTTCATTCTTTTAGCATTAAACTCCGGGCTTTTTTCTGGACGAGGGTTTTTAAGGGTTCCCTCAACCCTAGGTTCGCAGACTTCCATACGAGTCCCGCGAAGCTTGCTATCACTCGTAGCACTATCTGCCAGCGGTGCCGAGTGATCCGCACCCCTGGCATTGCAGTCGCTGGGTGACGACGCCCGGTGGCCTGCTTGCGCACCACCGACCGCCGGTACTGGGGCTCCGATCCCCTGCACCGTAACTGTTGATCCTGACAGATCCTCCATCTTGGGTTTTTTCTTCAGGGTCACCTTCCCCTAGCGTTTTTGAGCTACCGCCAGCTTAAGGAAACGGAAGGAACAAGGAGGGACAGAGAAGACAGAGTTAGAATAGAAGGGTAGAATGGAAACGACTCCCTAGCCCTCGCAACCTAATAGCGTCGGGGCGGAAACACAAGAGTTGGCCGATACAAGATTGGCCTACAGGACAGAAAACAGATGTGTGCCACTAGTAAGTGGAAGCAATGACACACAGAGTTAGTTGGAATGACGGGATGTTTAGGGGAGTGACAGCGGACAGCTGCTCCGATTAGTCGCCTTCTACGACAGGGGGAGGTCCCGCGGTGCTATTCTACTAAAATTCCCGACACCACACGGGGTTGTTATTATTATTATTATTATTATTATTATTATTATTATTTATATTATTATTATTTTTGTTGTTGTTGTTACATCTTAACACTAACCTTATTAGGGGAGAAGAGGGGGGTATTTAGAGGCTCACAATGTTTCTTTCATCACTTTTTATAAGCTGCAATTCTTTTAGGAAGTTGAAAATCATTGATGTAGTTTATGTCCTTTATGTTCAAACTATAAGTGAGTTGAGTCCACTTACTATTGTTATTTAACTTGCACTTCAAGATTGATGGAGAGTTTGCTAATTTTAATAACCTTATTTTGTGTCATCTTCAATCAAATTTCCGTATTCATTTAATTAAATTCATTTTTATCTATTGTTTTTTTTGTTTCATGGAATGCAGACATTTGTGAATGTTGTTAAATACAAGTTGGATTTGATGCGGAAAAGAATGGAAACTGAAGAACGAGATGCCACAAGTAGAGCTAGTTTCAAGTGCCCATCATGTTGCAAAACTTTTACTGATCTTGAGGTAATAATGTAAGTTATTTCTTAGTGCCTATGTGCCAATGCAAATACAGTGAAACCCCGTTCATATGTTTTTCACGTGTATATGTGTTTTTTTGTAAGTCCCGTATAAATTCCTATACTTCCCGTGCCAAATTATTTCTGACTTGCATTTTATGTTTATAGATTTTTCACCCTCAAAATGTTCATAATGAAAGTCCCTTTATGACTGTATAATGTCCAAATGATAACGACATATGTGACCAATAAGTGAGAACATTTATGTTATCTTAGAGGAGCCCAAGGAATTGTGTTGAATTCCGTGTTCAGGTTGTTTAATTTCATTGCTACACAGGGCGTTTTA